>NW_021026798.1:753483-769954 GCF_004153795.1 Camellia sinensis
CTGTGTGTACGATGAAGCTCTGACACGGAAAGAGGGGGAGTATAGCACTTACCGCCACATGTACTTAATGCCCCCACTGATGCCTGTCCGTACTGCTCCTACTAGGAAGGCTGCTGGTGATATCGACTGTCAGCTCGAGCTCAGGCTACAGACGTCCTCTCATCTAGCAGGGCTGGCAACATCGCGGAGTGGGCTAGACAGCTTCCCCGATTCCCCCGACTTATCAGCACGCCGATGGCAGATCTTCCGTCCGAGTTGACTGGATGGCGATACGGGTCATCTACCCGATTCCAATAGAGCCTTCTATGCCTGATCACCGATAGTCAGTGATCCTGACTTCACCCACCGTGTATGCTCTACTGCTTATACACATAGCGACATCGACCTCCCGGGAAGTGAGTCTCTTAGCAGACCGCATGTCATCTAGAGGTGCTGAAGGGACACTCTGCTCAGGGTTGCCCATCGTCTGGCTCATGAAGCGATCTCCCAAAAACCAGGCCTTGCCAACTGGCCCCTCAAACAAAGTCCTATACTGAGAAGAAGCCCATGCCCCCGGGAACTGGAAACGGATATTTCCTCCCAAGGATGCCCAGGGCCGCCAAGCGATCTGAGGATAACAAGTGCATGAGCCAATCAGATGTCATAAATATGCGAGATGAATCAAAGTTGAAAATATGAAGAACTGAGAGTTTTGAAGTACCTCGGTCACCCGCACCGTGTCAAAAAATTGTCGCAAGAAGGGCAGAGTCTCTCGAGTCCTCGCCCGGCATTGACCATCAAATATGTGAGAGTAAGGGATCGTAAGAGGCACCTCCACCTCGAACTTTGGAGCTAGCGTCAGAAAGTACGCATAAACCCATAGTTGTGGAAAATAGGGCAGTGGCTATCAGAATACAGAATATACAGAAAATACAGAGTGTTGAGTGCAGTGCAGAATGTAGAATACAGAATGTAAAGTGTGCCGCGTGCAGTGTATAGATAATGAAAAGCAGAAATGTAAATCAAGAGGGCAGAAGGTACCTCCCAGGCTCTCTAGTAGCCGCCAACTATGTTCCCCCGTTCGTGGGAGGTCGCACTCATATAGCAGTAGAGGGTAGCGAGGCCAGCACCACCCCAGTCATACTGGCTGACCTGTGATAGGTCCACCAAAGCACTAAGCAGATACAGTCCAACTGTGTTCCCCCTGTCGGAGAACAAAGTGGTCCTAAGGAGGAACATCAAAAACCCTCGAGCGTATTGCTCTATCTCCTCAAGAGTCTCGGGCATACTCCCCTTATACTCCACGGGGAACCAAGTGTACCTGACTCTGCTCGAAGATCAGTCAATCGGTGGGCGAGCTCCCAATAGATTGATCCAGGCAGCCTCCCACTCGCCCATATCCTCGTCATAGGGGATCGATCGGTCGGCCGGCCACATCAAGGCCAGTCAGCATCGCAAAGTCGAACAGGGTCATCGTCATATCCCCGGTAACTGAGAAGTGGAAAGAGTTGGTGGAGTCCCATCATCTCTCCACGAGTGCCCCCATTAAGGTCCTGCTCGCAGGGTAGCGAGATAGCCCCGCGCAGAAGGGCCCAAATCCTGCCCCGTCCACCATGTGACGAACGGTCTCTGGGAGCTCTGCATACCACTCCCTAGCAATGATCGAGCCATAACCTCGTGTAGAACGAGAGGGTACCTGCATTCAAAACGAATAGATGTATTCAGTTTCAGAATGAAATGTATAAGCTGCGTGCAAATGAAATGAATGAACTGTGTGTTCAATATGCGCTGCGTGCAAATAAAATAGTGGGCTGTGTGTTCACCTCAAGAGTTTGAGCTGCATGTTTAGATTTCAAAAACTGTGGGCTGTGTGTTCACCTCAAGAGTTTGAGCTGTGTGTTCAGAATTAAAAAACTGTGGGTTGTGTGTTCACCTCAAGAGTTTGAGCTGGGTGTTCAGATTTCAAAAACAGTGGGCTGTGTGTTCACCTCAAGAGTCTGAGCTACGTGTTTAGATTTCAAAAACTGTGGGCTGTGTGTTCACCTCAAGAGTTTGAGTTGTGTGTTCAGATTTCAAAAATTGTGGGCTGTGTGTTCAGATTTCAAAAACTGCGGGCTGTGTGTTCACCTCAAGAGTTTGAGCTGGGTGTTTAGATTTCAAAAACTGTGGGCTGTGTGTTCACCTCAAGAGTTTGGGCTGCGTGTTCAGATTTGAAAAACAGTGGGCTGTGTGTTCACCTCAAGAGTTTGAGCCGTGTGTTCAGATTTCAAAAACTGTGGGTTATGTGTTCACCTAAAGAGTTTGAGCTGTGTGTTCAGATTTCAAAAACTGTGGGCTGTGTGTTCACCTCAAAAGTTTGCGCTGTGTGTTCAGATTTCAAAAACTGTGGGCTGTGTGTTCACCTTAAGAATTTGGGCTGCATGTTCAGATTTCAAAAACTGTGGGCTGTGTGTTCACCTCAAGAGTTTGGGCTGCGTGTTCAGATTTCAAAAACTGTAGGTTGTGTGTTCACCATAAGAGGTTGGGCTGCATGTTCAACTTTTAAAAAAGTGGGCTGTGTGTTCACCATCAAGAGTTTGGGCTGCGTGTTCAACTTTCAAAAACTGTGGGCTGCGTGTTCAGGATAAAAAGTATGAGCTGCGTGTTCAGAAATTCAAGTGATTGAGCTGCGTGTTCAAAAATGCAAACATAATGCTATGTTATAGACTAAGTGTTCATAACAAGCTGTGTGCCCACTTAACAAAATTCTGTGCTGTGAGATATGTGCTAAAATAAGCAGAAATATGTTGTGCAAATGTATTCAGAACCAGCAGATAAGCATACATAGCGAAAGTATGAAATGTGCATGAAATGCAAAAATACATTGCAGAGAATGTAAAAGTGAAATATGTACCTCTCGTGCCTGATGAGAGAGATAAGTCTCTGGCTTCCGCAGCAACAGATCCCCAGGCGCCCGGTCATTAAAGTCAGTGAAATGGTAGAAAGTGGCCTGAGGAAGGATGTGCTCCCGAGGATGACATCTCTCGGGATCAAACGGCCGAACTCTCGGGGGCAATGACATGATGTCTGGTTCACCCTCGGCACCTGGAGGACCTCCACCATGAGGAAAATGACCCGCCATTTAAAGAAATCTGCAAAAAGGAGCAAAAATGAGCCAAAATTGGAAAAAGTCAACAAAAGTCAACTCTCGGGAAATGAAAAAGTCAACAAAAGTCAACTCCTGAGAAAATGTTCCAAATGTTGAGACAAACTTACCTCAAGTGGTGAAAATGGAGAAAGAAGCTCCGAAATCAAATTTTAATCGGTCCAAAGTGAAGAAAGCTGAAAGATTTCGCGAAACAACTTTGCGTGGCGCGTGGGAAAACGCGTATAGAGCGTAAATCTGAGAGAGAAAATGGTCTAGGAAGGAAGACGGACTGATTTCGGCATTGAGGTTATGAGGAATAGTGATTGGGACATGTGGATTTAAAGAAACATGTGTAAAAAGACCAAGTTGTCTCGGATTTGGACAGGTGGTCGGCCGACCACCTTTCCTGGTAGGCCGACAACCCCCTTGCACAAAACCTGGTTGGTGGCCTCCCTAGGTGGTTAGTGGCCCTCCTGGGTGGTCTCCAATGACTTTTTGTTCTCCCTGCAAATTTTGGTGGTGATCGGAGTCTTCGGCTCTCAAGAAAGTACAAGGAAAGTGCACTTTTCGACGCAAAATCCTTCCGCGGGAACTTCAAATCCAATCTTCAAAGCCAAGCTCGTTGTTGCTCACCAAAAGCAAGGTGTATCCTTTTTGAGTACGTTGCGACCCCTCCGAGCGGTAAACCAGAGGTCACGTTTGAGTTGTCCTCGTCGAGGCTTACATTTCTTTGCTCGATGTTTTGTTTCAAATATGCTTTTGAAGTCGCACTTATCCTGCATTGTTATGCACGTCACTTGCATTGTCATGCCCTCCATGCTTAACTTGCGTTGTCGCGCACGTTTCTTCTTGCATTGCGGTGCACTTTTCCATTGACACAATGTCTATCCGCGTTTGATGTAGTGTTGAACATATGTTGCTAACTATGTTACGCCTGTTAAGTTTCTCTCTTTTGCAGGCACAATATTGTATGTACGGTTCATTTGAAGCTGGTGCGACCAGATGAGCTGCACAGGTATTGTATCTTCTCCGTTGTGAGACGTAGCGAGAATTGTAATTCTCTTACATCCTTACTGTATGAAATGTAGTTTGCTTTGCATTCTTGCTTAAAACTGTTGCATTTATTATGAATATTTACTTCATTACAGTTTGCTGCTTTGCATGATCATGAGTTACGTTCGGCTTTGTGCATGTCATTTTGCATTTTGCCCTTGCCTGCGGGCACGCCTGCAGGCCCATCTCTTGTTTATCTCGCTTGTTTGTCTAAGTCTTCGGCCTTGTCAAAAATGGGTCGTCTCTGGGCTTTGAAATTCACTCCCGTCACGTATGACTTCCGAGTTCTATCAAAGAGGGGCAACTGTAGACACCCCATTTTCGACTGACCTTAAGACTCAGACGTCATCGAGTGAGCGCTCGTTGATTGCGCATGTTGTGCTCATTCTAAGGTTACGGAGTCCCGGTTGAGAGTCTTGCCTCCGGACTTCAGGACTCTTTTGTGATCTGTCTCGGTTTGCGAACCAGGTTCTGTTTTCTCTTCCCAAAGGGAGGGAGAGGTCTCGTAGACCATCTCTTAGTGGCTGTAGGCTACTTTTTGTGGTCGTAGACCACTGTTCCCGTTTGGAGACCACTTTCCGATTTTCGGAGTCGACGGCCGTGCGCCTCGGTTCGGGACCGCTTAACTTTCTCCGTTTGCTCCGGATTTTGGCACACACCTTGTTTCCTCTCTCTAGAGGGACACTGTGGCCGGGGAGACCACCTTCGTGGTCGAACACCACTTTCGATGCTTAACAGTCAGTTTTCGGGGCACCCGGCTGTGCGTTTTGGCCCCTGAACCCTCGTTTTGCATCCGTCTTGGTTCATTTTTGGCATGGACCTTTTTTTCATTGTTTGGGAGGTGGTACAAGGGTGGGAGACCACCTTTTCTTCTAGGAGACTACTTTTTCCAGCCGGCCGGTTTTTCTTGTCAGATAGCTGGTCTCCCTGACTTTTGAGCCACAATTGCTGGTCTCCCACCACACCACTAGCTTGCATTGAGTGAGGAGACCACCCTAGGAGATGGCCGACAACCATTCACTCACTTGAACCTTTTGAACTGGCCGGCCTACCCCCCTGTCTTGTCTCTGTGAGTTGTTGCCAGTTGTGCCAGCTGGAAGGCACAGAATTGATCCTCCATACACGTGTATGGAGGATCTTCAAACTTGTTTTTTAGCTTCTTGGAGAAGCTTTGAACCCCTTTGGCTATAAGAGGGACTCTCTCCCTCATTAGCAAAGGTTCAGAAAATTGGTTAAGGCATACATATATCTATCTCTCTATATCTCTCTATTTTGTATTAAAAAGTCCCTTGTTCTTGGCCTATTGCATACCACCTCCTAGCCTAACCCCTCCACCATCACTCTAAACATCTTGGAGGCCATTTTCAGAGGTTGAAGGTTTGCTGTTTTAGTCCAGAAGCTGCTGGAGTTCTTGGCTACAAGGGAAACACACATTTTCCCCCTTTTAGCTTTATTTTGCTTCATATCTTAGCTATATTTGCAAGCATATTTGGGCTTTGTCATAAACTGAAAATATTCTTATTTTGAGGTCCTTAACATGTTTGTTTAGATCATTTTTCTGTTGGGGGTCATCTACCCCCTTGTATGTTTCATTTTGCCTTATCTTGAGCCATGCGTTAGGGCCTTTGCATTGACCTTTGTTTGGCCTTCCAGCCACTGAAATCCAGTGGATTTTCAGTGTCTAGCATGCTATTTTGAGTTCCAAAATGAGAGAGGGGTGACCATCTCTCCCCTTGTTTTGTTTCCTAGCATATTTGGCCTAACAAATGAGCCCTTATTTACGTGCTTCCAAGTCATGTTTCAGGCCATTTTTGGTGGGTTTTAGGACCTGCATAGGCTCTGTCCAGAGCCCATTTTTCCATTTTGGGTGTCCATCTTGCATGTGTAGAACAACCCTTTTTATAGCCTATCAAAGGAGCCTATCATTCTTGCATGCATAGACCATTTTTCAGTAGGTTCTTGGACTTTATTTGGCATATCATACCTCTGACTTTTGCTGGTTTGATGGCCTCTTGATTGCGTCACATGCTTGTAGTGCAAATCCTCTTTACTAGCTTACATTGCATGCTATTTTGGCCTTTGATTCAAGCATTTTTTGGCCATGTTTTAAACTGATTTTGTGCATGTTTTGGACTGCCTTAGCTTTGTTTTTATGCCTCATGGTTGAATGATGCTTGCTATGCATGGTTGTAGTTCAATACCCTTGCCTAGCTTTGAGTTTTGGAGCCTATTGCATGCTATGTTGAAGTGTTTCCATGTTTTGGGGCCATTGTGCATCATATTTCAGAGCTTACATGTATGTCATATTCCCATGTTTTCCACTCTTTAAATGCGTTTGAGAGTCGTGCTTGTATTCCTCGTTTTTGGACTATTGCATGAGCTTCATTTCCGTGCCTTTCGAACCATCATTTTAGACCATTTTCCCACTGTCTTGGACCTACCTAGGGTTTGTTTGGGGTTGGTTTTTCCATTTGTGCATTGCTTTATGTACCTCTAGTGTAATGCACTTCACTAGTTTCGGTATTCGGGCCATCTAGCATGCATTGTGTGACGTGTTTGCATGATTCGGGACCATCTTGCATGTCACTTCAAAGCTAGAAAATGTGTGTTTGTACGCCATAATTCATCCCTTGCGATGCTTTGATAGAGTTACATCTGGTGTCTTAGGTTTGGTCCCTTGCATTTGTGCATGTTTACATCTGTCTTGTTGCCTAATTTCATCATGTTTGGCCACTGATTTGAGTGTGGCTGAGGCCCATTCATTTTAGTTTAAGTTCATCTTGCATTGTGTATGCCATGTCCATGTTGTCGCATGCTTGATCATTGCATTGTATATGCCTTGATCATTTCATTATTAGTCTCCATGTGTGCATTGCGTATGTCATAAAGTTTTCATGTGCATTGAGTATGCCATTGATTATTTCTTAGCATTGTGTATGCTAGTAGCATGTTTGCATATCATCATTTGCATGTTTGCATCATTTAGTGCCATTATGTTTAGGTTGCATGTTAGAGTTGCATTCATGCATGCCATGTGTATTGCATTGTGTTTGGAGTAGGGTTTAGTCCAAACACGGAAAATGAGGGTGTAGACACCCCATTTTTGACCATCCTCAAGACTTGGACGTCACCATTGGAACACTTGGTGATTACCCTTGTTCGTGTTCGTCCTGAGCTCCCGGAGGTCTCGGTTGCGCGCCTTACTTCAGGATCTCTCGACTCGACCGTGTTGTGTCTGGTTTTGCGCCAAACACTTGTGTTTTGCCTTGGAGGGGCAGGGAATGCCTTGTGAGGCATCCCCACATATCACCGGCCATGGCTTGAGGCCACCGGCCAGTGATTTCATGCCATCGGCAATGTATATTGCCGGTCGGCACTCTTTGTTGCCGGTCGACCATTTATTTTGCCAAAATGGCAATTTTGAACGGCCGATCACTGTTCATCTACTTTTAGTAGATATTTTGTGCCAGCTGTGATAGCTGGCACCCACTCTGTTCCCCTCCACACACATGTATGGAGGGATTTCCCTCTTGGATGGCTTGTTTTGTAAGCCTTACAAGAGGGAATTGCCTATAAGAAGAGGCTTCCTCTCTTGGCGTTAGGGTTAGAAAAAATAGTTAGAGAGCTCTGGTTTTAGGTTAGGATTTATATATCTATCCTATCTCTCTCTCTCTCTCTTTCTCTCTTGAGCTTAGTGTGTGTGTTTTGTCTTATTTTTGCTCCCAAGCACCCACCATCACACCATCCCTTGGAGTTGAGGCCTCTTGAGGGTTGTTTTGGAGGTTTTGAAGCTGGTTTCAACCTAAAGAAGCTGCTGGAGCTCCATTGTTGAAGAAAGCCTTCAAGGGTAAGAAACTTGCTCCTTTTTACCCCTTTCTTGCATTGTATTTTTGCCTACCTTACAACTGTTTTTGTGTTTAGTATATAACATAAAAAAGTTCTGTTTTCAGGCCCTCTAAATAGTTTGTTTAGAGTGTTTTGTGATTTCAGGTTGTTTGACCCCTCTTAAGCCTTGTAAGGCTCCTTTTTGTGCCATTTTGTGTGAGCTCCGGGACCATTGAGTTTGGGCCTCCTCACCACTGAAATCTTGAGGGATTTCAGAGGTGGGGATGGTGCCTTGAGGTCCTAGGAAGGAGAGGGCCACCCCCTCTCCTTGTTGTCCTTAAAAAGGACCATTTTTTGGCCTCTTGAGGGAGCACCATGTTTAGGTTCATGTTGACCATGCCTTAGCTGATTTTTGTGCTTATTATGTCATAATATGCCTCTGTTTTTAGTTGGTTTTGGTACACCATGCTTGCTTAGCATACATGCCTTGTAATGCCATGATTTGCCTCAACATGTGCCTAGCATTTAGACTACCATGCTCATGTGTTTTGGCCTAGCTTTGTGAAGCTTTTATGCTTGTTTTAGTATGCTAAGGGACTGTTTTTGGTCATTCGAGTCATCCATGCTTTGCTTTGTATAGCTACCATGCAAACTCTCTTGTATGCCTTAAGCTTTGGCCCTTCTAGCATGCCATCCTTGCTTTGTTTCAGTGGTTTGAAACCACTTGACATGTTATTTCAGACCTTATGATGTGCCCATGTGCTTGCATTTGATCCCCCTTCAATGCGTTTAAAGGTTGTTGCCTTATGCCCCTTGTTCAAGCCTTGGAGTATGCTTCCTTTTTTAGGACACTTGGATGCCATCTAGGTGCTCCCTTAGCATTGTTTAGGTCTTCCTTGAACATGTTTTTAGTCTTCTTGGCCTTGTGGGGCTTGGTTGGCTTGGCCATGGTTTAAGTCTCCTTGCCTTGCCTCAAGTATTTGGACCAATTGCATGCTTTGTTTGTCTCGTTTGCTTGGTTTAGCACCATCATTAACCTGATTTTCAAAGCTCATGTGCATGCCATATGTCCATGTTTGCATCCTCCTAAGTGTGCTTGAGGATTGTCTCTTTATGCCTAAGTGTTGGTCCTTGTATACATGCATGTTTGCATGCCATTAGTCCTTCATTTTTGGGCACTTTGGCCACTGATTTTGGCTTGTTTGAGAATTGCCTAATCATGTCTAAGTCCATCATTTGCTTGTTTGCATGCTTGCCTTGCATATTTGCTTGCATACTTGCATAAATGCATTGCATTGCCATGTTGCATCCTTAGCTCGCATGCCTATGTTGCATTGCCTCACCTCTTGAAGTGAGTCATGATAGAGGTAGAAGCCCCTTGGTTTGACTATGTACATTGCATTACCTTTGAAATCAACATGCATAACTTGGTCTCTTGGGTCATCACGCATTGAAATGCGCGATTGATGGTCCGAGAACCAAGGACCATGTCCCTTTGAGTCACAAACATGATAAGGGATATGGTTGGTGCATACACTGCTTGGATTGCATTGCCATGCAAAGCTCTGTCCTCTGCTGCTGTCAAATAGATTCTGCAGGAACTTTTTGCCGATCAACTGAACATAGTGCCGACCGGCAATCCATATGTGGCCGATGGATTCATTTGTGGCCGATGACCACCAAATCATAGTCGATGGTGATTCCCTCCAGCCGCTGGTGTCTCCCAATGTCCAGGGAAGCAATTCTGAGAATTTGGGAGTCTTCAGAGAAGCAGAGCAGGGAAAACAGAGGCAGCCTACGCATGGCAGTGGACTTCCGAGC
The DNA here is from genome assembly GCF_004153795.1 of Camellia sinensis. NCBI lineage: Eukaryota > Viridiplantae > Streptophyta > Magnoliopsida > Ericales > Theaceae > Camellia > Camellia sinensis. The sequence continues at coordinate 763,289 of NW_021026798.1, forward strand.
AAGACCCGAGCACGCGTGCATTGAGCTCTCTTCCCGAGGCCCTTTTTTTTTGCTTTCTTAAATTAATTAATTTGCTTAATTAATTTAGTTGGTCTGTAATAATTAATTAGCTAGGTTAGTTAATTCGTTATTTGAGTTGTATTATTCTTTTTGTCCCTCCGAGCGAGGGAGAATTTGTAATAAGTGTGGGTGAGTGTGTGCATGTCTTCCAACCCCCACTTCTTTCTCCCTTTTACTTGCCTGCTTTGATGGTTAGTAATAGAACATGTTTAATTCAGCATACCTTATGCTATGAATGCGTGCATCATTCATCAGTATTGCATGCACCGGGCTCGGCGCATCATGCTAACTGCATTAGCATTTCAAAATCTAACTTGAATACATGCTACCTGTGCATTTTCACATGTCATTCATAGACTAGTCGAGCCTACTCTAAGTGACATTCCGCATGCGTTGTATTAGGCATTTAAACATGGACTTGGATCATGCATTGATTGCTAACGAGTTCTTTGTTTTGGCACGGAGTACGATGTAAGTATTTATGCTTTAGCATCTCGCATGAGTGTGAATGTTAACATGACAGCATGCTTACTATGTGGCTAGATGCTTATGTGTTATAAATTGCTTGAATGCCTGTGGGTGAAGGTTGGATTGTCTGAGTTGGAATAGCTCAATGAAATCCGTGTTTTAGCTTACTTGCGAGTAGCAAATTCCAAAACACTTTTTTTTTCAAAACAAACGGATATGCAATGCTTATTTCCAAATTAGGCGATCTAGTCTATACTTTTGTGCTGTGCGCATAACATAGTAATTCTAGGCTAATAATCGGGATGAGAATACATAACGTTTTCAAAAGTGGATATCACGGTTAGTAGAGGCCGATCTTCGGATCGGGCGAGATGGGGTGCTCATAGCTAACCTTCCCCAATCGTACCCAAGTTCCCGAGCCGAGGCAGCTTTGGTGATGACAGACACGTGGCCTTTGGCACCGAGTCAGGGTTTCCTAAATCCCCCCAAAATGAAATATTTAGGTGGCGACTCTGTATCTGGCAAAGCAGTCCATGTTTGGCACTTCTTTTCAAAAAATCTGTTTCTCAAAACGATTTGCCGGATTTGGACTCTTTGGTTCAGATTAAGAACCGTGACACAAATCGAGTCCGAGCTGTGGCACGAAGGCCTCATGCGGGCGCGGCTACAGAGAGACGTTTCGTATTCCAAGTGACGAAATGTTCCTTGATTCTCGGTCGCCGACACTCTTGACTGTCCGTGATTGAGTTGTTGGCTTTACTTGCTTATGTTTGCATTCATTTCACATCGAGTTGTGCAATTCGACCCCTCGGCCATCATGCATCGAGATGCGTGATTGGTGGCACGAGGATCGAGGACTACACTCCCTAGAGCTTATGCAATGATGGGGAGAGTGGTCGTGCACACATATGTTGAAAATACTTTTCCATGCCCCTTTCTTGCTCTCTGTTGCAGCAAACCGAGAACCAGCAGCAAAAATTGGTCAGCAGCCTTCTGGAGCTTTGTACAGTGTTCTGGGACCAGTGGCAAATAGAGGCAAATCGGGGCATCGCGATGGATTTTCCAGCAAGGCGGCTCGAGCATGCATGCATTCCTTATCATTCAAGAACGAGCTGAGGCAGTCAATTTCATATGTTTTGCATGCTAGCTTATTTATTTTAGTTAATTTATTAATTAATTAGGGTTGTGTAATAATTAGTTGTAATTCGTTATTCATTCGGTTGTGTATTATTTATTCGGACCCTTCGAGAGAGGGCAATGTTGTAATAAGTGTGCGTGTGTGTGATGTATGTCTTCCAACCCCACGTCTTTTTCCCTTTTATTTACCAGCTTATGATGGTTAGTTTTAGGGCATGTTTTAATTAGCATCTATATGTTCGCATGTTTGCATTCATTCATATGTATTGCATGCACCGGGCTTGGCGCATCATGCTAACTGCATTGTATTTCAATTCCAAGTTGAATACATGTATCAATTGTTGCATTTCATATGCCATCTTAGAATAGCCGAGCCTATTGTAATTGTATTTCTGCATGTGTTGCATTAGGCATTCTTAGCATAGTTAGGATTCATTCATGATTTCTAATTAGCTTCTTTCTTTGGCTCGGAGTACTCGGTGAGTGTTTATGCTTTAGCATCCTTGCATATGTGTGAGTGACTGCCATGATAGCATGCTTACCATGAGGCTATGTGCTTATGTGATATAACTGCCTGAATGCCTGTGGGTGAAGGTTGGGTTGTTTGAGTTGGAATAATTCGTCGAAACCCGTGTTTTAGCCTACTTGTGAGTAGCAAACTTCAATCCATTTTCACAACAAACGGATATGCGACGCTTTGTTCTAACTTAGGCAATCTACTCTATACTTGTATGTTGTGTGCATCACATAGTAATTCTAGGCTAATAACCGGAATAAGAGCACATATGTTTTCAAAACTCGATATCATGCTTAGTAGTGGCCGATCTTTGATCGGGCGAGCGGGGGTGCTCATAGCTGACCTTCTCCAATCGTACCCAAGTTCCCGAGCCGAGGCAACTTTGGTGATGACGGACAGTTGGCCTTAGGCACGAGTAAGGGTTTCTTAAATTCCCCTAAAATAAAATATTTAGGTGGCGATTATGTATCTGGCAAAGCAGTCCATGTTTGGCGCTTCTTTCTAAAAATCTATTTTTCAAAACGATTCGCCAGATTTGGACTCTTTGATGATTCATCAGTCTTGCATTGCACTCCGCGAGATTAGATACAGGACCGTGGCATTGAGTCTTGAACTGTAGTGAGCCCAATGAACAAAACGGGATTTCCTTCCGGGACGTTCGGGGACGTCTACAACTTGCTGTAATTATTTTGTATAAGCCTAGGGCTTTATTTGTATTGGATTTAAATCCATTTTGATGTAACCAAGGATAGCCTTGGAAAGTTGTAGCCCTCAGGGCATTTTAATTATCTATTTAACTTCTATTGTTGACACATGCTATAGATTCAGGGTTAGGACTTATGAATGTATATTCGCATGTGTCACCCTTTTGTACACATGCTATAGATTCAAGGATATCATACGCTAATTTACATTGTCATTTACTTATCGTCGTGGATGTTTTATTGTATTTATTTCGGGACGTGACAACTTGGTATCAGAGCGTAGCAGGTTTGAATACTTTGGGTATGTGTGATGTGGTTTTTACCACAATGGGTTTGTCTCGCTTTATAGAGATGTTTATATGTTTTATATGCTATATGATAACATACTTATGTGGTTATATGTATAACAATCCTGACCTATGATTAACTGTTAAACCATGATTAAGGATGCCTAATAAGTAATTAAGATGAAATTCTGAATTAATTGCATGTGTGTTGCATTATTTGTGTTTCTATCTGTTTATCATAGATATATCTGTTTGTGTTCCCATTTTGTTCTGCAAATTGAAGGCCTTATCGGCATCCGATCACGAAATTGACTTAGGTCATGTGTTATTTGGAATTTTTAGTATTTTATGGTAGATTCAGTTTAAATTCGATTCAAAACCAAATAATTAGAATAAATAATGTTATTTAATTAGTCACTAATGAGTTTCTTAAGCAAGCCTATATAAGGCACAAGTGAACTCTTGATTTCATTTTACACTGTCATTTCAAGCTTTTTGAGCGTCAAAAACATGTGAGGGAGAGAAGATGAGAGAATTAAGATCAAACAAGGGAATTGCTTGACTTTGGGAGAAGTTAGCTTAGGCATTCAAGGATTTGGCTTGGAATCTTAGTGAATTCATCACCTAGAGCTTAATTGAGAAGTTGAGGTAAGGATTCAACACTTAGACAATATAATTATGATATCTAGGACATGAATTCTAAGAATTAAGTGGAGTAATGCAATAATTGAGCTTATGAAGTAGGAAGGAAGAACATTCCATGCATGCATGCATATTTTCTTACATTTTGAGTTTAATTAATAGGGATTCTCACATGCATGTCCCAATTCTACCTTAGTTTTGAGAGAATTTATCCATGTTTTCTCCAATTTACCTTATTATGATCATATTTGGAGCTTTGACTCAATCCGATTACTTACACGTTATCTTCAAAAGTTTTGATTTGATTTATCTTTTTTTGCACAATTGAATGCTTTGGGCTTGATTTTTGCGAAATGATTTTGGGATTTTCCAATGTTTTACAGTTTTACATAGTTCCTCAACTTTGGGGCCCAAAGAGTTACATTGAGCGCTTTGGAATTCGAGTTTGAGTTGTCGAAGACAATATTTGGAATATCAAAATTCTGCTTATCCGCTCAGCGACAGAAACCCCTATGCTTGACGACCACTTTTGTGTTTTTGCACTTTCGCTCGAGCAACATAGTTGGCTCCTTGCATAAATTTGCATGTGCTCCCAAAGTTTACAAGTTTCGTAGACCGCTCGAGCGACAGGTTACGCCTTAAGCGAAAACCTCAGTCTCACGCTTCGAGGACCATCGAGCGTTCGTCGAATGGAAAATTCCTTAACTGTCACTTTGCAGAGTTTTGATAGACATGCTGAGCGAGCCAAAGTTGCACTCGAGCGACCGTCCTTTATGTTTGACCTCTGCTCGAGCGAAGGAAGCTGCATTCAGCCAGGACCTTGTCTCAGCAAAATTGACTAAGTGTTGAAAAACAAAAAACATTGCTTTGGCTCCTCATTGCATCCTAGCATTCCTAGGCCATAATTAAGACATAATAATACAGGATAAAGATTGTAGAAACATACCAAGATAAGAAAGAACTAAGTTAATGATTCCAGGTGTGGTAATTTTAATACGTAATCGTTCTAATGTTTGTTAAGTGTCACGCGCCAATAGACATCTGGTTTATCTGCTTTAATCTGTTGCTATCAAGTGGAGGCCTTCTATGAGTAAAACTTTGTAAAGCATGTCACGGCTTAAATATTCCTATATGATTGATATGATACGACAATAAATGATTTGTTCCTGAAATGCTTATTTTTGGTATAATGATGTTGTCCATATATTGACACGTATTCGTAGCATCCTTATACATGGCCCTTGCCTGGGAGTAACAATCGTGGTCTATATGAGCACAAAGGCCCTTGCCCCGAGGTAAATACCGTGGCTCTCATCGCGCCCTCCCCGGTAACATATATGTGGCTTAAGTTGTTATCTGTTCCGTAACTGGAGTCCTTTACTAAATTGTCAAAATGATGCCCTTATGCTCTGTATCTGCTTGTTAGCGTAATAGGTATACCACATATGATCCTCTATGAAATTGAATAAGTAACTGCTTCATGATACTTTGATAGAATATGAATCTGTTTCTGGCTGTTCTGGCAGTCTGCATATGTAACATCATTCATAAACACTTTACTCCTGGTTATACTTCACTGGCTTTAACTCACTATTTATATTATGTATCTAGGCGAGCAAGAGTCGAGTAGCGTGTGACCATGCCTAAGCTGTGTTGGAGTGTTTGGGTCAGCCAGCCACCATACCTCCCAGGAGGTTCCGTTTTGAAACGTCAAGTTTGTGAATCATGTTAAAGACTGTTTGTTTTCGTTGTTTTGTTAATATGTACGCGGTGCAATTTCCTTTTTGATGATACTTGTACGGTGTTACATGACATATAAGCTTTTGAACTCATATATATGTAATACAGTTTTAAATTATCTATCTCATTATGGTCTGCACAGCTCAATGACGTTGGTATTTTGTTATTGCTTCCAAGCCCCTCTATTTATAATAATTTTCTGGTCAGAGGCTTTCAATAATCCAAGGATGTAACTGCATGTTATGAATGCTAAACCATAGGGCGGGTTTTGGATCCTGACAATAGGTATAGAATTTAACTTTCTAGCATATTATTGGGTCTAAGGTTTCTAGAAGCCTATTAGAAGAGCAACCTAATCATGCTATTTCTAATGTGAACTCTAACAACCCGCAGACAGCATTATCAGAGAAATAAATTTGTACGTGTTTATGGTGACTTACGTGCTTATGTACAGTGAATATGTTGCTCTGTCATATTGGACACCGTAGTGAGTTAGCTTTGACACATTTTAAATGTGCAATTCACTGTTTAACCTTTATTGATGCCAAACGAGAAAGTGGGACATTTCCCTCATTCATAAAGAAGAATGAGGAAACACTTTGTGGAGTTACGTTCAAGTACATACCTTGGACAGTTTGAGGTGGTTTACTAACCTGTCGAAATTTATCTTTGGAGTTGGTGGAGACTAAAAAACTTTGTTGTTCGAGAGTTTGAGAATAGGTTGTCTGACGACATGTTGATGGAAGGAGTTGTCGCGGGCCCTTGGCATACGAAATATAGTGGTGCTTGTTCGAAGTACGGCTCAAGGTAGAGGTAGCGGTCTTAGTCATGGGACGGCAAGTTAAGGAGGACGCCATTTCAACACCCCTTGTAACTCGGGTGGTGTGTAGACATTTTAAGAGCATAAGGTCCCAACCTATAGTAATCCCAGGAACAGCATTCCAGATCCACCTTTTCCAGTTCCGAGTTCGGGTCGGCAGAGGTACATCAGAGAGGTTTCACTTGTTTCAGTGTGGTTTAGGTGGGCACAAGTTTCCAACTTGCCCACAGAGGAGGAGGCAGGGTTGATGGCTTAACCAATAGTTGCACCACGGGGATCATCTAACCGCTA
>NW_021026799.1:0-108812 GCF_004153795.1 Camellia sinensis
GATTACTGCGGGATTTAACATTGGCCTACGGACCTCTTCTGCCAATGATCGTGCGTACAGTCGTGACAACATATGGGAGGCAATGAGAGCCGAGATGGAAGGTCTTTTCGTTGGGACACTGAAAAGATCACGAAAGGTTGTGAAGGGAAGAGGAGCCCAGAGAGGACGTAAGAGATGATTAAGGCGAAGGAGAGGAGTTGAGAAAAAGCATATAAGATGAAAAAAAGCAAGGAAGGAGACGATGAAAGAAATAGAAGAAGCGAAAAAGCAATAGAGGACGCAACAGAAAACCTTATCATCTAAAACAACGTGTTTTACGACTCACAACTTTATTGCAAGGTTCGTGGACATCGTTCTATCTTGGTAGAAGAATTTCAATTCGGATATGATAGATAAAAGTTCTACAAAATACTTACATGCTGAAATTATTATTGCGAGAATTGGAATTGTTGACAGTTACAATAGGAGGAGTAAAAAGAAAATGTGACAAATTATTGTTAACTAAGTCATTAAAAGATAAACCTAAAAAAAACATTATAGACTGGCTGGCAAAAACAAATTAATTAGCTGCCTTAAACTTAAGCGAAATAGTTGTTAAGGGGGCGAAAATATGAAACAGCGCCCGGAAACATCGTCCATGAACCATCCAGCAACTAGATTCCTTATGCAAAATAGGACTGTGACAACTAGACGGAATTGTTAATTAGCATGTTTTTAGGCTGGGGAGTTAGAGTCGGAAATAGGCTTAAACTTAACTAAAACAGGGCGTTAAGGGGCAAAATGCAAAACAAACTCCCCAAAACACCGTTACGGATGTCACAACTAGCCTCCTACAAACAAAATAAGACTTGTGCAATAGACAAAATGTCATTAGCCAACGTGATCAGGGTTGAGAGTTAGAGCGAAAACTCCCTTAAACTTAACCGAAAAGGGGCGTTTAAGGGGCAAAATACAAAACCAGCCCCCAACCACCATACGGACATCACAACCAATTTCCACACCGACAAATAGGACCTATGAAACAAACGGAAATTTCATCTAGACAAGGTTAGGGTGGGAGTTAGAGCTGAAACCGGCCCCTTAAACTTAACTGAAAAAGGGCGTTAAGGCGGAGCGAAAATGCAAAAAGCCCCCCCCAACCCACCGTATAGATGTCACAACCCAGCTTCCTTCATGACAAAATAGGACCCCCCTGTGACCAAGAAGAGTGAAATGTCCCCATTAGCTGTGACGGTTGGGAGTTAAAAAAGAGTCCCGGAAATTTTAATCCTTAAACCCTGAAAAAAAAGGGCGTTAAAGGGGGGAATGCAAAGCACCCGTGGAATGTCAACAAGCTCTATGACACGGCAAACTTGTACAAATGATGTCTGAATCTTGTTCTATTTATTTATTATTTATACCTTTTTGATGTTGTCACCACTGACTAGGAACGAGGCATTGTCGCATATTTAGCTAGTACGTCGTAAATCGGTCGACCTCGCGAATGATTTGTAGAACACAACTGTGTACTTATTTAGTTAATTATATGAATGATAATAAATTTACCATATAAATTTTAATGATATTTATTTGCTGTGAGTAAATATAATTGTAAGCGGATTAAAGTAGTTTGTAAGACAAAAGTGTATGGCTTACTACATACATATATACCTTATACTTCTGGATAAATAGAGTATCTTCTAGGAGTATCTTGAGATAACTCAGTTTTAAAGATAAATGTTTTTGTAAAAATAAATATAGATTAAAGATTGAGGATATTGGTTAATAGGAGATTAATGCGAATTGTATTTTTGGAGATTTACTTAGAATCCGCGAGAATTTATGTGTTGTAAGGTCTGCCTCAATTGTATAAATTACAGATTAAAATCTAGAAAAAATTGACCACAAAATGGGCATCCGCTCGAAACATGCACATAGTACGCTAAACTATAATAGGTCTCCTTACGCGAACACAAATATCCTCACGCAACCTCCTTTAGCAAACCTCCAAAATATTGAACCAACAACTTATCCTTCGCTGTTCTTACATCAATTAAACATCTTTCACTTTTTTAGAACCCACAAATTAAGTAAGAAAAATGTAACTAAACACTATGAAATATGTTCACAGTAAAAACCGAGTTAATTGACATACTGCAATTCCAAAAATGTTTTTAATACAAAAAATTGAGGTAACGAATATTTGAATAGATGCCAACATACACACGACTAGACCAGACCTCTACTACAAGGACAAAGAATGACTCCGGAGAGCAATCCACGTGATATACTCAAGGGATTGATAATCCAAAATGATAAAATTTCACTGAGTGTTAGATAATCAACACATTCTAAATCCAATGGTTTAGCTGAGGAAGCTTCCTATTCTTTTAAAGTTTTGTCGAAAAAAATAGTTTCAAAAAGTAGAAAGATGTGTTTTAAATGAATGTGTAATAAACGCAACATGAGTATTAGTTGGTTCATATTTAGTTATGAGAAGATTGGAAGAGTCGAATGCTAGTGTCTTCATGAAGATTTATGTCACATAAAACATTGGAGGAGTAGTTGAATTCCAATTAACATGTCTCCACCACTCTTGAATATGATAATTAGATTCATTAGTGGTTCACCCATAAATATGGTACGGTCATTTAGGCCAAAACAGAGTCAGGGGTTAAAAACAAACACGTATTATATGCAAGCACTCTCCAAATCATAGTTCATGGAGCTACGTAGACATTACTAAATTTATCTGTTACTTTGCTTAGAAACTAATGAGAGAATGGAAAATTTACAAGAAACAACATCTCTCACCCAATAACATTGTGATTCTATATGAAAGAGAATATGCTGCTTACAAAATTGTTTTTTTGAAATTTGAAATCAAGCACTTTGAAATAAATCTTTCATCAAATCATCATATGATCTGTATTTCGAAAAATGACTTTTTAGATTGTTCTTTACCTTATACATGTTTTACAATATTCTTTTCCTATGTTGAAGCAATTGACATTTGTAATGGGTGCTATTTTTTGTTTTAATTTTTTGTTAGATGCTATTGGCGATTGTAAATAATCAATTTTTTTGGTATGCGAGGATAGGGGGGGGACATTTTTGTCTATAATTACTGCTATCTATGTTCATCCTCTGCTTTTGTATAGATTTAGCTATTTACTGATAACAGGCAAGTTTGTAATCCAACAAATAGTTACTGGCGCGGCATATAGATCACATTTTGTGTTTGTCAGCATTAATGATGGTATTTGTACCATGCCAAATAAGCCATTTCACATGGGTCTAAACTATATTATTTTTGCATATGGCATGTTGGATTTTTGTATGTATCTCTATTTTGTGCTTTGAAGTTAATTTTAGTTTGGACAATAGCTTGGTTGTACTGGAAATCGATGTACATTTAAATTATTCATTTGTTGGTCATGGTGGAAGTATATCTTGGATTGTGGAATGATTGATAAAATATGTATTGTTTTGTTTATATACATAGTACGAATTGTTGTAGACCGCCCGAAACTCACTCCACGCGCCCCCCTTTTCGGAGAGGGCGCGAATTATGTTCTAGCTACTACAGTTCAGACTTTTGTCACGGTTCTAAATCTAATCTCACAAAGTGCAATGTAAGACTGATAAATCACCAAAGAGTCCAAATCCAGCAAATCGTTTTGGAAAATCAATTTTAATCAAAAAGCGCCAAATATGGACTGCTTTGCCAGATTTTAGAGTTGCCACCTAAATATTTTGTTTTTGAGAAATTTAGGAAACCCTGACTCGTGCCTAAGGCCACGTGTCCGTCATCACCAAAGTTGCATCGGCTCGAGAACTTGGGTACGAGAGGAGAATGACCTGAAATGAGCACCCCCGCTCGCCCGATCAAAGATCGGCCTCTATTAACATGATATGTTGTTTTTGAAAACACATGTGTTCTTGTTCCGGTTTATTAGATAACCTTACTAAGTGATGCGCACAGCATATAAGTATAGACTAAATCACTCAATTTGGAACAAAACATCTCATGTTTGTTTTTCGAAAATGGTTTGGAATTGCTACTCGCAAGTAGGCTGAAGCACGGATTTGCCACCCTCAAGTGGGCTTAAAACAACATGATTTTGCCACTCCAAGTGGGCTTAAAACGCATATTTTGATGAATTGTTCCAATTCAAGCAATGAAGCCTTTATCCACAGGCATTCATGCAGTTTAAACACTTAAGCACATAGCCTCATGGCAAGCATACTATCATGGCAACACTCACACTCATGCAAGATGCTAAAGCATAAACACTTACAGTGTACTCCGAGCCAAAACAGAAAACTAGTTAGAAATCATGCATGATCCTAGTTATGTCAAGATGCCTAATGCAACGCATGCAAAAATGCAACTAAGTAGGCTCGGCTATCTAACATGGCATAAGAATGCAACACTCGATAATATGCTTTGAAACACGTATTCAAGTAAATGTATTGAAATACGATGCAGTTTGAATGATGCGCTGAGCCCGGTGCATGCAAGACAAATGAATGATGCACACATGCAAGCATAAAGTATGCTAATTGAAAATATGCCCTAAATTAACCATCAAAAGCTGATAAGTAAAAGGGAGAAAGAAATGGGGTTGGAAGACATGCACACACGCATGCAACCTTATTACAACATTTCGCCCTCGCGACGGAGGGTCCAAACGAAAAAGAGTTAACTAGCTACGTTAATTAAGCTAACTATTACAAACCACAACTAATTAACTAATTACAAACACAAATTAATGGCTAAACAAATTAACTATTTAAGTATAGAATCAACGAGTTAACCGTCTAAGCAAAGCAGTTAAAAGGAGCCTCGGGGCAAGGAATGTATACATGCTCGGTTGCTTCCTCCTGAAATCCCGTCGCCTTGCCACCGGTTGCCTCTGTTTGCATTTGCTTTGATTCTTGAACACTGAACCAATTCCTAGACTGTTTCTGTTCTAGAACCAGAATCACTTTGAACCATCTTCAAGCTGATGGACTGTCGGCCACTAAGGGAGGCCGTAGGCCACTTGCCGGCCACTTAAGGAGGCTGTAGGCCACTTAAAGTGGCTGGTCGGCTAGTTACTTCTGCACACTTTCATTTTGCTGCAAACAGAGTTCAACAAGGGCAAAGCAAGGCATTTGCAGGGTATGTGTGTACAACCACCCTCCTTATCATTTCTCAAGCTCAAAGGAGTGCGGTACTCGACTCTCGGGCCACCAACCAAGCATCGCAATGCACGATGGCCGAGAAGCCAAGTTTATACAAGTTAATGAATACACAAGTAACACACAAGACTCAAGAGGCTTCTACCCTATTATGCACAATCAAGGGGGACGGCGACTAAGAAATGAGGCACGTTTCATCACTTCAAGTATGAAACGTCTCTCGTTTCTCATGTTTGGATTAACGTCCGATCCAAACGTAATGCAATGCAAACAATGTATGTTTATCTTTTGATACTAAAGTGACATGCACAAGACGCTATCATGTAAGCAATGTATGCGAGACATGTTAAGGGGCCAAAAGCACTAAAGCAAGTGAAGGACATTACACATGAGGCATGTACTATCAATCTCAAATGGTCAAACCAGCTATGGACAGACCTACATCATGTCAAAACAGTGGCAAAATCATGCTAGAAATGAAACACCAAAAGCTACAATAACATGCTCATGCATTGGCTCGCAAGCTAGGCATTAAACACAACTCTCAAACACAATCAAAGAGTGATATGCATGAGAATATGGCAAAGCTATATACTCTGAAATTACATGTTAAATGATGCCATATCACATAAACACCGCAAATAAGGCATGCTAGAAGTCTCAAAGCATAAGGCTATCAAAGAGCACTACTCAAGAGGCATGCAATACATAGCCTAAACGACCAAACCAGCTTTGGACAGAGCTTAACCGTGCCCAAACAAAGGCCAAAACATGCTAAAACGATAGCCCAAAAGCTTAGACAAACATGCATGCAAGTTGGCTTACAAGTGAAGCATAAGGCTCAACCCTCAAACACAACAAAAGGGCGATAAATGCAAGAATATGGCAGAGGTATATGGTCTGAAATAACATGCCAAATGATGTCATGCCATGCAAAAAGCTCAAATATGAAATGCTAGAGGTCTCAAAGTACAAGACTAGCAAAGCCAAATACACTATAGCTATGCAAAGCCAAGCATGCATAGCCAAAACCACTCAAATCAGACCTAAAGCATGCTAAAACATAGCAAAAAATGTGCTGGAATAGAGCATGCACATGCTAGATCAATAGGCTAAAACACCAAATACACTAGTCTAGTGAACAAAATTGCACTACAAGTGCAAGAAGCATGCAAGAGACATCCAAACCAATCAAAAATAGAGTTATGGCATGGCAAATTAGTGGCAAAAATATGCTGAGATAGAGCTAACATAAGCTCGAATGAGAGGCATAAAGCATGATGCATGTTAGGCCAACAAGTAGGATTGCACTACAAGTGTGAGATGCAAGAAACTAATGATCAAACCAACCCAAAACAGAGTTATGGCAGATCCAAAAAGTCACAAAAACATGCTTGGACTAAGCTAGCAAATGAGAGAAATACATGCTCATGTATTAGGCCATCAACACAAGACATAAAGGCACCACTCTTAAACACAATGAAAGAGTGATAAACATGAGAGTATAACAGGAGTTTATGCTCTGAATTTACATACCAAATGATGTTATATCACACAAATGTCACAAATGAGGCATGTTAGGGGTCCCAAGACACAAGACTAGCAAAGGCCACTACACTACGGCCATACAAGGCAAGCCTCAAAGGGCCAAGATCACTCTAGAAAGAGTTTAAGCAAGTCAAAACAAGGCTAACAACCTGCTGAAGCAGAGCTAAAACAAGCTAGAATTAGAGGGACAAGGCATAATGCATGTTACGGCTATAAGGAGGATTGCACTACAAGTGTGTGAAGCATGCAAGAGGCAATCAAACCAACCCAAAATAGAGATATATCATGTTAACATAAGGCCTAAAACATGCTAAGATAGAGCCTCAAGGAGGTAGAAAAACATGCCAAAGTGTTAAGCCAACAACACATGCAAACAAAGCACAAAAGGAGGGGACCACCCCCATCCATTTTGGGTCTCAAAACCCACTTTCCACTATTGAAATTCCTCTGGAATTTAGTGGTGCAAGGGCCAAACAAAGGTGACCTCAAAGGTCTTAAAGGATAGCTCAAAACAAGGCAAAATAAGGCACAAAAGGGGGTAGACCACCCCTAACTCAAACAAGGCCTTAGACAACCATTTTAAACACTTAAAAATAAAATTTTTTGTAGTTGCAAGTTAGGCCTAAAACAGCGTGCAAGGATGGCCAAATAAGCAATGAAAATAAAGCTTTAAAGAGGTTATTACTCACCCTTGAAGCACAACTTCAAAAACAGCAACTTCTGAGGCAAAACCAAGTCAAAATCACTCAAATAAGGCTTCCAAGGACCTCAGCAACAAGATGAAGGTGTTTGAATAGGTATTTGTGTGCGATAGTATGAAAAAATAACACTTTAAGGCACAAATATAGAGAGAGGGAGAGAATTCTAGAGAGAGGGGGAGATTTTAGCTTTTCAAAATTCTGAACCTCTGGAAAGGGAGAGGGGCCTTCCCTTATATAAACAATGCAAGAAAAAGCTTGCTTGACAAGCTTGAAACTTGTCTTCATCCCTCCATACATGTGTATGGAAGATGGCTCAGTGAGCCACAGCTGGCTCAAAATATCTAAAAATATCTGTAAAAACAGAAAAAAAAGCTGTAGGCCACTTTAAGTGGCCGACCGGCCACTTCCACTGGCCTACAGGCTACTTTAAGTGGCCTACAAGAGGAAAAAGTGGCCTACAACCACCAAAAGTGGCCGACAGGCCCTCCTTTCTCTCTAAGCAAGGGTTAACAAGGTATGGTCCAAAAACAAACCAAAAAAGAAGGGATCCAAGAGACCTCAAGACAAGGCACTCAGCCGAAAGCTCCCGAAACTAGCCTACCGACCACACCAAAAATATCTACAAAAATAGAAAAAAAGTTGTAGGCCACTTCAAGTGGCTGACCGGCCACTTCCACTGGCCTATTAGCCATTTAAAGTGGCCTACAAGAGGAGAAAGTGGCCTACAACCACCAAAAGTGGCCGTCAGGCCCTCCTCTCCCTCTAAGCAAGGGTTAACAAGGTATAGTCCAAAAACAAACCAAAAAGAAGGGATCCAAGAGACCTCAAGACAAGGCACTCAGCCGAAAGCTCCCGAAACTAACCTACCGGCCACTGCAAGTGGCCTATAAGAAGGAAAAGTAGCCTACAGCTACAAAAAGTGGCCTACAGGCCTCTCTCTCCCTGCAGGCAAAGGGTAACAAGGTATGGTCCAAAAACAAACCAAAAAGAAGAGAGCTAAGAGGCCCTGAGGCAAGGTGCTCATCCGAAAGCTCCGGAAACTAGCCTACCGGCCACTATAAGTGGCCTACAAGAGGGAAAAGTAGCCTACAGCTACAAAAAGTGGCCTACAGGCCTCTCTCTCCCTCCAGGCAAAGGTACCAAGGCATGCCCCCAAAGCAAAGCCAAAACACAAAGAGTTCAAAGGCTCAAAGACAAGGCGCTCGGTCGAGACCTTCGGGCACTCAAAACTAGCACAAACATGCGCAATCACCGAGTGTACAAACAATGACATCAAAGTCTTGAGGTCGGTCAAAAATGGGGTGTCTACAGTTGCACGAAATATAGACAAGTTGTGGAGAAATTACAACTTTGTGATAAAACATAAGACCATTTTTTTGGCAACTAAACAATTTGTACTAAAAAAGGAAGTACATATTTCAGTGACTAAGGCCTCGTTTGGGAACAGGATAATTTAGTAACTTTTTGGCTATTTGGCTAAAAAAGTAGGTAAAAAAAACTTGTATACTTGGGATGACTTTTTGGCTAATTACGAAAAGATGTGCAAAAAATAGAGAAAAAAGAGAATCTTTGACTTTTTTGTATGAGTTGTTGGCTTTTTAGCTAATTTAGTAACTTTTTGGCTAATTGGCTAAAAAAGTAAGTCCCCAAACGGGGCCTAAAATGTTAGTAGCTAAAACTTAATCACAAATTTCGGTAAACAATTATGGCGACTACAAAGCTTAGTGCCATCAAAAAGCAGACATTAGGTGACTAAAACTTAAAAAATAATTAGACATTTGGCTATTAAAATATTTTGTAGCGAAAAAATAAAAAAATTTGCCAACTAAATGTTTAGTAGGCAAAACAAACTATTTGGCTACTAAAAGTTTAGTAGCCAAAAAAGTCAGACTTTTAGCAACTAAAAAATTGGTAGGCAAAAATAAAACCAAACTTTAGGTGACTAAAATCGTAGTAGTCAAAAACAATTTGACATTTGGCGACTAAAATATTTTGTAGCCAAAAACATTTTGATGAACAAGAAAAACACTTTTGCCGACTACAATTTTAGTAGCAAAAAATGTGACACTTTAGGTGACTAAACTTTTAGTAGCTAAAACACAATCACACTTTAGGCGACTAATATATTTAGTAGCTAAAAAAATAATAGGAGGAACCAAAAAAAATTTTGGCGACTAAATCTTTCGTAGCTGAATATAAGTAACATTTTTACTGACAAATATTTTTAGTAACTAAAAATGTGATATTAAATTTTTTTTCAATACTTTTGGCGACTAAAAACTAATCAGCATTGCATTATATTTGGTGACTATAATAATTTTAGTCGCCAAATACCTTCCCCGACAATTTTTCAGCGACTACTCTTGCGACCAAAATATTTAGTCGCTAAAAATTTTTGGCGACTAAAAGATGGCTTTTGGTGACTAAAAATTTAGTCGCCAAAAGTGTAAATTCTTGTAGTGGTGGTAGGTTAGTATGGCATTGGTGGTAGTGGTGGTGGTGATGGTAAGCTAGTGTTGAGATTGTTGTGGTAGTGGCGTTGTTGGTTGTGGCAACAACGATGAAGGTGGTGAGTAGTGGTAGTAGAGTGATGGGTCGTGCGATAGTGGTGGTGGTGCTGTGGCTTTTGTAAAAACGGTAGTTGTAGTGGTAGGTAATGGTTTTAGCGGTAGTAGTGGTGGAAATGACAACAACAACGACAACGGTGGTGGTGGCGGCGGCAGATAGCGGTAGTAGAGTATTGGTTCTCACAATAATGGTGGTGGATGTGTGGTTTTTGTGAAAGTAGTGGTAAGGTAATGGTTGTTGCGGCGGAATGAGTGGTAGTAGTAGAAGTGGTGGTTGTAGGTTTGTAGTTCTAGGAATAGTGGTGGTGGTGGTTGTAATTGTGGTGATAATGGTGCTAATGACGATGATGGTAGTAGGTTGGTGTTGGTATGGTGTAGTGCTAGTAGTGGTAGTAGTAATGGTAGTGGTGGTAGTAGTTGTGGCAGTGGTAATTGTGGTGATAATGTAGTGGTGGTAGCAGTAATGGAAACAGATAGTAACATAAGGTCATGACGGTGATAAAAAAATAAAATAATGGTGAATGATACCTAATTGATAATATTTTATAGTGATTCTATGAGAGAATAGAATGACTATTTCTTAGGTTAAAAAAAGTAATAAGCATTAAGCATTTTCACATTTTGTTAGAATAATCCTTTAATTTGAATGACTATTCTCACTTAGATAAAAGACATATCAAACATCGGAAATGGAATGCAAAACTAGAATGGATCTTCCATTCCAGCTTATTTCATCGTACCAAACGTGCTTGTAAAGTCTCGGAAATAGTTGAGATACATATAAATTGCCTTGAACACCTAGTTATTAGAAAAATGATAAATTACAAATACACTCCCTGAAATTTACTTAAAATACGGTTTGCTCTTTGTGATTTTAAAAATTACATTCTATCCCCTCAAGTTTTTAATTGCATAACAATTAACCAATTTCATTAATAAATTATCAAGTAAATTTATTATTTTTAATGATGTCATAAATATATTTAATTAATAATTCAAGTATAGTTAGAATTTTGATTTTTCCTGTTAATTTTATTAAATAATTTTTTTGACAAGCGGCTATTTGTAATATGTAAAATCATAAGAAATAATTAGTATTTTAAACAAACTTAACAAGATGCATTTATAATTTATCAAAAAAAAAAAAAAGGAAGAAGAAGGTATGTGAGTGGAACTGCTTTCAATATGAAAGCCCTTTATTTATTTTACACTATTCAAAAATAAAATATTATCTTTCGTGGATAACGTTTTGGATAAATTACACATACTCTCCTCAATTATTTTTTTTTATCACTTTTTATGCCTCTAACTAAAAATTGTAATAACTAACACTCTCATCTATTAATTTTTTTTTAATTTGGATCTTTATGACTAAAGTACTCTTTCATCAATGGGATAAATTATATTTTACCCCTTAAATTATCGCCTCCTCATATCATTTTATCCCTTGAACTACACCTAATATCAATTTCAATTTGGATTTTCTTTTCTTCTTTGTTTTTCATTTCATCACTAAATTAATTTTTAGTTTGTTAGGAAAAAAAAATTTAAAACCAAACAACGAAAATATTTATGATAAAATTTAAAAAATGTTCACTAAAGATAAAAAATATATATATAAAAATATACTTGCTTTTTGTTTTATGTTTTTTCATTTTTCCATTTTTAGTGATTTTTTTAAAAAAAATTATTCACAAATATTTAAATTTAAGTGCATCTAAAAATTAAATTTTGTAACTAAAATTAAAAAAAAAAACACACTTAAAAATTGTATTTTATATTAAAATCAAACATGTTTTTAGTTGAGGGGTAGAGTGATATTGAGTAATAATTTAAGAAAGTAAAGTGTTATTTATTCTTATAGTTAAAGGGGTATTTTCTTCATTAAGGTCTGAATCGAAAAGAATTAATAGACGAGATGGTTAAATGTTATAATTTTTAATTTAAGGAGATAAAGTGATATGAGACAATAATTTAAAAGGCAAAATGTAATTTGCCCTAACTTTGTTTTTTGGCTACTCTGGATTGACTAAAATTCAGGAATTAACTTTATATTAAAATGTTAATTTACAAAAATTCAAGGATTAACTTTATATTTGCGTGAGAATTTGCTCTTTTACGTTAGGAGTTAGATTTTAATGAATTAAAAAGAACATTAATTTTTTGTATTATAAGCCAGAGGCTTCAGTGGTATTTGGTAAAGTTAAAAGCTGAAAATTAAATATTGAATACAAAAATTTTAAATTAAAAATTCTTTGTTAAAAATTTGCGTGAGAATTTGCTCTTTCACATTAGGAGTTAGATTTTAATGAATTAAAAAGAACATTAATTTTTTGTATTATAAGCCAGAGGCTTCAGTGGTATTTGGTAAAGTTAAAAGCTGAAAATTAAATATTGAATACAAAAATTTTAAATTAAAAATTCATTGTTAAAAATTTAAGTAAAATAAGTTATTTAATATATACAAGAATAAATTTAAAATTTATTAATTTGAATTATTTTTAATTTATATATTGTGCTGGTGGTGATAAGAGTGGTTGCTACGTGCCAATTTTGTGGGGTTTAGATTTTTTTTTAACTGAACTTTTTGGGTTTTTTTTTCTAATATAACTTTTAGATCATTTTAGATTGACTTTAAAAGTATAAATTTTTCACCTTAGTGGATTTTTTTAATAATTTTTTTTAAAAAAATTAGGTTTTTGGGTTATACGTCAACTAAATGGATCAGAACAGTAATTTTTTAATATTAAAAAAAATCGAAAAAGAACAAAAAGGCCAAAAATAGTTATATGTTTTTTGGCTTATTTTCATTTTGAATTTTTCAATTTTTTTTTTAAATTCATCTACACAAAATGAATAGAAAAAGTAAAAAAAAATACTAAAAACAAAAAGGTTCAAAAATAAATGTGATTTTTTAGGTATATGCCAAATAACTTAAAATTAGTAGTTATAGTCCAAAACTAATCATCAGTGCCTTTTGGCCCAGTGGTTTGGTATAATGTCACATGTTCAAATCTTATGGAGAGGTTATGTGTTGTTTGATTGTAACTGTTCAATGTCATTATTTTTATATTTGTAATTAATTTTCTATTAATTGAAAAGAAAAAAAAAACTATGCCATAAGTCGCAACAAAAATAAAGTTAGTGGATTAGGATTAATTATTGTAATATCTGAGTACGTAAACTACCTCGTTCCTCTTTGATTTACGTTGGGTTTGCCTTTGTTAGAGTGTCGAGTTTAACTTGGAGTCTTGTTAACAGTATGGGTTTGTTGCATTTGGAAGCTTTTCTCAAAATCCCTGTTCTTATTTATTCCTGTGTCAAATTTCACATGCATCGGAAGGCGCGGGGTGAATCTGGGGTTAGTCAAATGAAGTTATCTATGGTTTTTCTTGCAGGTGATTGCAAATTCAGTCTCACTATTAAATCCATTTGATGTTATCAAACTTTTAGACTCACTGATATCTATAATCCATATGATGTCTCTGTAATCCAGCTCTCTTCTCTGCTCTTCGGTACTATCTCTCTCTCTCTCTCTATATATATATATATATATCCATGTAATATATAACTATATACATACATACATTCCATTTCTATGTCCATCAAACGAATCAGATTACTCTGAGACGACGAGTACAGTATTATCTATTGTACAATCGGTATCGAGCAAGCTTTTTTTAACTGCGAGAAATCTCTCTTTGTATGCTTGACTAAGCAATCTCGATGATTGTGAATTTTTTGAATCACGTGATTAACATTAGTTTTGTGATTTTACTTGTTATTGTCCATTATTCCACGATTCAATCATCATGTTTTGTAAATTCTTCGACTACAATGTGAATTGTCTTTGTGGCTGACTATCCATGCTTCTAAATGCTTGAACTTGGATTTAATGAAGTTGTCTTCCAAGTTGTTTTGCAACTGTGGATATATTTCACTTAAATGTTTATTAAACACTTATCGCAAGATTGTCCAGAAGTGCATGCCAACACAGCAGAAACACTGTGTGCTATAACTCGATATGCTCCTCCAGGCCTAGCTGCTAAAATCACCAGCCCAAGGTAGCACTAGTTTTCATTCTGATCTTGTGGGAAGTTCACAATATTATATCATCTACTTGTTTCCTATTATTTAGAGAAGTAATTATTTGTTTTATGTTCACAGTTTTATAGGAAGACTCTTTTATCATGCTCTGGAGGATTCATGGCCAAAATCTGTTTGGTTAACTCATTGTCTGTATGCATATCTTTGTTAGACCCCAAAAGGCTGACCTTGGGGACATATCATTTTTACAGCCGCCAACTGTCTCATGGATCTACAATAAGTGCTAATCCCGAGACAGTCGAGGGCATGCTGGGGAGCCTAGGTAAGGGAACAGAACTTATTCATGATTAAAGTTGTGAATTATGGGGAGCCTTTCACTCTAGTGTTTACTGTCAATAGTAGATCGTTGTCATTATGAGATGGAAAAAACACAGCCACTTTTCGAAAGTGATTTTTATTAAAAAAAACTTATCAAGCTTTTTTTCTTCAATACACCTTTCACCTTTAGGAGAAAAAATTTCTATGGATATTATCTGATAATTTATATTTTCTAGGTAATTCTTGGGTATGGTGTACATATTCTTTTGTAGAATTAGCACTATTTGGGTATTTTGAGAAAAACTGTGTTTTGCTTATTTATGCTACGATTAAGGAGATTCTGATTGTTTAAAACTAGTTCTCCCAACTCAGATATATCCAATATTGAGTTTGTATTTAAATTTTTTGAGAAAAATAATTGGCAGTTCAGAAGATTTGTAAGCTGGATGATATGCTGCATGATGGTTTACATTGTTGTAGGCCTGCTCCATATTGATAATGGTACTGTTGATACAAATATGTGGGGAAAATACTTACTTTTTTTTCTCAGCCATAGCATGAATTTATAGTAATCAAAAAATAACAAGAGATTGCACATGAGAGCAAGAAATCTTCCAAGAAAAGAAACAAAGTTACGAATCACACATCGCTGTCCAATCGTTATGGTTATAAATTTGTTTCATATAAGGAAATGTGGTCAAAGAGTTGTAATATTAGGATATCATGAGGAACCAATAATTTTCGTCTCTGGTTTCTTTTGAAAGTGATTTACTCAAGCTTTTGGATGTTTCATCGGATGACAATGCCTTGATTACGACATATGGCAAGTTGCAGCCACCTCTTGGAAAACATCGTCTGAAGGTATTCTTTTCTTTTGGCATTTTAGAGTAACAAAATGTTATTTGTGCGAGGCTAAATCCACCACTTCACCTTGTTTTGCTCTCCTTGTCCCAAGGGAAAATGTTGGAGTTTTCATAAATGAAGATGGATAGTCAATATGAATTAATGCTACTTAATTATGATTATCATTTAACATGCTACCATTCAGATTATAGAGTTCATCTCAGTCTTAGTGACTGCTAGTAGTGAAGCTGTTGAGAAGGATATGCTTTTGGCAAATAGATATATATGGTTTAGTCCTATGTTACATGGCTAGGATATGAGTATTGATTGTAGGCATCGAACCTCTTAAATCCAATCATGTGGAATCATTTCAATTCATTTTGAGCCATGACTAAGTGCTTATGTGGAATGAGACTAAATTGTTTATATGGTAGAGGAATATATAAAATTGTTGTGGTCAAACGTGTAAGGCAAGTTGCGAGCACATTTGAGTTTATGTGCTGAATTGTTTACTTTATCTCTTAATTGGGATGTCAAGAAAGGGTCAAGGCCGTGGTGGCAGAGACGGGAGGCGCGGTAGACCTCACCGAGGTGTACATGAAGTACCGGTCCATGAGGTTCCGGTGCAACAGGAAAGGTTCGGCCAAGCTAATGTGGCCAAGCAAGTGGGGCATGCGGGGCTTCCGGGGCAAGCGAGTCAAGCCACAATAGGAGTCTTAGCCCGAGATATGGCAGGGGCATTGAGAGAATCAATGAATTTGTTGAGGGCGGAGAACTAAGCCCAAGAGAATGCCATAGAAACAAGGGCAAGTTTTCCCACTAGAGAGTTCTTACAGGCCAAACCGGATGAGTTCCACAGTGGCCCCGAGCCCAAGAAAACAGATGAGTGGCTTGAACAGACGATGAAGACATTTGAGATGCTTCACATTGAAGATGGTGAGTTAAGAGTGACTCTAGCTAGGTACTACCTCAAGGGAGACGCGGGCCAATGGTGGAAGTACGCCAAGGGTAGGGTGGAGCTGACATGGGAAACCTTTTGGTTTCTTTCCAAGACAAATACCTACCTCCCATTGCTAGGGAGAGATTGAGGCAAGAATTTCAAGACCTCAAATAACTTAACCTATCTGTGGCTGAGTTTGAGGCGGCCATCACTAGTTTGTCCCGGTTTGCGCCAGGGTTTGTGACAACAGAAGAGCGCCGTTGCATAGAATTTAAGAAGAGGTTGAGGACAAAAATTGTGTTCAAAGTTGTCGAAAATATTATTCAGAACTATGACCGTCTTATGGAGGCGGTGACACATGTAAAGATTACTGTGCAGGCAGAGGAGGAGAGACTTCGGGGTTCGAGGTCTAGGGCCCAAGAGTCACAAGGAGATTTTAGACCCAGTAAGAAGAACAGGGGCACCTTTTCATCCCAGTCCCAACCACAGCAGTCTAGATCTACTTTCTCCTTGCTTACTGCGGGCTTGGGAAAAAATGCACCGGGTAGTTTTTCTTGTTTCAAGTGTGGCCAATCGGGTCACAAGGCCTTTTCATGCCCACAGAAAGGAGTAGGGCAGCAGATGTTACCATTACCACCTAACCGATCTTAAAGTCAGCCCCAGAATAGAGGCAAGGACTTACTTGTTTTCAGTATAGTCAGTCGAGGCATATGAAGAGAGCTTGCCCGCATTTGGGAGGCACATCTGGCGCATCAGGATCGAGGCAGACTCAGAGCCACCAGCAGGCTCACTCAGTTTAGATTTCACAAGCTAATCAGGGAGCCACTTCGGCTCAGTCAGTGCAGCAGGCCTATGCTCCGAGAGATGAGCAGGTTGATTAAAGGCCACAGGGGCGCGTATATGTTGTTACTGCGCCAGAGCAGTTACCAAGATCCTCAGTTGTGAGAAGTATTTTTGTTATGTGTAATTCTTTGGCTAATGTGTTGATAGATATAGGTGCGTCTCATTCATTTATATCTACTGCATTTGCTTCTACATTGGGGTTAGAGATGGCACGGTTAGCGTCTCCGCTCAGGTTAGAATCACCAGTTGAGGGTACGGTTGATTTAGATAGGGGATGTCGCGGTTGTGAGATAGAGGTTGCCGGACATTGACTTCCGTTTGCTTTTTTGTTATTGGACATGTCAAGTTTTGATGTCATTTTAGGCATGAACTGGTTATCCTCGTACCGAGCTGTGATTGATTGTTACCGTCAGAGAGTTACAGTGTGCACCTCTAGTGGTGATTCTTTTATTTTCTGGGGGATCGAGTTGATAGGGTCTTATCACCAGTTTTTGACCCTCGTAGTAGGAGCAAGCTTAGTGGTCTTCATGCGGCTCTCTTGGATAGTGAGAGTGACGAGGCCTGTGTTGAATTGCCAAGGGTAGTTTGCGAATACCCAGATGTCTTTCCCGAGGATCTTACTAGTTTGTCACCCCACCAGGAGATCGAGTTCTCCATTGACTTAGTGCTTGGCACGACACTGATCTTCATGGCGCTGTATAGATTTACACTCGCCGAATTGCATAAGTTGAAGATTCAGCTCCAAGAACTTTTAGATAAGGGCTTCATTCGTCCTAGTACATCACCTTGGGGATCACCACCTCTCTTTACAAAGAAGAATGATGGGTCATTGAGGTTATGTATTGATTACTGCAAGTTTTACCGTTAAGAACAAGTATCCTCTACCCAGAATAGATGATTTATTTAACCAACTTAGAGGGTCCCGTTGCTTCTCGAAGATAGATTTGAGGTCAAGGTACCATCAGTTGAGAGTCCGGAAGGAGGACATCCAGAAAACAGCCTTTCATACGCGTTATGGCCACTATGAATTTCTTGCAATGCCTTTTGGTTTGACCAATGCACCTGCTTCCTTTATGGATTTGATGAACCAAATTTTTTGAGAATTCTTAGATCTCTTCATGATCGTCCTTGTGGATGATATCTTAATTTATTCTGCCTCCGAGGAGGAATACGAGACTCACTTGCGGTTAGTACTTGATTTGCTTAGGGAGCACCAATTGTATGCCAAATTTGGGAAATACGAGTTTTGGTTGACCGAGGTAAAGTTTTTGGGTCATGTGGTGTCAAGAGAAGGAATAACTGTAGACTTTTCTAAGATAGATGCCGTGCAGGATTGGGAACAACCTAAAAATATTTTTGAGATCCGGAGTTTCTTAGGATTAGCTGGGTATTATCGTTGTTTTGTAAGGGACTTTTCTAGACTAACCGCACCTTTGACTAGGGTGACAAGGAAGGGTGTCAAATTTTTGTGGAGTGAAGCTTGTGAAAGGTTATTCCAAGAACTTAAGACTAGATTGACTAATGTACCGGTCTTGATAATTTCGGAGAGAGGTTTGGGTTACACCGTCTATTGTGATGCGTCTCGAGATGGGCTTAGTTGTGTCTTGATGCAAGAGGGAAATGTTATGGCCTATGGTTCACGACAATTGAAAACTCATTAGAAAAACTACCCCACCCATGATTTAGAATTAACGGCGGTAATTTTTGCCTTGAAATTTTGGAGACATTATTTGTATGGCGAGAAGTTTGAGGTTTTCTCTGATCATAAGAGCCTAAAGTATTTGTTTTCCCAAAAGACTTGAATTTACGCCAATGGAGGTGGATAGAATTTATGAAAGATTATGATTTTGAATTACACTACCATTAAGGGAAGGCTAATGTAGTGGTCGATGCCTTAAGTCGAAAATCTGTGAGCAATATGGCAAGTGTGGCCATTCGGGAATGGGATATGCTAGGCAATATCGGCAAGTTTGATTTGCAATTGGGTGAGTCCGGTGAGAATGCTACCTTGTTTACTTTGAGTGCTCAACCTACCTTGATTAGTAAGGTCATAGAGACATAACAGGGGGACCACGAGGTGGAGTCAATCTGTGATAGAATTTCCAATGGGAAGGAAGAGAAGGTTTTGAACATCCACTTAGATCTGAGTGTACGTTATCTAGACCGTTTATTTATACCAGAATCTTGTAGAGAAGAAATACTTCGAGAATTCCATCACTCATGCCTCGCGATATATCTGAGAGGCACCAAAATGTATCATGATCTTAGTCGCTAGTTTTGGTGAAGGGGTATAAAGCGGGATGTCACTTTATTTGTATTGAGGTGCCTTACTTGTCAACAAGTAAAGGCCGAACACTAAAGGCCAGCGGGTTTGATACAACCCTTACCAATAGCCGAGTGGAAATGGGAGCATGTTACCATGGACTTTGTAGTTGGGCTTCCTAGAACACAATGAGGCAATGATGCTGTTTGGGTGATTATGAATAGGTTGACTAAGTCTACACACTTCATTCTAATATGCACCGGTGACTTAGTCGAGCATTTGGCAGAGTTGTACGTTAGAGAGATAGTTTGACTTCATGGGGTCCCTGTAACCATTGTATAAGATAAAGATCCTTGTTTTACTGCCCGGTTGTGGCAAGGTCTTCAAGAGGCGTTGGGAACTAAGCTGACCTTTAGCATCGCTTACAACTCTCAAATCGATGGGCAGTCGGGGCGTACCATTCAAATTTTGGAGGACATGCTTAGATCTTGCGTCCTTTATTTCAAAGGATCTTGGGAGAAACACTTACCATTAATTGAGTTTGCCTATAACAATAGCTATCAAGCTGGCATTGTGATGGCACCATTTGAGACCTTGTATGGATGACCTTGTAGATCACCAGTTTGTTGGGCCGACACTACAAGAAAAAACATCTTTGGCGACTAAAAAAAGCACCTTTGGTCGCTGAAAGTATAGGTTTTGGCGACTAAAAAAATTTAGTAGCCAAAAGTATAGGTTTTTGCGACTAACAATCTGTTTGGTCGCCGATATAAGGCTTTTACCGACTAAAAATATTTTAGTAGCCAAAAGTGAGGCATTGGGCGACTAAAAAGATGTTTAGTAGCCAAATGTGATGCTTTTACAGACTAAAAAAATTTTAGTAGCCAAAAGTGAGGCTTTTGGCTACCAAAAATAATTTAGTAGCCAAAAGTGAGGCATTGGGCGACTAAAAAGATGTTTAGTAGCCAAATGTAATGCTTTTACCAACTAAAAAAAATTTAGTAACCAAAAGTGAGGCTTTTTGGCGACTAAAAAGAAGTTTAGTCGCCAAAAGTGGTAATTTTAGCGCGGGAATTAAATTTTTTAGCGACTAAAAAAATTAGTAGCTAAAAGTATAGAATTGGCGACTAAAAAGAAGTTTAGTCGCCAAAAGTGATCTCTTTTTTTTTTCTAGTAAACAATTTATTTTTACATAAATTATGTTCAATAAAAAATAATTATATTTATATATATACTTTTATATTAATACAGGTTTATGTACTATATAAATAATATATGTTGCATATATAATTATATGGAGCTCATGCAATTAAGTCTCATATCTTCATGAATCATGTATGCATATAAAGAATGGACTCTAATTCCACCTCAAATGGTACAAACATGGTTGTTAAAATCGCGATCCGGATCGTATGATCCTACTTTGCCAAAACGATTCAGATCGTTGTAGGATCGATGTTACAACAGGATCGTGTAGGATTGCATGGGATCGTGTAGGATCATATGAGATCGTATAGGATCATAGGTAGGATCGCAAGTAGGATCGTAAATTTTATGATTTTTCACCTTATTTTTAATATGTATCGTTTTAATTTTAATTTTTATCTTTTTTTTAATAGAAAGTAGGATCTTACGATTCTCGATCCGATCCTACGATCCAATCCACCAGACTCTCTCACCGATCCTACTTAGGATCTCGATTTTAACAACCTTGGTGGGAGGTTGATGGTTTGAATCTCCACGAGCAAATGAAAAGATAGTGAGTGTAATTTTTTTTTTTCACGAATGACCTTTTGTAGATTTCACATATTAAATTTATTTCACACTCGTTTTTATTTTAATATTTCATTATAGATTAATATATATATATATATATATATTAATTATAGTGGATCGATTTCGAAAATGGATTATAAATTTTTAAATTTAAACCGCGATTAACAAATAGAGCGGTATAAATTGATATGAATGAATGCGAATTTAGCAGATTTAACAATATTTTACAGAATCATAATTATATCATTTATGACACTTTTTGGAGTATAAAAAAAATGATTAAACTAGTTGAAACAGAAGAATAGAAGATGGATTTATAAAAAAAAATGTCCAAAAAAATATTAAATATTTATAAGAAAGAAATCATAAAGAGATACAGCTCACATGCGAGTCAAAAACAGATTGGCATAGTTTGGCCTTCACTTTCACCATCACCATTCACCATCACTACTGTACTGGTAGCCTCTCTTTTTATCTCATCTCTAAAGACAAAAGACTAATATTATATATATTAAGGCTTCGTTTGGAAACCTTCATGTTAGTAAAAAAATTAAAAAATTATTAAATTAGTTAAAAAGTTAACAATTCATATCAAAGTCAAAGATTCTCTTTTCTTTTTACTTTTTGCACATCTTTTCGTAAAAAGTTAAAAAATCATCTCAAACATACTATTTTTTTAGCTCATATTTTAGCCAAATAGTCAAAAAATTACTAAATTAGCCTGTTCCCAAACAAGGCCTAATTGATATATAAATTAGTATATTAATTGATGATGTGACATAATTTAAATTTTTTTAAATATTTATAATTTAATTAATAAATAAAATCAATAATAATATGATAACTAATATTAATATATTAATTATTATGTAACACCATCTAAAGACAAAAGAGAGCATCTTTCTCATCATCATTTTGCTCTTAAATACAAGGGCAAATTACATATACACCTCTTGAGGTTTGGCTAAATTACAAATACCCTCTGAGGTTTGAGAAATTACGAATTCCCCCCTGAATGCTATATTTACATAAGAAATTATGGGGTAATTTGTTATGAAATATAAACCTCAGGGGGTAAATTGTTATGAAAATACAAACCTCAGGAGGCGGGATGTAATTTCCGAAACCTCAGGGGGGTATCTATAATTTTACCAAACCTCGAGGGGTGTATATGTAATTTGCCCTAAATAGAATATCTACATACTACCTTCCCCTTTTAAGGGCCATAAGTACAATATCTACATACTACCTCCCCCACACGAATCTCTCCTTTTTTGTCTTTTCATTTGTATCTATCTATAAGCCAACCATGCCTTTTCATTTGTCTAAACTACCCTTACCGCCGCGTTTAATTATTGTGCTTGTGTTTAATAATAAAATATAGAACTGATTATATTAACCCTTTTTATAATTTGCATATTGCATTATTTTGATTATTAATTTTTTAATTGTAACACATTTAATTTTAAATTTTAAATATTATTTTATATAATGACAATTAAAGATATTATTATTTAATTTCAAGACAAAGTCGTCATTTTGATAAAATATAAATTAATTTGACAAAAATAAGGATAAAAAAAATATTTTTGATTTTTTAAAAATTATTTCTATCTATTAAAGATAAAATTATATAAAATTGATAAATCTTTTAGACATTTATTTT
Source organism: Camellia sinensis (assembly GCF_004153795.1). NCBI lineage: Eukaryota > Viridiplantae > Streptophyta > Magnoliopsida > Ericales > Theaceae > Camellia > Camellia sinensis. Next base: position 22,679 of record NW_021026799.1, read on the forward strand.
TTTTTACCAGAATAATTTTTATTATGTGTTTTGATGATGATCATGTAATGTGTGGTTGTTTTTATTTTCATTAAATTAGTTTTTATTTTTTCAAAAGTCAAATATGGTGACAACATTGATATCATTATTAAACCAATCCATAAAATCAAAAAATTCAAAATTAAAAACATTTAATATATTAAATATGTCGATTACACATAAAAAGCCTAACAACCACCCATTACATGATCATCATCCAAACACATAATAAAAATTAATTTGATAAAAAAATAAACGTCTAAAAGATTTATCAATTTTATATAATTTTATCTTTAGTGGGTAAAAATTATTTTTAAAAATTCAAAAATATTTTTTTGACATTTATTTTTGTCAAATTAGTTTATATTTGATCAAATTGAAGACTTTGCCTTTGAAATTGAGCAATGGTATATTCAATTGTCTTTATTTGAAACAAAATTTAAGATTCAGAATCAAAATGTGTCACAATTGAAAAGTTAATGACTAAAGTGACAAGAGTCTCAATTTATAGGGATTGCTAATGTAATTCGCCATAAAATATATAGGCCATGTTTGGTACAGCTTAATTTCAGCTTATTTCAGCTTTCAACTTAATTTAAACTATTTTGATGTGTTTGGTTTAGCTTAACAATACAGCTTATAGTTTTTTGTAAGTAAGAAATCAACTTATTCTTTGAGTGGGATATGAGAAGCTTAATTTATAAGTCAGAAATCAGCTTATGTTCATAGTTATAAGCTATAAGCTATTAAGGTATAAGCTATAAGCACTTTCTCATAGCTCTACCAAACAGGGTTATAATAACCTTTATGTATGAGTGGGTAAAAAGAGAAAAAAAAAATAAAAAATAAAAAATTCACCTAATAATTAAGGCATTCTCCTATTCCATGTGACATTTGAGTAGGGATGTAATTGATTCGGCACGATCGGTACTTAGGTGAAATTTGTCACCGAATCAATAATGTTAATTTTATTATTTTGAATATCAATGTAGATTGTTTCTCCTGTCGAATCGAACCAATTAAAACGGTTCGGTTTGATGCGGTTTGATCAATTTAGGACTTTTCAAATTTGAGTCACTTTTTAGTATAGTTACTAATCTATATAAAAACATCGAATTAGTTATTTATTCACCACTTCAAACCTATCTAATCCATCCATTTATGTTGGTGCTAAAATTTGGAGTCTTTCGTCGACAAGGTGCTGACAAGGCATAGGGTTTACGTGGAAAAAGTATAAAGGGTTGACCGATGTGGCATAAACAAAGTACTAGGATACAAGATAAGGAAGAAATTGATTGAGGGAGAATCCGAAATTCTGAAATGAAGGGATAAGCTTGCTAAAAATCAAAGAGTCTGGGAATATCGAGATCAAGAGCAAGGTCAGGAGGCAAATATAAAAGAAGGTTGAAGGTAGATCAAGGAGGACATCGCTCAAACCTCATTCACAAAACGTGATATTTATCTAGGAGTAATTTAACTTAGCATTATTAGGAGTAGATTAATGATAGCTTTCTCCAAACCCCCCCACTTATTTTTTTTTTTTTGTCGATTGCTATATTTATTTATTTTTTTATTCTTGTTTAAGTTCTTGTAACTAGTGACAAGTAACAATTCATTCGAATTAATACATATTCTTTTATGTTCCATCTCTTATTTACCTAATTACCTCTAGGGAAGTCCTTCATCTATTTAAGGCATAAAACTCAACCACAAAACTTGATTTTTATTTGTGTTTACTTTTGGCTTAAGTCTGTCGATTAGGGTTGAATTAAATTTTTACCAACAATTTAATAAATACTTTACAATTTCGAAATTAATAAAAATACAAAAAAAAAATAATAAATATGAAGACTTCATAATGAGTTAAAGTTAAAATTATATATAATAAGAGTTTACTAACTTAAATTATAAAGATGATAAGGTTAATAATTTATTATACTTATTAATATCATTATATTATTAGATTATATATATTATAAATACAATATATGTTGAAACGGTTGGTTTTAGTTTAATTCAGTACACAAGGTACTTGAATCGATACTGAACTGAAAATTAAAAAAATCACACAGACAAATTCTTCTTCAAAAAACAGACCAAATATAATCGTTTCAATCCAATTCAATCATTTTAATTAATTTTTTTGATTTTTCTTACATCTCTGTATTTGAGTTCAAATTTTGCTGCTACATTATGTAAAAGTAATTCATAAAATGAATCAACTTAGAATTGGATTGATTTGATTTTGCTTAAAAGTGATCAATCTGATCCTATTAGTCCAGTTCTTAAATTAGCTTTACACTTAGCCAAATAAATTAGAGGAAATGATACCAACTTATAAGATGGTGATTATATGTATATGTGTATCTATAGATGGTGAGGCCTACTTGAAGGAAATGAATTTATAGTATGAGAGGGAGTTTTATGTGAATTAGAGTCGAGCTCAAACATGGTGTAGTGAGGGACCGAGCTATCGGCCGAGCTAGGTCCAGGCGTAGTAACTGATTGATCCATGGACCGAGGTGAATGGGCTTCGCGGCTTGAAGTTTATCATTCTTAGCTCGGTCGGAGATAACTGCAGAGTAGCTTGGTCAGGGTATCCTAAACTGAGGTGAGTAGGCGTTGACCGAGCTAGGTACTGACTGTGGAAACACCAAGCTAAGCGCGTCAAAGGCGTTAGCTCGGTCGTACTGTTATTCTACTGTGGTAAAACCATTTCCCTTGAGTAAGCAGTGGGAATAGGGCTGGGCGTAGGGTCATCCGACCCGCCCAAACCGCCCTACCCGAACCGAACCGCACGCATGTGAGCGGTTTCGCAAACACATTAGGGTAGGGTGCGGTTTGGATTTTATATGAATTTCGGGTTGCGAGCGGGTTGCGGGTTTGAACCGCACCCGCCCAACCCGCCCGCATTTAATAGTTTTTTTTTTTTTCAAACCAAATCTAACCGTCCATCTCTTCTTTGACTCACCAACTCACTCATATAACAAACAAAACAAAAGAAAAAAAAACCCCTAATAATCTAATCGGCTTCTCCTCACTCACTCACTCTCTCTGAGCCTCATCTCACTCTTTTTCTCACTCTCTTCTTCTCGTTTCTGCACAGTGTGCACACACCGATCGATCACTCTCTTTCTTAGCCGATCTACTTCATTCACAGGTGAACTCTCTTTCTCTCAATCTTTGTCTCTCTCTCTCTCTCTCTCTCCCGATCATTGATTTGTTGTGGATGAACAATAGAACTGATTTTTTTCATCTCCGACTCCGATCTACTTCACAGGTGATCTCGCAGGTGATGTCTGATTTTTTTTATCATCGCACAGCCGATCTGCTTCAAAGGTGAGCTCTCTCTATCAATCTCTGTCTCTCTCTCTCTCCCGATCGTGGATGAACAACAGAAAGAACTGATTTTTTTCATCTCTGAATTTTTTCATCTCCAATCTACTCTTCGCAGGTGATCTCTGATTTTTTTCATCATCGCATAGCCGATTTTTTTCATTGCACAGCCGATCTACTTCACATCACAGGTGATATCTCATCTCTAATTTTTTATGGACGAACAGATCTGATTTTTTGTGGACCAAAACAGATCTGATTTTTGTTGTGGACCAACAGATCTGATTTTAGTTGTGCCTTACTTGAATCTGTTTTGATCTTAGTTTATTAATTTTTGGAATTCAGATTATTTAATTTTTGGAATCTGTTTGTTTTATTTAAATCTGTTGAATCTGTTTGTTTTTGGAATTCAGTTGAATCTGTTTGTTTTATTTAATTTTTGGAATTCAAATTATTTAATTGAATCTGTTTGTTTGAATCTGTTTAATTTTTTGTTTAATTTTTGTTTTTGTTTTTGTGTTTAATTTTTGTTTGAATCTGATTATTTAATTATTTAATTTCTGTTTGAGTCAGCCATATAATTTCTGTTTAATTTTTGGAATTCAGATTATTTAATTCAGATTATTTAATTCAAATTATTTAATTTTTGTTTAGAATGGATTATTTAATCTGTCTGTGTCTTAGTTGAATCTGTTTCTTTTATTTAATCAATCAGTAGAATCTGTTTATTTAATGGAGGATAGGATAGTATTTTTGTAATCCTCTTTTAGTCTGTCTGTTTGTAAAATTGATTATAGAATAATCTGTTTGTTCTATCTGTTTATTTAATCTGTTTGTAAAATTGATTCTGTGATTGTATTTTTGTAATTCAGTTTAAATGGAGGATAGTGTTCAATCTCCTGCAATCAATCTTGTACCTTCGGAATCCTCTAATTCTCAAATGAATCCTCTCTTAGTCGAACCCGAACCTGAACTTGAACCTAAGCCTCCTAGACCCCAAAGAGAAAGAGTGAGAGTGGAGGGGGGAGAGCACCATCCACAGTTTGGGATCATTTTGACAAGGTTGTAGGGACCGATGGGAAGCGTAGAGCCGTATGTAAATATTGTAAGAAAGAGTATATGGCTGACTCTTGAACATGGGACTAGCAATTTGAGGAGTCATACACCCAATTGTAAAGAATATCCAAATAGGGATACAGATGGTCAACAAACACTAAATCTTAAACCGAAACAAAATGAAGAGGGTGTTGAGGTTGTAGCAACAATTTTTAATTTTGATACTTGTAAAAGGGCTCTTGCGGAGATGGTGGTCATTGATGAGTTACCATTTAGATTTGTGGAGGGTGTTGGGTTTAGGAGATTTTGTAATGTCATGCAACCCAAATTCACACCAATTCCCTCTCGTCAAACCATATCTAGAGAAGTGCTCAATATATTCAAGAATGAAAGGGATAAGTTAAAGAAAGCCATGAAGGATCGTAGAATTTGTTTTACTACGAATACTTGGACATCTATTCAGAATTTGTGTTACATGTGTTTGATTGCTCATTTCATTGATGATAACTGGAAACTTCAAAAAAGAATCATAAATTTTCAACAAGTTGAGGATCATAAAGGAGAAACATTTGGTTGAAAAATTGAGTCGTGTTTGATTGAGTGGAACATTGATAGCATATTCACCTTAACAGTTGATAATGCTAGTTCTAATAATCTTACCATTCAATATTTGAAACGATAACCAAAGATTGGAAGGGGACTATTTTGCAACATGAGTTTATTCATATGTGTTGTTGTGCACATATTCTTAATCTCGTTGTGAGTGATGGGTTGAAAGAAATGGATGATTCTATTGCTAACATTAGACTTGCGGTGAGATACGTGAGGTCTTCTCCTCATCGGCATGATGTTTTTAAGAAGTGTGTGGCCACACTCAAACTTGATTTACAAGCTCTTGTATGCCTAGATGTACCAACTAGGTGGAACTCTACCTATTTGATGTTAGAGGCCGCCGAAAAGTATGAGAAGGCTTTTAATCGATTGAAGTTTGTGGATTCCAACTTTGAACCTTATTTCAAGGATGTTGATGGTGGCATAAGAAGAAGTCCGAATGAGTTGGATTGGAAAAGGTGTAGAATTTTTTTGAGGTTTCTAAAATTATTTTATGTTGCAACTAAGAAATTTTCGGGGTCTCTCTTTGTTACTTCCAATGCTTTTTACAAAGAGATGTTTGTTATTGAAAGCAAAATTAATCAATTAATTTTAGAGGAGGATGATACTTTGAGCACAGTGGCAAAGACTATGAAGCTAAAGTTTAGCAAGTATTGGGGGGATGGAAGTAAAATCAATTTGTTGTTGTATGTTGCGGTGGTTCTTGATCCTACCAAAAAAATGACATACTTGGAGTTTTGTTTTTCCAATTTATTTCTTGGAGATAATAGGAAGGTGGAAGAGATGGTAGACAAGGTTAAAAGTTGCTTGAGTCGTTTGTATAGCCATTATGTCACACTTTATCCTTCAAATGAGAAACTTCCAAGTGTGAGTGGAGTTGTGAATATGGTGGAAGATGATGATGATGATGATCCCTATTCTTTAGTTGACTCCCAATTTAGTTCCTATTTGGAGGGGCGATGCACTAGTGGATCTAAGTCAGAATTGGAACAATATTTATCTGAGGTTGAACATTTTGCAAAGAATCAAACATTTGAGATTTTGGATTATTGGAAGGTGAATGCAACCAAATATAGGGTGTTATCACAACTTGTTAGGGATGTGTTGGCCATGCCTATTTCTACCGTTGCATCGAAGTCGACTTTTAGTACGGGAGGGCATATTCTTGACCCATTTCGTAGTTCACTCTCACCTTCTATGGTTGAAGCTCTTGTATGTACTCAAAATTGGCTTCGAAGCAACCTTCCAATTTCTCTTCAAAAAGCGATGGATGATATGGAAGAATTTGAGCAATATGACTCGGGTAAATGATAATTTATTTATCTTTATTTTAATTTGTATTATTATTCATTTTCTAATGTAAGTTTTATTAATCTTCTCTTGTTGACTTCTAATTAGGTACTTTGGAGTCAAGCTCATCTTCAACTTCAACCTATAATGTTGATGCTATAATTGATGTCTAATATCTATTTGTTCATTGGTAATTTTTTCATATACTCAACACATTTTCTTACTATATTGAGATGCAATATATAAACATTTGTTTATTTTTTCATTTCTTACTATTTATAATTGAAGATTAAAGTTTATATTTTTTCAATTTGTTTGTGTAGGGTTCATCAACCAAATGCATGGAATTAGAATTGGAATTTGTTAAAGTTGAATTGGATGTGATTCATGAAGATGAAGTTTGATATTTTAGAAGTGTTTCAATTTTATTTCATGGGTTTGTATTGAATGAAGTTTAAGTTTGACAACAAATATTTTTTTTTTAATTGCGTTTTGGTTTTGGATGAATGTAACTTAATGAATTTTTATTTTTTTTTGCATTTTGGATGAATGTAAGTTAATGAAGAATTACTCTTTTTTTTTTGAGGGGGGTTAGGAAGGATGAATGTTGAATTTTTAATGTAGGATTTTCTTATTTGGATTATGAATGATGAATGTAGGATAGGATGAATGCAAGTTAATGATAGAATGTAGATTTTGAATGATTTGTTTAGGTTATGAATTGAATTTGTTGTGTTTTTTATTTTATAAGTTTTTTTATAAGTTTTAGTTCATTAATTATTAATGTTGGAGCATTTTAGAAAATATGAGAAAAAAGGTTCAAAATAAAGATTGACAAAATGGGAGAAAAAAAAGATTTAAAAATAATTTTTTGGAATAAAAGTTCAATCCGCAAACCGCCCGCACACCCGCGAACCCTATCCGCACAAACCACAAACCGCATTGCGGGCGGTTGCGGGTTGATTTTCCCAAACCGCATAGATGCGGGCGGGTCCAAACCGAACTGCAAACCGTCCTAAATCGAACCGCGAACACCCCTAGTGGGAAAGGTGTAGGAAGATGAGCATTACCTTTCTGATTCCTAAGAGGACTTTGCTAAGAAGAGTAGAGTCCTACTGGGATTGTGCAAACCATCTCATTTGGTTGGTAGTGAGCAGGGTGTGTGATCCTTAGAAGGATTCTTATAAGGAGAGTTAGAGTCCTACTAGGATTGTGCCAAACAGAATATATAAAAGCTCATGACCAGACCTATGTATAGGTATCACAACTTTGATTCTCGAATACATAGAGCTTTTTGTCTATTTATCTATTTTGCTGACTTAGGCATCGGAGAGGTATCTGGCACACACCTGCCGGCTAGCTCACGTTTGTGTTTTCAGCGAGTAAAGCAATGACGTTTGGAGGAAGCGTAAACTTAATCAACAGTATTATACGAGAACATTATTTCGTGTTCGTACATAGTAGTAGTAGTTGTATTAGATGGCTATACAAAGATTTGAGAATAATGAAAATAACAAGATAAAAGAAAAGATGAAGAGATAAAGAGATAGAAAAGGAAAAGATAAAGAGATATAGAGATAGAAAGTTCAGGATCATAAAAAAAAAATTGACTATATTGAACAGAGATGGGATGCAATGAGGCACGGGTTGTTTGGGTAGATAGGAAAAGGGAAAATATGGCTACACAAAAATTTGAGAATAATGTATAAAAAGTTCAGGATCCATATAACCCGTTCAAAAAATTAAAAAAAAAATATAATTATTGCGGACTAGTGATATATTTTATAGTTTTGCAACAGAGCTCTAATTAGAGTTGCTCCAAAACAGCTCTAATGAGCTAGCACCACATATAAAATTAAAAAAAAAAAAATAGTGAGATAAAAGACAAAACATGAGGGAAAAAAAGACAAATTAGTACTCCATTAGAGTTCTCTTTTTAAAAGTCTCACTCATTTTTCTATATTTTGTGATGAAAATAATTATTATATTTGTAATTACTCTCCTATCCATCTAAATAAATAAATCAATTCTCTTTCAATTCATTATTTCATTCCAAATTTTTCTCCATCCTTTTATTTATTTATTTTTAATTTAAATTAAATTAAATTAAATTTATTTATTTTGAATTGCAACTGCTTTAGCCTCCGTTTGGCAAGAGCTAAATGGGGCTTTTTTGGCTATTTTAGCCACAAAAAACAAAATAGGCTATTTTAGCCATAACAAACAAAACATCACATCCAACCTATAATCATTACATTCTTCTCTCACAAAAAAAGTCAAAAAAGCCAAAAAGCCAAAAAGTCCTTCCCAAACCAAGCTTTTTAGCCCAGGCTAAAATAGCCAAAAAAGTCAAAAAGCCAAAAAGCTAACCCACTTCCCAAACCAAGCCATATAAACACAAAACCAAATCAATTGAATACAACATACAAATACAAAACTAATAAAAAGAAGAGGTCTTGATCAAATGGAGGGAACAATTTCAGCGAGAAACCTTTTTGCCTGTCAATGAAAGCTAGCTAGTTGTGAAGAGCTAAAATCAAAATGGACATTTTGTCTCTTATGATGTAGAAGCCCTTGGAGGAGGAGCAAATTAGTTGTACTAGTAAAAATATCTGAGGATGCTCTTTTGCTTCCTCCGTTGAAGATGTTCTAAGAGTATCAATATCAAATTAGTTAAAATTTTGTTCTGTTTTAATTTAAAAGTTACTTTTTTTTCCCTTTAATTTTAATTTTACATCTTTTTAAATACATTTTACAATAAACTTTTTATTATTTTTCTATACTATTTAAATATTATTTTATTTATTTCAATTTATAATTAGTTTTTAATAAACCTAACACAATTAATTCTAAAATATAAAAAGTAATCAGTGTGTTTGGTTTTAATTTTCTAAATTCAATATTTTGAAAATTAAGTATTTTTTGTTTTTTTTTCCCCTTTTTTTTGGGGTTGTTTTTAGTGTATATTTTAAAAATTTTAAGCAATTTTTTTACTTTTTTAGATGTACCATATTTAGATGTATCTAAAAATAAAAATGCATAAAAAATATTTTTTAAAAAATAATAAATACACAAGAATACGAAGAATGTATTGAATTCTTGTTTTTTTTTTATAATATTTTTGGTATTTAGTGAATTTTTTAAATATTTTTTTCACATATATTATACTTTTTAAGTGAATTTATGTTAGGTGTATCTAAAAATTAAAAAAAAAAATCTTAGAATGTTAAAAAAATAAGTGAAAATTAAAAAAATATGAAAAATAAAAAAATTTAATTTTCTAAAAAGTAAATTATGAAAATTCAAATCAAACAGGAAAAATACTTTTTAAATGTTTGGCTAAGGTAAACTACTAGCTACATTTATTGAGTCAAAACCATCAAAATTAAAATGGTTAACTTGATAATTAGTTTGATAGAGGTCAAATTTGGTAATTTATTCACTATTTTAGCTAAAAAATGAAAATAACTAATTTGATATTGATGTTCTAATATAACCAAATAATTCAAAGATTTGAAAAATTCATTACAAATACGATATCTATTATGTATAGAAACATATGTCTATATATATGAAAGTTAAATAAATATTGATTAATGAAGATTTTCCTTATTGAGATTCTAATATAACCAAATAAATGAAAATTTCCGTAAATTTCGTGTGTTTACAAAATATATATTTGCAATAAAATCTTAGATTTATTTTTTTCAACAAAATAAACAAAAAGGAATGAGCTCCTTACCATACTTTTATCTCTTCCTACTCATCTATACCTCTTTTGTAAGAGAATGGGGTTACTCTTGTACCTTTGGCACATTAGTAATTGTTGTGCCTCAATTGGAGGTTTATTATAAGCTTATTTTTATGATCCGAACTATTCATTTTGTAGGATTCGTTGAGTTGTTAATTCTTACCAAAAATCATATTAATCGGATATTGATAACTATATGATTGAATTGCATATTTTTTTATGTTATTTCTGAAAAGAAAAACTTATTTTTTTTTTTATGATAACTATAATTTGATTATATAGTTATTGATATTCGATTAACATGATTTTTTGTAGGTATAAAATACTCAACGGACCCTACAAAATAAACGGTTCGAATCATAAAAATAAGCTCATAATAAACCTCTAATTGAGGAACAAGGCACAACAGTAACCTCATTCCCTTTTGTAGACCCAATCTGAGCTCACATCAATGATTCGAATTGTCTATCTCATGTACCCTTCAATAAAGGTTATCGATACATTATCCAATTTTTATAAATATAAGAATAAATCATATTTTGTTTTATAAAATGAACAATAAATAAGATTGTAAACTTAAAGTATCTATTTTATAAAACAAAATATGATTTGTTTTTGTGTTATAGTTGTTTGTTAATTTTTTGAATGATTAACTTTTACTATAAGTCTACGAAGTAGACGATTCAAATCATAAACGTGAATCCGAATTAAAATTCGATGAATATGAATAAATATGTAAAGATGAAATATAAAATGGAGCTTATCCCAAACAAAACCTCCAATAAAAATAAGGATGTAGTGTGGTTGCTATGTAGGAGGCACTTAAGCCATTGCTGTGCGATCATTTGGGTCTGTTTTGATAATTCGAACAATTCATGTTTTAGAATATATTGAGTAGATTATACTTGTAAAAAATCAAGTTGATTGGATATCGTTAACCATTTTATCAAATTACATTTATATTTACAAGTAACAAATTTAATTTGAAGTATAAAACTAAATATAAATAAGATTCGATATAAAGATTAACGATATCTAATAAACTTAATTTTTTTATAAATATATTTTACTCAATAAAGCGATTCAAAATATTAAAAAACAAACCCCAAAACATGTACAAATGACCGCACAACACCCACACCGTATCCTAAAAAATAATCCAAATCTCCTTTTTTGTAAAGTAAGTTATCTCCATTAATTTTCGCATTTTTTTTTTTTGGTCTTTCCTTAATGACTTGGATTACATAAGAGGGGCAATTTAGTTATTTTGGTTGGTAGGAAAGTCCACACGAAACCTCAGGTTGGTTATGTTTTCTTACTGTGTTGCAAAACTCATGGCATATATTTTTGTTGCCCTGGCGTTTTATGCCAGGTCTTGGCGAGAAAACAATTGAAGCTGAAATGGAGTCGATGCTAACGTAGAGCCTTGGCTGACCTGAAACCCCGAGTAGAGCCGAGTAAATTATATTATGTTATATAATAGATATTAAGGACTTTGTAATTTCATTTGATGTTGTATTTGGATAATTTTAAGTTTTTATCTATTGTTATTTGGGCGTTTGGTTATGTACGAGAATTGGATTACCCTATTAAGATGTTAACTTTTTAGTTTATTAAGTCATTTTGTTTATATAATTTCCCTTGAGATTTAAAAAAAAATTTGGGGCGTCACAATAATAAACCTCTAATTGAGGAACAAGGCACAACAGTAACCTCATTCCCTTTTGTAGACCCCAATCTGAGCTCACATCAATGATTCGAATTGTCTATCTCATATACCCTTCAATAAAGGTTATCGATACATTATCCAATTTTTATAAATATAAGAATAAATCATATTTTGTTTTATAAAATGAACAATAAATAAGATTGTAAACTTAAAGTATCTATTTTATAAAACAAAATATGATTTGTTTCTGTGTTATAGTTGTTTGTTAATTTTTTGAATGATTAACTTTTACTATAAGTCTACGAAGTAGACGATTCAAATCATAAACGTGAATCCGAATTAAAATTCGATGAATATGAATAAATATGTAAAGATGAAATATAAAATGGAGCTTATCCCAAACAAAACCTCCAATAAAAATAAGGATGTAGTGTGGTTGCTATGTAGGAGGCACATAAGCCATTGTTGTGCGATCATTTGGGTCTGTTTTGATAATTCGAACAATTCATGTTTTAGAATATATTGAGTAGATTATACTTGTAAAAAATCAAGTTGATTGGATATCGTTAACCATTTTATCAAATTACATTTATATTTACAAGTAACAAATTTGATTTGCAGTATAAAACTAAATATAAATAAGATTCGATATAAAGATTAACGATATCTAATAAACTTAATTTTTTTATAAATATATTTTACTCAATAAAGCGATTCAAAATATTAAAAAACAAACCCCAAAACATGTACAAATGACCGCACAACACCCACGCCATATCCTAAAAAATAATCCAAATCTCCCTTTTTGTAAAGTAAGTTATCTCCATTAATTTTTGCATTTTTTTTTTTTGGTCTTTCCTTAATGACTTGGATTACATAAGAGGGGCAATTTAGTTATTTTGGTTGGTAGGAAAGTCCACACGAAACCTCAAGGGCATAGCGGTAATTTCAAAATCAAGTCAATGGCTCGGACTATAAATAATCGCATCCGAGCGAGAGGTCACATCATTCTCACCCTCATCGCGATAGGAAACGAGAACAGCCAAGCGGTCCTCCAATATCTAGGGTTTCGATTTCTTCTACGCAAATCCACATCTATTCTTGTTTATATTCAAATTCAATTGTAAGTACGACCTCTACATACATGTATATCTGTATTTGTGATTCTATACTCTTTGTTTTCTGATTTATGCTGATTCGCGATTTCTAGGGTTTGTGGAAGGTCGATTCGTGAGTATACGGTGATTGCTTGGTTCCATTTCGAATTCTGAATTTGTAAGTATGATTTTTTTTTTTGTGTGTGTTTTTTTGTTTAGATCTGTATCCGTTGGTTAGATTAGGGTTTTCTTTTTCTTTTTTTATTGATTTTGGATTTGTTTGTATTGAGAATTTGTTTTTCAAGATTTGTTAATTTTCTTCATATATAAATATGTATGCATATGTGTAATGGATTCGGGTTGGTGTTTGTTGAATTTATGTAGCGATTTTGGTTATGTTCAAATTTGAGTACTTATATGTTTTGCTTTGAAACTGTACCGTGGAGTTTTGGTTATCGAGGTCAATTAAGATTTATAAAGTTTTGTAAAAGCTATTCTCCGATTAGGTTTGAGGGAAAAGAGAGGAAAATACATGTATGTCTTTCATATTCTTTTTATTATTATATTTTTATAATGCAACATGATTGTTTAGAGTTGTATCTTTGATGTCTTGGCACATAATGTAGACTAAATTTTTCATGTCCTTTTGACGTCAGAGTCTTGCTTTTAACAGTTGGAGGTTTTCGTAGTAAAGGTGTCTTGGGATGGTTCTGTATTTTCAGTCATGCATCTTATGTTTTGTTTATTATTTTTTTTAATGGAATGCTTCTCCCATGAGTTAGATTATATTTCATTGTATTGATAGATATCATGGTATAAAAAGTTATTTTTTTGAATTTATTTATAGGAGCTTGTTACTGCGTAACAATATTATAATTTTGAACAATATGTTTTTAAATAACGGTACCAAGATATGTTTTGGTATTTGACGATATGGTCATATATTGGTCGATATCGGACAATATCAGTTGATATATTAGTGAATAAAGTATTTGTAGTCTAAAATTGTATTACGAACTTGGCGATTCGATATGTAATGGCCAATATCAAAACCCTGCATACAGTGAGAATGAATGAGCAAGTTGCTCACATTTCTATTTATCTCCTTTTATTTTATTTTCATTGAAGTTATTTAGTTACTGTTATCAAAACCAATGAGCAAACTGTCAGTTGTGTTTCTTGCTTGAACTTACTTTTGATGACAAGGCTCGTGTATGTTGTATAAAGTTTTTGTATTTAGAATTAACATGGTGAAATAACAATTTTATTTTCTCATTTCTTTTGATTATACTTCATGTTACATATTCCTTTGTTTTTCAAGACAATGGAAGATATGTTTTATGCTTTCTATATTTTCATCTCGTGTTTTGCGACCTAATTTAAGCAATTTTACATTCATGTAAATGTTCATACCCATGCAGTGACATTATTTTTTGAGTTTTCTGGTCAGCTTCTAATCATTTTTACTTCTACTGGGAGACGAATGGCTCTACTTTTATCATCTTATAATCAGTTCTGATATGGCGCTTTTTTTGTTTTTAATGTCTAATCAGGGAAGACTGAATGATATAATGGAGTCTAAAGGTGGAAAGAAGTCTAGTAGTAGTAGTAAATCTCAATTCTACGAAGCTCCCCTTGGATACAGCATTGAAGACGTTCGTCCCAACGGTGGAATCAAGAAATTCAGATCTGCTGCATACTCCAACGTAAGTTTCTGGTTGATGGTAATACTAGTGCATGCTAATAATACTTGCCTGTGATTGGAATTCCTTGTGACAATAATAATTGATGAATTATTGCTAACATCGTGATTTTATTTTTTTTCTTCCATGTGCAGTGCGCTCGCAAACCATCCTGATATCGCTTAAGTTGGTTTCCCCATCACGTCATTTGGCGTGGTGTTAAATAATATTGCTGCTTTAGTTTTAATCCCTTGTCTCCTTTTCTTCTTCAATCGACCACTTTTTTGTTTGCTCTCTTTGTGGCTCTAATCATTTTGTTCAGTCAACATGGCCTTGGCAGTCTCTGCAATTGGATTTGAGGGTTATGAAAAGAGGCTTGAAATTTCCTTTCTTGAGCCCAGCATATTTGCTGATCCTGAAGGAAGGGGCCTTCGTTCTCTTTCCAAATCTCAGTTGGATGAAATACTTGAACCTGCTGAGTGCACTATTGTTTCTTCACTTTCAAATGACCTTGTCGACTCTTATGTTCTGTCTGAGTCGAGCCTCTTTGTTTATCCTTACAAGTTCATTATCAAAACATGTGGGACGACAAAGTTGCTTCTTTCAATGACCTATTCCTCTGGTATAAGAAAGATTCTTCCAGATTCTCAAATATGCGATTTTGATTTTGATCCCTGCGGTTATTCCATGAATTCCATTGAAGGAGCTGCAATTTCAACCATTCACGTTACACCGGAGGATGGTTTCAGTTATGCAAGCTTTGAAACGGTTGGATATGATCTGAAAGTTGTGAAACTTGACCATCTGGTGGAGAGAGCATTGGCATGTTTTCTTCCAAGTGAATTCTCTATAGCTGTGCATGCTGATGTTGGGATGAAGTCACTAGTGGAGCAGACGTGTTTGCTTGGTGTGAAGGGCTACTGCCTCGGAGATGTGAGCTATGAAGAGCTTGGAATGGGTGGTTCAATTGTGTATCAGAAGTTTGTCAAGATTGTTGGCTGTGGATCTCCTCGATCTATTCTGAAGGGTGGTTGGAAAGAGGAAGATGAAGAAGAAAAGGAGTAGTTTTTCAAGGGTTATGTTTTATATGCTTTCTTTATCTACAAAAAAATAAGTGTTCTTAGGAGTAAGCAGTATTCTCTGCTATGTTGTCAATTATGTGTTTTTTCTATTTAAATAAGTTGGATTTTATATTTGATTTCTTTCCAGTTATGCTTGTTGCGGTTCGATGATCTGTGGTTTTAGTTGACTATCTGGTATTTATAAGAGAAACTTATTAATATGAATATGTTTTTTGTGCATGATGAATTTCGTTTTATTTTTTTTGTTTGTTTTTGTTATTCAACTTATCATTGATGTGCTTTGGCAACCCAGTAAAAAGCTAGCTTTTTATTCATTTTGAGACATATTGGGTATGTTTGGTTTGTGTTTGAGAGATGCGATTTAGAGATAAAAAGTACGAAAAGTTGTTTGGTTTTGTTTTTTTCAAAAGATGTTTTAGAAAATTATTTTGAGAGAGAGTTTTGGAAAAAGTGATTGATTTGATGTGTGTGAGAGAGAGATTTGTTTGGAAAACTTGTTTGGTTTACAAGTTTTGAAAAAATTTTTGGGGAAAATTTGTTTGGTTTGATTACTTTTAAAAACTTATTTGTAGAGAATTTTTCAAAAATTTTTCAGAAATACAAACCAAACGAATCCATTATTTCTTATATTTTTTATTCATAAAAAGATAAAATAGATTAAAAAAATCAAAAGGTCAGTTTTTTACCAACTTTTCAAAATGTCACTTTGTTTTTTGATTGGATTCTAGGCTTACCAGATGGGGCTATGAAGAAGTATTGTTTAGCCAAATCTTTAGGGTTCTACTGTAGTTTGTGTTTGTTGTGCGTATTTTTACCATTATGAGATGGTGAGCCGCGCAATGTTGGTTTGTTTTGAACGCTTGGAACCTCTAAACCCAATAGATCAAATGTTTTGGCTCATGATTCTTTTGAAGCATGCAGCATCTCAAATATTTGTCCCTCACAATCAATCATGCGAAAATCAGGGAGAAATCTTGAAATATTTGAGAAGCTTCCGTGTTTGTCCAATTTTTTTGAAGAGAAAAGAACCCGTGATTAGCACTTTTTTTTGTTTTTGTTTTTGTTTTTGTTTTGACTACAATGGTTTTTACTAGTAGCTGAATTAACGTTAGCCTAACCTATATATCATCATCACTGCAGTGAGTACTTTATTTTATTTTTTAATTTAATTAAATTTTTTGGATAATAAAATATGATATGAAGTTGGATGCAAGGATTCCGAGACATGCACATACTTGCAAAGCCTGAAGATAATGTATATTGTTCATGTGCTGTGAGACCTAAAAAGATCTGATAAATGTAGTGGGAAAGGATCAAGAAGAGAGATTTTGATGTAGCTTTAAGGAGACATGCTGCTGATCTGATACAGTTTTTGAAATGCACTAAGATTGTACTGTTGTTGTCGCTGCATATACGTCTGTATGCTAAAGAATTCAGGCTTACTCAATACATTTTAAATTTTTTTTTAGATGGGACTTACTCAAATCAGTTAAGAGTTTGTTTGATTGGACGAATTATAACTTAAGATTGAAATTATTAATTCATGAGTATAACAATTGTTTTTTTTTGTTGTAATTTTGATTATCCTGATTATGCTTGTTTGGCATGTGCTACATCATCTCTCTATTATATCATTTCAACTTAACTTATATTTTACGTTTTTTCGTAAAAAAGTATACTAATCCAGCACTTACCAAACAATTCCTAATTTTACGGATTGTTAATCCCTTTACTATTAATTCTACTAATCAAACATGGCATAAATATATTGTTGTATCCTTTATAAATAACAAATAATGTTAGGAATAATAACAAATATATAAGTGAGTCACAAAATCCAAATGCAAGTCTTGTGTCTTGATTTAATTAGTTAGTATGCTTGCTGATATAATTGTTAGACTAATAAATACATACTGTTAAGTATTTTAGCTACATCCTGTTAAGTATTTTAGCTACTTTTACTAGATAAATTTAGCTAGTTAAAACTCACTAGCAAAATATTAAAAAAATAAAGAAAATTTTATTCATACATAAAATTAATAAAAAAAATTTACAAAAATAATATGGTAATACCATTATTATAAATAAATATATTTTTAATAATTTTTATTTTAAAGTGAATGATTTATAATAAGCCACATTATTATGTATAAATGTTTTATTTATCATTACTAAGAAATTAATTCTTTCCTCAATCTCATCCCCTCTTTGCCTCGTCATTTTTTTGGGTCTTTTCTTGAAACTTATTAATTAATTAATTAATAATAATAATGATTAGTAAAAAATAACTAGCTAAATAGAGTAATATTGTAGTGCATGCTAATAATAATAATGATTAGTAAAAAATAACTAGCTAAATAGAGTAATATTGTAGTGCATGCTAGTTTTTTTTATTTTATTCTTTTATCGGCGAAAGTCAATAGTTAGTTGTTAAATTAACATATCTAAAGAGTTGAAACTCTCACTTATACACCTTGAAAAAAAATCTTACCCTCCCACTCTACTCCTAAAAGTGGAATCCGAGACCTCTCCTTAGGAGAGACTTGATGGTCAAAAGGCTAGCCAACTAAGTCAGAGTCCCTTAGTTTAGTGCATGCTAGTTAAAGTCACTAGTTAAAATTAAATAGGGTAAATTAAGTTGATTCTTTTTTAGATTTGAAGAAAGTACAGTATATTTCATAATTTTGATATAATTGCCTGATCATTCTTAAAATTTTGGAGTAATTACAAAAGAAATTTTCGAGTTTGACCCTTATAACAGAATAAATCATAAGTTTTTAATTTTATCAATTTAAATCGTAATCTTTTCATTCGTTTTCAATCTAAACTATTTACCTATTTTCGTTAAGTACAATCAACAAAAAAAAATGATATTATAGACAATGTTTCATTGTTTGAGGTGTAATAAAAAAGCGTACTTTTTATCTTTTTAGGTCATATCACCTATTTAATTTTCTGCATATCTTTTCGTAAAAAGTTAAAAAGTACACTTATTTAGATCATTCCAAACAATGAAAACTTAGAGTTTATTTTTATTATAAGGATCAAACTTTGGATTTTTTTTATTATTTTAATTACACCTAAAATTTTGATCTACGTAATACTTAATTCTATTTTCATATAAGGGTCAAATTTTGGGATTTTTTTTAATATTATAATTACACCTAAAATTTTGATTTACATAATACTTTTAATTGTTTTTGTATCAATAATTTAATAGTTATGTAAATAAAAAAATATTATTATATTTTTTACATTCAAACATGTATCACTTAGTCCCTTTTCTAGAATAGTTGCATCTTTTGTGGTGGATGTTTTGTTTATTAACTTTGGTGGAAGAAGGGGGACCATGGGGGAAAAATGCTCAGCTCTATCCATTCCAACATGAGAGAGAGAAAGCAATCAATCCACCCGAGTGTCTGGCTTTTAAAATGTTTGATATGATATGAGTAGTCAAAACCCAATACAGACTTTGATCAGTCCTTGTGTGACAAAAAAGCAATTCATCAGTACTCAATCCCAGACCCATGAAGAGAATATAAATATTTATATATCTGTGTATCATCATTGTTGAATTGAAGTAGTTTTCTCTTTGAATTTTAAGGAAACAAGGAGGCTAAATTAAAAGCTGATAGTTTGTGAAGGAGGGTCCTCATCCAGAGATATGATGGTAAAATGGTTTTCTCATTTTTTCAAATGAAATTATCAAAGTTATTATACAATCTTATGAAGAGACTGTTTTCGTAATTTGAACTCATGAGTCTACTTATCACTGTGCCAAACCGACCCTCACATAATTGATTCATCTCTTACATTATTTTCAATTCAAAAATATGTCTCAATGAAAATCTAAGAGGTTTGTGAGACATTTTATATGGATTGATTGGATGTCACCAAATAAATACCTATAAGAAAAAGATAGTTATACCCAGGAAAAAAAAATCAAGAAATTTACTCTGAATTGTGATTTGTGGTTTAGATTCAATTCTTATATAGTGAGATTCACACTTAAAAAATGAATCACAACTGCTCTTTCTGAATATTTTCTCCATGCAAAATTTCTGAGTCTGTAACATTGTTGAATGTCTTTATCGCCTGAGAATTTTGAACTAGGTGGGATTGAGCCAAAAAGTTTCAATCAATTGATTTGTTTTTCTTGTTTTTAATCAATTGCTTTGTTTATTTGGCTTCAATCTACTCCTCTGGATTGGGACTTATACATATAGTTGGTAGTTCTTTCAACAAAATAGATGAAAGCTATGCTTCTTTGATTTACTGTCATGGGCAAACAACTAATTGCAAGTACTTGCTTGTAAAAAATAAATTAAAAAAAATAAATTACAATTACAATCAAAATCATCTAATTACATATATGCCATCTATTTCTATTGTTTTCTTATTAAAAGGTGAATAATTGAAGGTTTAGCTTTATGTCTATGTGTTACCCTACAAATAAAGAGAGTTTAATTTGATCAAAAATAGTGAAATTTAACATAATACTCTAAATATTATTATTATTATTATTAGTAATTAAGAGAAGGGCTTTAATCTTGCCGCGCTTTAGGCATCTTATTAGGACTCTCTAATTATGTGGATGCCAGCCATATTACTTTATCACTATCATAAATTAGTGATTAGCTTTCAATCTACAGTTAAATTTAGTGGAATATCTTTGTTTGGTTGTTTGTTTCTTTTAATTTTACTTTATTTTCAAGTAAGCTTTGTCTCCTGAAGTTGATTCTCCCACTTTCTTTTTGCTAATGCTTCTAAAGATGTCAAAATCAAAGCACTGATAAATATTTTTTTTTTTTAAAGAGGCAAAAAAGATAGATACATGGTACTGTATTTGGTGAATCCTCTGATGCAAGTATAGGTAGCTGATAAGAGGAAAAAGCAAAAACAGAGAAGATGTTCTTTCTTGGTCCTTGGTGAAAATAAACTTCTTGCTCAAACTGTTTCCAAAACTGTTTTTGGAATTTTTTTTTTTTGAAAACCACTCATTTTTTTAGGAAATTAAAAAAAAAATGAGTTTTGAACTTTTCATTATTTTTATTTTTAAAAATACAAAAATTGAAAATACAATCAAATATGTTCAATGTTGTGGTGTTAACACCTCGTTTGGCAATCTTTTGTTTTAGTCAAAAAATTATTATAAATTATTATATTACTCTCTTCATTTTTTTACATATCTTTTCATAAAAAATTAAAAAATTATTAAAACAACTTGTTTCCAAAACAAGCCTAAGATTATTGAGAGGTGTTTGTGGAAGGTCATTTCAAGGCTCAACATGATTCATGGAAAGAGGCAGGAGGACAAATGTATCCTGTATACTATTGGTTTATTTTAACTTTTATACCATGGTGGCAGTTTGGTACAACGTGGCTTGTCTACATTTGAATTACTCTACTTCACTTTATTCACCCAAAAAAACTCTACTTCACTTTTTTATGCTTACTAGTTTGAGTATTAAGAGTATCGCATCGGGCTCAATAAATTTTGAATTAAATTATAATTTAAAACTTATTTTTTTATTTTAATTAGTCTTTTTTTTATATACATACTCCATCAAACTCTCTATTTTAAAATTTTATTTTATTAAAATATTATTTTTTATCCTTTTATCTTTTTCAATTTAAATATATTAAAACAGGTATACAATAAGACCCAAGATAGCACCAGAGTAGCAACAGAACAACAGCAACACAGGAGCCAGGGTGGTCGACTGGCCGGTCGACCGATTCAAGCATTTTTCTTCTTCTCATGGGAGATCCTGGCAGCCTCAATAAATTTTGAATTAAATTATAATTTAAAATTTATTTTTTTATTTTAATTAGTCTTTTTTTTATATACACACTCCATCAAACTCTCTATTTTAAAATTTTATTTTATTAAAATATTATTTTTTATTCTTTTATCTTTTTCAATTTAAATATATTAAAACAGGTATACAATAAGACCCAAGATAGCATCAGAGTAACAACAGAACAACAGCAACACAGGAGCCAGGGTGGTCGACTGGCTGGTCGACCGATTGCAACATTTTTCTTCTTCTCATGGGAGATCCTGGAGGACATCCTGAGGGATGATCCCAGCTTTGCTCCAGTTCAAAGAGAGAGAGACAACTTGATGAACTTCCAAGATGGTGAGAATGAAATTTGTGTGATGGCTCTGGTAAGTGTTGACAGTAATGATGGTATGAGAGATAATGTTCTTGTTGGCGGAAGAAAGAAGCACGGAAAAGAAAATATAATAAAAAATTAATTACCTTGTGAACAGTTCCTCGCTTCATCAGAGGAGGAACTGTAGTTTTGTCAAAATGAATGAAACCTATAGCGACTCTGATGCATCAACATATTTACAGGTTGACTCTCTACAATAGCGCCAAAGTCGTTGTAGCGACTCTGATGCTGATTCACTTAATCTTGATATATTTAAAAAGTATAAAATTTATACATAAATTTTTTAAAAATTCATTGAATACAACAAAATACAAAGAGGTACCGAATTTGTATATTATATATATATATATATTTGCATTTAGTATTTTTTTAAATTTTTTTTCACAAATATTACACTTTTTAAGTATATTTAAATTAGGTATATTTAAAAAATAAAAAATTACGTAAAATATTAAATGTTTTGTTTTAAAAGAAAATATTCACTTTAACTAAAATAAGGATTCCTCCATGAGGTTTGAGAAATTACATCCCGCCTCCTGATATTTATATTTGCATAATAAATTACTTCATGAGGTTTATATTTGTATAATAAATTGCCCTCTCATTTGTAAGGCAAATATAAACCTCAAGGAATAATTTATAATTTTTCAAATCTCAAGAAAAATTTCATATTTTAATCAAATCCCCAGAAAATATTAATAATTTGCCCATATATCATTGTTGCGAGATATCAAATACCCTACATGACAGAGAGATGACCATTCATCCTACCCACTTTAGTGGGTGGTGTAAGAATTTGGATGTAAAAAGGATCATATATACACTACGAAAAGGTGAGGAAAAGTATGGGTTGTGTGTGAGGCATCCTAAGCTTTAAGAAGCACCTCTTGGAAAAAGAATATGTTCCATCTTTGCTTATTATTATTATTATTTACTTTATTGGTTTCTAGTTTTTAGAATTCACTTTTTAAAAATTTTTACTTTTTTGTTTTTTTGTATTTTTTTATTTTCACTGATTTTTTTAATATTTTAAGCTATTGTTTTAGTTTTTAGACACACCTAACATAAATATACTTAGAAAGTATAATATTTGTGAAATTTTTTTTTTAAAAAAAATTCACTAAATACCAAAAATACAATTTTTTTTTTTTGAAAATTCAGTACATTTTTTTTTTGGTATTTTTGTGTATTTATTAACTTTTTTTAAATATTTTTTCACAAATAATTTACTATTTAGATACATCTAAGTAAGGTACATCTAAAAAAGTAAAAAAAATTGCTTAAAATTTTAAAAATATTCACTAAAAATAAAAAATTTAATTTTCAAAAAACTGATGATTATTATTATTATTATTATATCTAGGTGATACTACCAAAATAAATGTGCAAAAAACAGGAAAAAAAATTTAAAAATATACCCAAAAAAAAGAAGAAATTCTTATATGCTCCATTCATTTTTTCATTAATGCAGCATATCTGTCAAGTTTACAAATATTATTTGAAAACAAACAGTAATTTAACCGGCCAAGACGGCGCTTGGTATTGTATTCTCTGCAGCATTGTATAAAGGTTGGATGCCAATGATGGTTAAGTTTCTAATATACAACATGAGCCAAGGTCAAATGATGCTTTTTTTTTTTTCTTTTTTAATTTGAACTTCTTATTTTAATTTCGGCGCAAAGTTGCATAACTCATTTCTTGAAGAAAAATTTGAACATTCTTTTAATTTCAGTCCAAAGCTGTGTAATATTTTCTATTTTTTTTTCCTTTGAAATGCTTGTTAGTGTTTGTACTTTCATGCTAATGCTAGTTAAATTAATCCTAAATACCCATTAGTATAATGTAGTCAATTAACACATATGATGATGAATTAGGCGTTGTGTTTTTGTGTTTAGTGAATCACGTGTCAAAGAGGTGAATAGTTATGTGTATGTGTTTTTGTTTTCAACAATGATTCATCTCCCATTTTCCTCCCACCCCCTTTGACTCCCTCTCCTTCTCATTGGTTACATTTTCTTTTTCTTTTTCTTTTTTTTTCCTGCTCCTCCAATCATCACCCGCCACGTGGTAAAGGGGATGAGGGGATGACCCCCAAAAGGGGGTCCCAAGCATTATTCTTTTGTTTTTGTTTTTAGTTTATAGGTAGGAGGGACAAATACAAGGTAGGGTGAGGAGTGTCAACTATTTTGGATGCTCAATAATGTGTTTTCCTTTTTTTAAAAGAGACAGACCTAAAGCCATTATATGATTTCAATTGGTACAAATTGTTCAAAGGAACAAGTGATAATAGCTCCTCCCTCTATTCAAACTCACCAAGTGGCAAATAAAAAAAAAAAGCATAATTATTTCCTACTCATTTGGCTACCACCCACTTAAATGGATATTTTCACTATGATTATGGTCAATTTGTCCAACTCCACTTGTTTTTGACTCCAAAAGCTTCTCAGAGAGAGAGAGAGAGAGAGAGAGAGAGATGGAGTTGCTAGTTGGCTAGCTTCCTTAGGCTGTTTTTGTTTGGAAAATTTAAAAAGGAATTTGGAAAGAAAAAAGAGAAAAAAATGTGTGAAATTATATGAAGTATAGGTATATTTTATTTGCATTTCACCTACTTTTCTTTTTTCCTTTCCAAATCTCCCAAGTAAATACAATGTTAGTTTTTTTTTTTTTGGGGGTGAATTCTAGCTCCTTAGTTGTTTGGCAGATGAAGGGGATAAATAGTGAGTTTGAATTTGTTAAAGTTGAGAATTTTAAATTTTTGATAATGGATAATTTAAGTCGTTCATCTAATATAACTAATTAAAAAAATTATTCATATAAAAATTATCCAATATTGATTGTCATACCATCAAATTATTTTATTTATACGAAATGCATATTTTTAAGAATAGATCGTTTATTTGTTAGAAAGATGTGATTTAATCATGTAATTACTTTTATTTGATTAATTTAATTTTTTAAAAGACATATTTTTCTTAGTTCATTGAAATAGATACAAATTAATTTTACAATATCATAACTTTATCTATAAATTGATATTTTTAACTTTAACAAATTCGAACTCAAGGGCACGGAATGGAGCTAAAAGATAGTTTGAATTGACAAGAAAAACAAATCATATCTATGTCGTGTTTCAAAGAATCCACCAAGTGGAATGCTTGTTGGTTGTGTCCCGTGTGAAGGGAAGGGACAATAATAGCCAACTACTCCTTGGATCCTTAGCCCTAAGTTCCCTAGATTTTTTAAAAAATATTTTTTCTTTGTCAATAACAAAGAAATTATTTATAAATATTACGAAAATTACTTCAAATTGGGCAATCAAAGAAAGTTCAAGAAGACATACCACACCAAGGAACACAATATGTATACAAGAAAGAGCCACATAATGGGCTAAAAAGAAATAACTGAAAAAGAATTCTTAATGAACAAAAAATAATCAATTCTACCTTCGATAAAAATTGATCCCATAACTGTTAGGGAAAATATGTAATTTCCCATAAGTAAATCAATCAATGGGAATAAAAACTAATGCGGAAAAATTAAATCAAAAGCAACACAAGAATTTTTATATGGTTTCCTCAATGTGAGGTACGTCCACGGGATTGAAATCCGATTTCACTATCAACCAAAGAGTTTTCAAACGGTTACAAACGAAACACTAATGGTCTCACAAACCACCCTTAGGTGAATTCCAATTAATCACAAATAAACAAAGAGGAAAAACCTCACCAAATAGATGAACAAAAATCTTCAGAACCAGAATTGTAGAAAACCCAAAATAATTAACCCAAATCAATCTCACCAAAGCTGCCGAAATACACCACAAACAAATGGAGTACACACACTCAACTTTCTCCACCGAATTGGTTTTTTTCAATGTTGTAGCAGCCGCACAGTACTTTTGAGAAGCACAAACAATATATATATATATATATATATATATTAGTTATAATATATATGTTGT
Source organism: Camellia sinensis (assembly GCF_004153795.1). Taxonomy (NCBI): domain Eukaryota; kingdom Viridiplantae; phylum Streptophyta; class Magnoliopsida; order Ericales; family Theaceae; genus Camellia; species Camellia sinensis. Next base: position 48,413 of record NW_021026799.1, read on the forward strand.
GAATCTTTTTCAAAACCCTAAGTGTATCCAAATTGAATTGGGTTTCCATAAAGTTAGATATAATATATAAAAATATATTATACTTAAACCAAACCAAATTAAAACTCTTTTAGTAAACCAACTGGGTCCCACACTCCAATAAAGAGGTATACCCAACAATTCTCCCCCTACCGACTTAGGTGGAGAAATTAACCATACCTGCTAAAGTTTGACACTTTAAATGTTTGTCCCTCGACAAAGTCTTTGTCAACATATCTGAAATATTATCATCTGTGTGAACCTTTTCGAGTTGTAACAACTTCGAATTTAACACATCACGAATCCAATGGTATCTCACATCAATGTGTTTCGATCTTGAATGAAAAGTAGAATTTTTACTCAAGTGAATAGCACTTTGACTATCACAATAAAGCACATACTTTTCTTGCTTTAAACCCAACTCTTGCAAAAATTTCTTCAACCATAACTCTTCTTTGCAAGCTTCTGTACTGGCAATAAATTCAGCTTCGGTAGTTGAGAGAGCAATGCATTTTTGTAATTTAGATTGTCATGCCACAGCTCCCCCTACAAAAGTCATCAAATACCCCGAAGTAGATTTCCTAGATCAACACCACCGGCCATGTCAGAATCCGTGAATCCATCAAGCATCGGCTTACCATCTCCAAAACACAAACACACCTTCGAAGTCCCACGAAGATATCTTAAAATCCATTTTACCGCTGCCCAATGTTCTTTACTCGGATTAGAGAGAAAACGATTCACCACACCAACGGCATGAGTAACATCCGGCCTTGTACAAACCATGGCGTACATCAAAGAACCAACTGCTAAAGTATAAGAAACTTTTAACATCTCTTCCTTGTCTTTCTCACTTGTAGGACATTGATTCGAACTAAGCTTGAAGTGACCCGCAAGTGGACAACCAACCGGCTTTGCTTTATTCATGTTGAACCTCTCATGAACTTTCTCAATGTAGTTTTCTTAAGACAACCAAATCAGCCCTTCTTTGTGATCACGAACAATTTTCATATCAAGTATTTGCTTTGTCGGTCCCAAATCTTTCATAGCAAAAGACTTGCTCAACTCTAATTTCAACTTGTTTATCATGGTAGAATCATGACCCACAATTAACATGTCATCAATATAAAGCAAAAGAATAATAAATTTACCATCCGAAATTTTTTTCACAAACACACAATGGTCCGAAGTGGTTTTAGAAAAACCATTATTCATTATGAAAGAGTCAAATTTTTTGTACAATTGCCGCGGGGCTTGCTTGAGGCCATACAAACTTTTATTCAATTTGCAAACAAATTTCTCTTTTCCTTTTTTCACAAAACCTTCTGGTTGCTCCATGTAAATTTCTTCTTCAAGATCACCATGAAGAAATACAGTCTTCACATCAAGTTGCTCAACTTCAAGGTTCATACTTGCAGCTATGCCAAGTACAACCCGAATAAAAGACATCTTCACAACTAGTGAGAAAATTTCATCAAAATCAATACATTTCTTTTGCCCAAAACCTTTCACAACAAGACGTGCTTTGTACCTCAGATTCTTGCCATCATTCTTCAATTTGAAGACCCACTTATTTTTCAAAATTTTCCTCCCCTTAGGCAACTTCACTAAATCATAGGTGTGATTTTCAAGTAAAGAATTCATCTCCTCTTCCATGGCTTTTTTCCAATCACCTTTCTTTACATGCGTAATTGCTTCTTGGTAGCTCTCAGACTCCACTTGATCGGAAATCAACACAAATTCATTGGGAGGATACTTTCTTGAAGGTTGTCGATCCCTTGTAGATTTCCTCAACTCAAGTTGTGATGGCGGTTCTTGAGTTTGATGCTCTTCCTCAATTTTTGGCTCAACTTCATTAGGATTATCATCATCCTCCTCATATTCAATAGGTGGTTGCATATCTCTCCCATTTTCATCATCAACTGAAGATGAAGGAGATGGATCCATGTCAATGAGATCACTAGATTTTGGCTCCGACTGATCACCTTTGCCAAAGTCTTCGATTGTTTGGTCTTCAAGAAACACAACATCACGGCTTCGAATGACTTTCTTGTCGACCGGATCCCACAATCTATAACCAAATTCATCACGCTCATAGCCAAGAAAAATACATTGTCTTGACTTGCTATCAAGCTTGGACCTCTCATCTTTTGGAATGTGAACAAAGGCTCGGCAACCAAATGCTCTTAAGTGCTCATAAGATACATCTTTACCGATTCAAACTTTTTCTGGAACATCACCATTCAAAGGATAAGAATGAGACAAATTGATCACGTCAACTACTATCTTCAATGCCTCACCCCAAAAGGATTTTGGCAATTTAGATTGTAAAAAAACACCTTGTTCTTTCCACAATGGTGCGGTTCATCCTCTCGGTAACTCCATTTTATTGAGGAGTCTTATTAACTGTTTTTTGATGCCGAATACCTTGGCTGTGACAATACTCATCAAATGGCCCAATGTATTCACCACCATTGTCTGATCGGATGCACTTCAATTTCTGCTATGTTTCCCTTTCAACCATGGCCTGAAAATGTTTAAATGCTTCTAGAACTTGATCTTTAGTTTTTAGTAAAAAAGCCCAAACTTTCCTTAAATAATCATCAATGAAAGTAACAAAATAAAGTGCACCACCATGTGTTCTAACTTTTAAAGGACCACAAACATCAGAATGAATCAACTCCAAAACATTTTCTTTTCTAGAAGCAACATTTTTATGAAAAAAAAACTCAATGTTATTTACCTACCAAAGAATGAACACAAGTTTGAAGATATGTATCTTTCAAACTGGGTAAAAGCACTTTCTTGAACAAAACTTGTAGCCCTTTTTCACTCATGTGCCTAAGCCCCTTGTGCCACAATATGGTAGAAGTATCACCTTCAAGTGCATTGACAACACCTTTACAAATTTTTCCTTGCATCGAATAAAGTGTATGAGTCTTTTTGCACTTAGCCACCACTAAAGAACCCTTTGTGAGCTTCCATATTTCATCACCAAATTTGTTGTTGAAGCCTTCATCATCTAGCTTTCCAGTAGAGATCAAATTGAGGTAAATGTCGGGAACATGCCTCACATCTTTAAGCAACAACTTGCAGCCTAAATTTGTTTCAAGCAACATCACCATCCAATAATCTTGGACAAACCTTCATTACCCTTCGAACAGAACCATAATCTCCTTTATGTAGGTAGTGAAGAAATCAACTCGAGAAGTCACATGAAAAGAAGCACCCGAATCAATCACCCAATTGCTCTTTTGGCCCACAAAATTGATACAATCATCTTCACAAGCGACCATGAGATTATCGGTAGTAACTGCCGTTGTGTCTTCTTGCTTCTTATCTACACTTTTGTTACGCCTTTTCTCCTTGTTCTTAGACTTTCGGCATTCTCGCTTCATGTGCCCTTTCTCATGCAATAATGACAATCAATGTCTTCTTTGAAAAAAACCATCTTGAATTGTCACGGCATTGATCACGACCACGAGGAGTCTTACTCCTCTCCCTGTTTTGCTTCGGCCTCTCACAACAAATGCTTCCGAATAAGAGGAACCGCGATTTTCTTCTAGTTTCTTCATTCAACAAGCTACTAGTGACTTGGCCCATTGTGACAACTCCATCAGGTGCCGAATGACTAACCTTACAACCAAAGTCTCCTAAGCATCAAAGCCTGCAACTCATCATCAAAAACAATTTTCATAGAAGCAAGTTGGTTAACAATACTCTTTATTTCATCCAGATGTTCCGGAATAGGGCTGCCCTCTTTATATTTTAAATTAACCAATTTACGAAACAGAAAAGCTTTATTTGTGGCTAATTTCTTATCATAAAGGTCCTCTAATTTTTTTTCCATAAATCATGTGCCGAAATTTCAGTAGCAACATGATGAAACACACTGTCATCAATCCATTGACGGATAACACTAACGACTTTTCGATTAAGCCTATTCCATTCATCATCTTTCATACCCTCGGGTTTGCCACTATCACCCTCAATGGGTCCATACAAATCTTTACAAAATAATAGGTCCTCCAATTTAGTTTTTCAAGTTACCCAATTGCTTCCATTGAAGCTAGACATACGACCCACATTCCCCTCCATTGATTTACACAAATAAATACCCAAATAAACCGTAAGCTCTAATACCAGTTGTTAGGAAAAATATGTGATTCCCAGCAAGTAAATCAATCAATGGGAATAAAAACTAATGCGGAAAAATTAAATCAAAAGCAACACAAGAATTTTTACGTGGTTCCCTCAATGTGAGGTACGTCTACAGGATCGAAATCCGATTCCACTATCAACCAAAGAGTTTTCAAACGGTTACAAACGAAACACTAATGGTCTCACAAACTACCCTTAGGTGAATTTCAAATAATCACAAATAAACAAAGAGGAAAAACCTCACTAAATAGATGAACAAAAATCTTCAGAACCAAAATTGTAGAAGATCCAAAATAATTAATCCAAATCAACTTCACCAAAGCTGCCGAAATACACCACAAACAAATGGAGCACACACACTCAACTTTCTCCACCGAATTGGTTTTTTTCAATGTTGTAGCAGCCGCACAGTACTTTTGAGAAGCACAGACAATATATATATATATATATATTAGTTATAATATATATGTTGTGAATCTTTATCAAAACCCTTGGTGTATCCAAATTGAATTGAGTTTCTATAAAATTAGATATAATATATAAAAATATATTATACCTAAACCAAATCAAATTAAAACTCTTTTAGTAAATCAATTGGGTTCCACACTCCAAGAAGGTATACCCAACGCTAATTTCGTACGACTGAGCTAACTAGTTGGTTCCCCTAGTTTAAGGGCAATGTTTCTTATTGAAGATATGCTAATCCAATTCTTGGTTGAGATTATTTTTAGTGGTTGGCATTCAAATAGTAATTTCAATGTGAAATTTTAACATGCTTATAAGCATGTTAAAACGATATTACGATGTAAATATCATTTCTTTAACTTTTCTCATGAAACGTCCAAAATAAAAATTTTATTCGTGAGTTGCATCATGAGAAATATTAGATTATAAATTTGAATAAGAATTTAATAAGAAAAAGAGAAATGAATAAAATATTGAACTTATATTTCGTTCACATTTATCATTTTATTTTCCTTCTCTTTGTAAATTCCTATCTAACTGTATTAACCATACGTAAAGATTGATTTTGATAAGAAAATGATAAAACCATGAAATTTTTTTTGGAGAAGTTTTGTTAAATTTTAGCTTTGACATGTGGTTTTAACCCACTAAGAATTTTGTAAGGCCATTGAAAAACAAAATCCAGTCAGGTGGGTTGCTGACAAACACTTCCTACCTGTTCCATTTAGTTGTTATATCTGATTTTCCATGCTTTTCTAATGATATGCATACATGAATCACCTTATTAACATTTCAAAAAAAACAACCTCGGCATGACTTTCTTCTTTCCCAGGACTTAATTTGGACTCACAACTTGTTTGAAATAAAAATTGCATCTCAAATTTTTTTTTTTTTAAAGATTAACGTTGTATTTGAATTATAAATTTGAGAAAGAATTTTGATAAAGAAAGAACAAAGTGAGAGAAATGAAAAAAAAAGATAAATATTTCATTCATATTTCTCTCAACTTTTCTTTTTTCTTTTCAAATTTATATCCAAAATTCATGATCTAAACATACATTATTTTTGCACAAAAATATTTATGTTCTAGATTAGATGCAATTGTTAATTTTTTTTTTTTGTAATAATATATATATACTAGCAGTTGTATATACATGCGATTCATATATAAAAATAAATGACAATTATAAGTTGTTTTGGGGATAATTTTTAAAAATAAAAAAATTTGACATAATTTGTGATCACACCAAATTGAAAGTACACATTATATACTAGTATGGATTACACAGATAGTTTGTGAATAGTTTTACTAGTCAGATTAGGGACAATTTAGGGTCTTTTGGGGTTGTTTGCACATAACTTTAGTATATATATTTTTTTTTCTTGTAAAAGCAGATTTTATTATTTGTATGATTTTTTTTTTTAAAAATAAGAAAAAAATATTGGAAATACTGAAATAAAAATATAAGATATTATGGGAGATTTATAAATAAAAAAAAAAACATAAAAATATTAAAGTAACAAAATACTAAAATAATGGCCGTTGGAAAAAATAATGGTAGATATATTGGATTTCTCAACTGTATGAAGTTCACTGATCGGTCTAGTGTCTAGTATTCTAAAAAAAAAAGAAAAAAAAAGGTATTTAAATGCTAAAACTGTCTTTTGGGGTTGTTTGCACATAACTTTAGTATATATATATTTTTTTCTTATAAAAGCAGATTTTATTATTTGTATGAATTTTTTTTTTAAAATAAGAAAAAAATATTGGAAATACTGAAATAAAAATATAAGATATTATGGGAGATTTATAAATTAAAAAAAAAACATAAAAATATTAAAGTAACAAAATACTAAAATAATGGCCGTTGGAAAAAATAATGGTAGATATATTGGATTTCTCAACTGTATGAAGTTCACTGATCGGTCTAGTGTCTAGTATTCTAAAAAAAAAAGAAAAAAAAAAGGTATTTAAATGCTAAAACTTTGTCCCAAACAGCCCTTTTGAGGGCAGATCCTGGTTCTAAACCTGAACTAGCTTATCCGTGTATCCAATCACACCCCTTGAATTACTGTTTCATGTTAACAACGGCTCTCTAATCAAGTGCTTAGTGCTCAATCTCCTATTATTAATGAGCTTTGTCTTATCATTAATTGACAACCATTTGATTCACTTTGACTTGCTTTGATGATCATGAAACATTATGACCAATTTGGGGCCCAAACCAAACTAGTGTTTGAAAGATCAGAGGGTCCACAATGCACGTGTACCTGCACAACAAACACTCTCTCATTCAATATCATTATTCTGTGAGATTGATCACACACCATTCCACTTTGGTCTTAGGTAGCACAACAACCACCGTCTGATCTTGATCAGACGGTGTTACTTATTCAAGACAGTTTCTATTTCTTAGAAGCTTACATGAATGATATGATGATGGACCCACAATCCAGTTTAGAGAGATAGAGAGAGAGAGAAAATGCAGCTTTTGCTTTTTAAAGTTGGCTGCTTTTGATATTGTTTTTGGTTGGACTGTCTCTTGACTATACAGAGAGAGAGAGAGAGGGGTATGAGTGTTTTAGAATCAATAAAGCAAAAACCCAACTCACACAAGTAATTAAAAAAAGAAAAGGGAAAAGAAAAAGAAAAGGTGAGACAAATAATTTCACCCAACATAGATCTCACGAGGAGCCATTAACATCACCAATCTCGAGCCCATATCTCGAGATTCTCACCTTTTTTATTTATTTATTTATATAGATATATTATAGATGCAGATTTATTATATGTACTTATTTTTTAGTTTTTTTAAGGAGAATTATTTTTTAGTTTTAAGTTGGTCGGTGGCCAAGTGAAAAATGAACAATGTGGCTTTTTTTTTTTTTTTTGTAATTTGTAATTTTTTATTGGTAGATTTTGATGTTTTACTAGCTTACAACGTGGCCAGATAATGGGTGGATGGGTGGTTGAGGGTAGAGAGAGAGAGAGAGAGGGGGGAATCAAGATTCTCTCCATTCATTTTCTCCTTGTATTTTTTACTTGCAGTGTCGTTGGGCTCATTTTTAAGCTTAATTTTGATAATCTGAACCGTTTTATTTTAAGATTTATTCAGTATATCATATTTGTAAAAAATTAAATTGATCGGATATTAGAAAACATGTGTTCGAAAAACTCGAACTAAAAATTATTTTTTTAAAGAATTTAATAAATAGTTTTCCGAGCACATGCTTTTTGATATCCGATCAACTTGATTTTTTACAAGTATGATATACTGAATAAATCTTAAAATATAAACGGTTCGAATTATTAAAATTGGGCGTAAAAGTGGACCCAATAAGCCTGTAAATACAAAATGCAATGAAAAAATACAAAGAGAGGATCTTGATTCGAGAGAGGGAGTCTTGCGCTGCTGAATAGTCAGAGTTGTTGATTTTACCTTTTAATTGTTACCATAACCGTTAAGCAAAGATAAATATTTGAGAAAGATTTAAATTTTGTGATTTTTTTAAAATTAAAATTGTGTGACAGTGATTCACATTAAGTGAGTTGTGTGGAGAAATTTGACATTTTTTTTTTTGAAAAATGTAAAATTTTTATTTGATGATTTTACATTTTTTTTAATACTAAAAACAACCTTCGAAAAGCATAAAAGGTTGTTTTGAATTTTCAGATACTATTTTCTCAAAAATAAAATAATGAGTGTTTTTGAATTTTTTTGTTTTTGTTTTAAGGGAAAAAAAAGAAAAAGAAAAAAAAAAGACAGAACCAAAGAGGTCCAAGATTTTGATGCATGAAATTATCATTTTTGTTTGTCAAGAGTTCTTCATGAGTCAGCATAGCAAAGACCCTGACATGGGTGTTTATTTATTTATAGCTTCTAATAAAATCTGGAATTTGGGACTGTTTAAAAGCTTAGGGAATGTTGGATTCCCAGAGGACACAACAACACAGTTCACAGTAGAAGCTTGGCATACCAAAGCAACTCTCTGAACCACTAATACATTTTTGAGTTGCGTGCACTACTGAGTAATATTAGAGATTAAGAATTTAAATAAAAAAAATATTTTTAAAAAAATGTATGATCCAGATTTAACATTGTTTATGATAATACTCATATTTAGAATAAATCTAAAACTATGAATTATTTTTCTTGATATTTTTCTGTATTTGAGTAAGTTTTTAGCCCCCAACAATAGTTGCAATATCAGTGGGTGGTTAAAAAAAAGTTAGGAGAACAATTATCATTACAATCTATAAAGATTTTAGAGATTAAATTTTTCGTCCTCAAATGTGAGATAATTTGCTGTAAAAAATATTAAGAAACAAGTTTATGTCGTCACTAAAGGCTGTCAAGAAAAGCAAAAAAACTGATTTTTGTTTTTGTTTTTGTTTTGTTTGTGTTGAAAATGCCACTAAAAAATGCACTATTTCATGCCAAAAAAGTTTTTAAGACGAAAATTTTAATCCTAAAAAAATAGTAAGTTATTACGAAATGTCCAATTTCATCATTACAAACATAACCATGAGACTTTTGATAATTAAAATATTTTATCCTTAAAAAGTAATTTAATTCGTAAATTTTTGTTTAAAAAACCTTAATTTGTTATAATTGATATCAAATTGTAATTTTGAATTATGACGTGATTTATGTAAGTTAAGACAGAATGTGATTAAGTTGGAGTTGAAATAGAGTATAATTGAATTGTAACTTGGAGCATATTGCGTCATAACCTAGGGAATATGCAGTGAACTACAGATTTTGCCAAGATTTTTAATCGAATCAGTTAATAATTAAATGTTACAGTGTTTCACAGATATCACTTGAGTTACTTTTTTCTGTATTTGAGTAAGTTTTTAGCCCCCAACAATAGTTGCAATATCAGTGGGTGGTTAAAAAAAAGTTAGGAGAACAATTATCATTACAATCTATAAAGATTTTAGAGATTAAATTTTTCGTCCTCAAATGTGAGATAATTTGCTGTAAAAAATATTAAGAAACAAGTTTATGTCGTCACTAAAGGCTGTCAAGAAAAGCAAAAAAACTGATTTTTGTTTTTGTTTTTGTTTTGTTTGTGTTGAAAATGCCACTAAAAAATGCACTATTTCATGCCAAAAAAGTTTTTAAGACGAAAATTTTAATCCTAAAAAAATAGTAAGTTATTACTAAATGTCCAGTTTCATTATTACAAACATAACCATGAGACTTTTGATAATTAAAATATTTTATCCTTAAAAAGAAATTTAATTCGTAAATTTTTGTTTAAAAAACCTTAATTTGTTATAATATATATCAAATTGTAATTTTGAATTATGACGTGATTTATATAAGTTAAGACAGAATGTGATTAAGTTGGAGTTGAAATAGAGTATAATTGAATTGTAACTTGGAGCATATTGCGTCATAACCTAGGGAATATGCAGTGAACTACAGATTTTGCCAAGATTTTTAATCGAATCAGTTAATAATTAAATGTTACAGTGTTTCACAGATATCACTTGAGTTACTTTTTATTTTTAAATTCAAGAGAATAATAGCATAGAAAATTCTAAAGAACACCACTTTTATTTTTCTTGAAAAAAAAATAACCAATGAATGATTAAAAGAATTTTCTATCATCTTTAGAATTTATCTGACATTGGGTTAGTTTAGCTTAGCTTAGCTTTTCATATTTATATTCCTTCACTTCACTTTGCTGAACAAGTGGCAACCATGTTAGTTCTCTCTCACTTTGCTACCAAAAACCCTACTACTAGATCTTTTTGTTGGGCCTCACAGAAGCTTTAGGAGGAGAGAGATATAGTACTATTGCCATGTGAAGAGTGTGAATTTCACATATATATTACATACTTCTAATTAAAAAACCCTTTTGAAAGTTGGTTTTGTTGAAGAAGTTGAAACTGGTTTTTGAATCTGTAAAATTCAATGGAAACAAGAAGAGGGTATTCTGTTTTGTGGTTTGTAGCTCTCTTTGGCTTCTGGGCTTCTGCAAATGCTTTGCTTTCCCCCAAAGGTGTCAACTTTGAAGGTAAGTGAGATTTTTAATTTTTTTAATTTTTTGGAGTGTCATCTTTTAAGTGGTGAAATGAAGTTTTTAAGTATTTGAATTGTAATTTTTATTTTTATTTTTATTTTTATAATGAATTTGCAGTGCAAGCTTTGATGGGTATAAGAGATTCATTAGATGATCCACATGGTGTTTTAGAGAATTGGGATGTTAATGCTGTTGATCCATGTAGTTGGACAATGGTAACTTGTTCAGCCGATAAGCTAGTCATTGGCTTGTAAGTTCCAAAACATATTATCAACCCTTTTCACTCTCTTAATAATCTTGACAATGTCCTACTCCACAAATACAAGAAAATTGAGAATTAACCATGAAAATGGATTCAATTAATGAAAGTTTTTTATTTTTAAATTTTTTTTTTTTTGTGCAGAGGAACTCCAAGCCAGAACTTATCGGGTAGTCTTTCGCCTAGCATCGGGAACTTGACAAATCTCCAGATTGTGTGAGTACAAAACAAAGAAGAAAAAAAAAAAAAAAAAAATGAGTTCAATGTTTTCAAATTTCAATAGAAATGATTTGATCATAAGGTATTTTACAGGTTGTTGCAGAATAATAACATATCAGGGCCAATTCCCACTGAGCTTGGGAGGCTTCCGAAACTACAGACACTTGATCTTTCTAACAATTTCTTCACCGGTGAAATTCCCTCTTCTTTAACCCATCTGAAAAGCCTTCAATACCTGTAAGCATAAAAAAAACAAAATATTTGCATACATGGATAAAATTATGTTTTAGTGGATTTCTTTTTCTGAAAATCTTATTGAATTCTGATCAGGAGGCTAAACAATAACAGTCTTTCTGGATCAATTCCTTTCTCGTTGGCTAATATGACCCAACTTGCATTTCTGTAAGTCTCCTTAAATCTTTTCTCCACTGAAATTTGTATTTGAAACCCATAAAAAGAGAGAGAGAAAGAAACGAAGAGGTTTGGATTCGAGAAAGGTCTAAGTGGGCTTTGTATAATATGTTTCAGGGACTTGTCGTACAATAATTTGAATGGTCCTGTACCAAGGTTTCTTGCTAAAACATTCAAGTAAGTTCTTTGATTCTTACCCTTCTACATTTTTTTTAACCTACAAATCAGGAAAATGAAACACGAAGATCGTCTTTTTTTTTTTTTTTTTTAAAACTATTTTCTTTCATGTGCATAGCCTTATGGGAAACCCAAAGATATGCGCAACCGGGACAGAGAAAGACTGCAATGGAACAACAGCAATGCCACTTTCTTACCCCTTGAATAATGCACAAAGTAAGAAATTATAAATTCCAAACTGCCCCGCTGTCAATAGTTTCTTTCAAATAGTTAACACCTTCAATATTACACGGCTTTAATTTTTAATATTTTTTTTTAAATTTTTTTTGCATTTACCTTAGTCTGATCTGTTAGTCTCTTTGCTCCACAAGGCTCTCAACCTTTGGGGAGGCCTAAAGGTCACAAATTTGCCTTAGCATTTGGATCAAGCCTTGGCTGCATCTGCCTACTTGCTTTTGGGTTCGGATTTCTTCTCTGGTGGAGGCAAAAACACAACCAGCAAATATTCTTTGATGTAAACGGTTAGTAAAAAAGGATTTGATCAGATTTGAGAAAAATCCTAGGTTATAAAAGTCTGCTACATTAATAAAAACAAACTGTTTTTGAAAATTTTCAGAACAACTTCATGAACAAGTATGCCTTGGAAACTTGAAGAGGTTCCAATTCAGAGAACTTCAGAGTGCAACAAAAAATTTCAGCAGCAAGAGCATAATTGGGAAGGGTGGTTTTGGAAATGTGTACAAAGGGTATCTCCAAGACGGGACCGTTGTAGCTGTGAAAAGGCTCAAAGATGGAAATGCCGTTGGAGGGGAGATTCAATTTCAGACTGAAGTCGAGATGATCAGCCTAGCAGTGCACCGCAATCTCCTTAGGCTTTATGGGTTTTGTATGACATCAAGCGAAAGGCTTCTGGTGTACCCCTACATGTCCAATGGGAGCGTTGCTTCGCGTCTTAAAGGTGAAAAAAAAAACATTCATCATTGCTATTCAAATCATACATAGGTTGCTAAAAAAACAATTAACCATCTAAATGTTTCAAATTGCTTCACAATGACAACATTATACTTTTGCAAAGGATTCTACCCGTTACTTGATAAGAAATGTACTTTAAGGCGGTCTGCATTGTTCATTTGTTGTACGTGGGCTTGACCAATGACACATGCTTTGGGGAAACATGCAGACGAGCAGAGTCAATCTTAGTACTAGGTTGTTCAAATTTGTTTTAAAAACTTAATGAGTTTCAAAATGTGTTCACGTTTAACTTGTTTACATAACGAGTCAATCTGAAATGAGTTTTTAACGAGTTGAATACAATTTGAGTTTGAGTAGCTTCATTTTTATAGTGCATATACGTTTATCGAGCCAAGTGATAGATTGTTCAAGCTTGGTTTAAAAACTTAACGAGATTTAAAATGTGTTCAAGCTTTTAATGATCCGAATGCAAATTGAGCTAGAGTAGCTTGGTTCGTTTAACAGCCCTAGGCATATACTCCGTTGCCTTTTCTTGTTTCAACCATTCTTGACTTTCCCTCTATCTTTGCTTGAGCAAACAGACAGTTTTTAATACTGGAACGTTAGATTCATACTTATCTGTCTTGCATTGCAGCTAAACCAGCTTTGGATTGGGGTACTAGGAAAAGAATTGCATTGGGTGCTGCTAGGGGTCTACTATACCTGCACGAGCAGTGCGATCCCAAGATTATTCACAGAGATGTGAAGGCTGCAAATATATTACTTGACGATTACTATGAAGCTGTGGTGGGAGATTTTGGATTGGCAAAGCTTTTGGATCACCAAGATTCACATGTCACGACTGCTGTCAGAGGAACCGTGGGGCATATAGCCCCAGAGTATCTCTCAACAGGCCAGTCATCAGAGAAAACCGATGTTTTTGGGTTTGGAATCCTTCTACTTGAATTGATCACTGGTCAAAGAGCCCTCGAATTTGGGAAAACAACAAACCAGAAAGGAGTTATGCTTGATTGGGTGAGCAAAAACAAGTGTTTTTGATAATTTTGAACTCTATACATTTGCCTCGTACATTTGACTGATGGGTATATCATTGCAGGTTAAGAAAATTCATCAGGAAAAGAAACTTGATACGTTGGTCGACAAGGACCTGAAAAACAACTATGATCGGATTGAGCTTGAAGAAATGGTTCAAGTGGCTCTCCTGTGTACCCAATATCTTCCGAGTCATAGACCCAAGATGTCTGAAGTAGTTAGAATGCTCGAAGGAGATGGACTTGCAGAGAAATGGGAAGCTTCACAGAGAGCCGACACAACCAGGTGCAGAGCAAATGAGTTCTCTTCTTCAGAGCGGTACTCTGATCTCACAGATGACTCATCCTTGCTCGTCCAGGCAATGGAGCTATCAGGACCCCGGTGATCAAATTCTAGAAGAGAAACATGAAAATAAATCTGTCACAGAATGCAACAGCAAGACTATATGTGTGGAAATGAGTTTGTTGTATAGTATCATGATATTCTCAAAGCTCTGGAAAGTGGTGGCAACTTCTGACTGTATAGAATCTGATTTCAATTACTGACATTTAGGCCGTGTGTTTACGAGTCCTTTTTTTTCTTTTTTCTTTTTTGTATTGATGAGTGAAGGAATTTTCTGGTTGTTTCAAACTTGTAAGAATAATGTTGTAAGAAAACAAGGAATGAGTTTTAAGAGTTGTTTTCTATAGGGTACAACAGAACTTCACAGAGATTTGTTTTGAGTTCAAGAGTTTTTGGTATTAGAAGCAATCTTATCAGAAAACTGTCTCCAGTCTAATACTGTGTTTGGATCTTCTTTCATTTTTCCTTTCTTTGTTTCCTCCTCCACAAACTCAAATTCCAAACACAGCCTAAATGACAGTCTGACAGTTGCTGGATAACTCAAGCTTTCACTTCTATCCTTCCCCTAAGTCTCTTGTAATTTACAGAAAATGTAGTCAACACAAATTTGTAGTATTGCAATTGTTAATTCCACACAAGGCTCTCATGAAAATGTCATAATATTAAAATTTGCAGGATGTGCTCAACCTAAGATATGATTAAAATTTATATTTAATATACACCAAAATATAAAACTGCTTAATTGTGGATTTTCATTTAGAGTATCATAGATGGGTGAAAATGGTTTCCAATCACATGATTCATTGCAAATCTTCCCAATGTTGTACTGTATTCTAAGCTACAAATGGGAAATTGCAGCGAAGGAAGAGTTTCATTGTTAACAAAGGAACCAAAATAAATAAATAAAAGACAAAATAAACTAAATGATTTTTTGTGGGACTTTGCATGGATTGTAAAGATTATTTTTAATATTATTTCATCATTTGCAACAACCTGGCCAAGATAAATACAAATGGAAGCCCAATGATCTGTCAAAAGAAGGAAAACAAACACAAAACAAAGAGACTTTATGTAAGAAAAACAGTTTTTACATATCAATCTTGGATGAAGATGATTTCAGCTTGTGCAGAAGCCCTTCGAAACCTCACCAACTCAATCAACATATTCAATCTTCCATCTGTAACATATACACTAGGCGTAATGCTCATTGTCTCAAGCATTGGTGAGTTTCTAAGTAAAAATTTGATGAATTCCATCTCATGTGGCACAGCAGACATATCTGTCATCTTCACAGTTTCAAGCAGACTGAATGTGCAATCAGACGGGCATTCTTTCTCCCAAAAATCCAAATCAGGAGCTTCTGTTGCAGTTGACATATTTGAAGAACCCTAATTTATCAATCAATACAAGGAAATGAACAAGTGAATGGCCATTGTAATCTGAAATATAAAATATTTAATGAGTTTAAGATTATTCACCGAGATTTGAAGTTCTCGTAAACAAGGGGAATTCACAATCAAACGAAGAACCACCAGTATCTCTTTCATGTCCTCAAAACTCACTTGATACAATTCAACAACTTTTAAATGGTTATATGCAACTGGAAGTTTTCCTAGGTCGTTACCTATACTCAAATACTTGACAAAAACAATAACATAAGAAAGCACTTTGGCCACGAGTAAGCACTAGACTGTGTTTTCCATAGAACCTAAATAAATAAAAAACAAATTTAGTAAAGTCTTACCTTGGTGAAGTAAATATGTCCAATAAGTCTCTCAAGGCATGGTACACTGCCAAGAAACTTATCAAAGTTGCAACTTGAACTTTGTTCAAAATGCTCGGCAATGTCATCAGTCATATACATAGCAACAGATATAGCAAGCAAAAGTGGGGTATATTTGAGACATATGTCTTTAAATTCGCCTTCCAGACACAAGTATTTGAGATTCGGAGCACAGATAGTAAGAGCTAAACTATCAAAGTACGATAACGTCAGACTTTCAAGAAAAGGGCAACTTGATATGAGACTCTCAACAACATCGGGGGCAATTAAAACTTGTTGAAGATTGAGGTATTTCAAACATAAGAATCCTTTAAAAGTCGGAGGAGGGTCCAATTCACAGCGAATTAGCTCCAAACGAGTCAATTTTCGACAGAAGAAAAGACAAGAAGGAGCCCTAAACCACTCGCCTTCTCCTAATTCAAGAACCAATTCTTTAATACCATTCCTTGATAGAAAAAGCAGCCATTGATCTATATCGGGTGAGCTTTGCAAGTATGCACTAGACAAACTGAACTTGTGAATTGGTCCATCATGAAGAAAGAGAAACCGAGTAATGAACTTTGCAAGGCTGTCCTCAACAGCTCCTTTGTCATTACAAAGCGTTGCACAATTGTCATCAAATACAAGTTGAGTAAGATTAGCCCATTTATACCTCCATTTACTTGATAAACTGCATGTTCTTACTGCATCCCTTATCGGAAGCTTTGTTAGGATGGTTTCTATAATACTTTGAGGCAGATCACTAATCAAATCTTGCCCTAAAACATTATCCATGTGCAGTTTTCTGTTGAATTACCTACAGGCAGAGAAGAAAACAATACATCAACAGTCTTTCGGATTTCACACAATTAAATATGAACCAAACCCATGAAAATTTTCCCCTCGCACTCCCTTTAGTTGCAGAGAAAATTTAGGAAATAGGAGAAGAAAAAAAATATCCTCATTAGCTGAATTGCCTACAGGCAGGAAAAAAACACATCAACACAGTCTTTCGCATTTCCCATTAATTAAATTTGAACCAAACCCATGAAAAATTTTTCCTCACTCTGTTTGGTTGCAGAGAAAATTTAGGTAATAGAAGGAAAAAAAAAACTCATCGGGAACTTCAGACAAAAAAATACCTCAATTCTACTGAAACAAACACAAAAATTTCGATTAAAAACTACTGAAATTTTAATTCTTTAGATGACCCGGATAACGCATAACAGTTGATTCAAAAGATAGTTTTCATTTCTTTGCATCGATTTTTGTCAACAAACAAACGGTGGGTTGTCCTAAATTTTCCGTTGCAATTTCACTGGCAGTGATCAACAAAATTTAACCCCAAATTCCAATGATTCATAACATGTTTAATACTAAAGATACCAAACCCATATCCAGAATCATCAGATCATACAGGCAACGAAATGCACAGACAAGAAGGATTAAAAAAATATTAAAAAAAAATCCAAACTTTGACGTTGAAAAAGAATAAAACAAGAGGTAAAAGGAGCGAGAAAACTAAGAAGTAAGAAATACCAGAGATTGAAAAGATGAAGAAAAGCCACTCCTTTCATTGATCTTCTTCTTCTTCTTCTTCTTCTTCTTCTGCTGTATATTGCCACCTCTTCGGAGAGAGAGTAAGGGGGGGCTGTAATGGCATATTTCCTGAGTATGCCATTCTTACAACTTTATTCCACCTAGGGTGGATTTTTTTTTCTTTATTCCCATTGTACTGTAAAACGGCTTTACCCCGGTTTATCAATATCGTTTTTTTTTGTGAATAAAATAAAATTTCTTTATACTAAATTGACTTTTCAAGAGTGATTTTTACCTGACGTGCAATTAATTTTAAGTTAATTAAAAACGGTTTTGGTAAAATTGCTTGAGTAATTTTTTTTTAATTTGCATTTTCAACATAAATATTATTTGTGAAAAATATTTTTGATACATAAAACGGTTTTAGAAAAACTATTTTATAATACGACTTTACGAAAACTATTTTCATGAAATAAATTTTTGTGTGTGTGTTTTGTTTTGGGTTAAAAGTGATTTGTTCCAACAGCCTAAAACACACACACACACGCTGCAGTTCAACAAACAATGACGAAGAGAGAGACACGAAGAGCACTGCGGGAAGGCAAAGAAGACGAAGGCCATCACGAGAGTTGTAGCAAAAACGAAGAAGACGAAGACTTGAAAACATCCTTGCAACTTTTCAAAGCCTTAGTTTCAGCAATTAATCCCTAATTTTGAAATTCAAAATCCCAAATCTGAAATAAAAATCTTCATTTATGCAATACAAACCCGAATGTGGATGTTTGCTGAAAGTCTTCCTCGTTTTGTCGGTGGTGTCGTGTTGCCCGTTCTTCGTTTGCTTGCTCTTCGTCAGTTTTCCTTGTGAGTTCTGCTGAGTGAAAATGTCAATTGTGTTGGAGTGTGTCAACACAAATCACTTGGGTCTCACTTAAACCCAACAAGAAAAGAAAAATGAAATACAAAATGTTCCCCATAAAACGATTTTCGAAAAGTTGTATTATAAAACGGCTTTTATAAAAGCGTTTTATGTATTCAAAATATTTTTGGCAAACAATATTTATGTTGAAAATATAAATTGGAAAAAAAAATTACTAAAAATTAACTTAGAATTTAATTACACATTAAGTAAAAATGACTTTTAAAAAGTTGATTTTTTGACAGATAGGGGGAAATTTAATTATTTTTTTATTCCCAAAGAAGGGTATTGGTAAAACCGTTTCTAGAAATCGGCATTGGTAAAACCGTTTTACTCTATTGTGGGAATAAAGAAAAAAACCCACCCTAGAGTGGGAATAAAGTTGTGAGAATGGAATACTCAGGGAAAAATGCCGGTTGGAAGCATATTGATAGATAGAGATACTAAATATGGTAAATTACACAAATCACTAGGGGTGGGCAACGGTTTATCCGAACCGCTCAAACCGCCCAACTCGCATATAAATGGGCGGTTTTGCAAACATAATGCGGGCGGATGCGGTTTGAAATATGACAAATTTGCGGGTTGCGGGCGGGTCGCGGGTTAAAACCGCAACCCGCAAAAACCGCCCGCACTTTAATTAGTATTATTATTATTATTTTTTATATACCAACTTTGTAACTTTAACAGGAGCACCATTATGTTCTCTATGACACTAGGATCCTTATTTTTAAGTATTTCTCAACTTTCTTAATGTCATAGAATTATCAAGTCTAAAACTTGGTTTCTTATATGATTTTCATTGATGACTCATCCACTTTTTCCTAATAAAATTTTTCTTCTGGTGATTGATGAAGCTTCTAGTTTGATTATTGATTACTGAATTGACAATTCTAATTGAGTACAACCTTTAATACATTGATATACATTTTTTTCATGACAAAAATGCTAGTGATATTAAATTTTTATTTGTAAACTCATCAGAAAATTGTTATTAAATGATCACAAATATATAAAATGAATCTAATGCTTAAATTCGATGGGAAAAAAAAACTTAAAAATTAATTTTTAAAGAAAAAAGTGTAAACCGCAAACCGCCCGCAACCGCCCGCACATCTACAAACCCTATCCGCACAAACCGCAAACCGCACTGCGGGCGGTTGCGGGTTGACTTTTTCCTAAACCGCATAGATGCGGGCGGGTCAAAACCGAACCGCAAACCGCACAAAACCGATCCGCGAATACCCCTACAAATCACCCATGTGGTATAT
The DNA here is from genome assembly GCF_004153795.1 of Camellia sinensis. Taxonomy (NCBI): domain Eukaryota; kingdom Viridiplantae; phylum Streptophyta; class Magnoliopsida; order Ericales; family Theaceae; genus Camellia; species Camellia sinensis. Next base: position 67,993 of record NW_021026799.1, read on the forward strand.
TGAAAATACAGATAACACCCTTATATTTTTTAAAATTACACTAACATCCATTGTTTTAAGGCTTAGTTTGGTTAGAATGAAAATGATAGAAAGTGAAAGAAATGGAAAAAAATAATATTTTTCTAAGTTTGTTTAGCATGAAAAGTGGAATTATAAGAAAATTAATTTTCTTGTACAACTTATAATAGTATGGTAACAAAGCTTCCAGTTTCTTGCACAAAAAAAAAAAAAAAAGAAAAAAAAGAAAAAGAAGAAGTTAAATTTGTTATAAAAGTAGTTACCTATAATTAGAATTCCTATTTTTTTACAAAATTTTCATCCTACCCAAATTTATACTAGAAAAGATATTTTCTTTTTCTTTTCTTTCACTTTATTTTCTACCACTTTCACTTTTCATAATTTATTTATTTTTTTCTAAAATGGAGTCGGGTTTGGATTCTCTCCAATTAGTTATCTCAATTTGAGAGGGCGTTTGGATATAGTGGGCCCATTTTGGGGCTGATCTCGGTGATCTGAACAATTTATTTTTTAAGACTTGTTGAGACTTGTTGAGTAGAATATTATGTGAAAAATTAAAATAATCGGATATTGGTAATTAAATATTTTAATTACATTTGTATTATATTGAAATTATAATTATCCTCCATTTTTGTAAAACAAACGTAGTTCAAACGTACATATAGTTATTGATATTCGATCATTTTAATTTTTTGCATGAATATTCTACTTAATAAGTTTTAAAAAGTGAACTGTTCGGATTACCAACATCGACCCCAAAATAGACCTACCAATCCGAAACGCCCTCTCAAGTTGGATGGCCAACTTGGGATAATCTAATCCCTTATTTTAATGTATGATTTTGGGTGCCAAATAGGGATGGTCACGGGATGAGTTTGGGACGGGTTATTCCCAGTCTGTATTATATCAAGGGCATGATAAATCTGATTGGTGAAAGGGGTGAGACAAATTAATTTTACAACTTAAAAATTAAAAATACTAATTAAAATTATAGATAATGTGTGTGTCGATTTCTGACCACACTGCCAAACTAGAACTCAGCGGGGGAAACACTGGCAGAATAGATCAAGCCCGAACGACCTGTCACAAAAAGAAGAGATTCCGACGATGGTTCGTCCACCTGGGGGCACTCCGACGATCAAGTCAGTTATCTCTCAAAGATAGAAAAAGTGCTTAACTCACTATTCAAAACACAAAAAAGCGTACCTTAGACCCATGAGGGTGCCTCTCTTTTATAGCCAATACTGTCCTAATCCCAATAGAAGCCTAGCTCTAATGGACTTAGGATTACTACTAGTCTTGGACTCCCAGCATGATTAAGATAAACTCTCTCAAAGTCTTATCTTTACTCAAACTGAAGTCCTCTCCCATTCTGGGACTCTTGTCATTTTTTCGCTTATCCCGGATTCCGATATCTTCACAGATAACCTCGGCCTAGACGAGATTATCTCGGTGTCATGTCCAGGACACGTGGCATCTCGGCTGGCACTCTAGTGCCTCCTCGGCCACGTGTTGTCATCCAAAAATTATGTCCCCCCAACAGCCCCCTAGGTTCTATTACCTCAGCATTTTGAGGTGATGGAACCTATATCGTTTCTTCCATTCAGCACGTCGGCTAAGATTTCCTTGTCTTTCATTTCCGAGGTCATCATTTGTTGGCTCAATATGACCACGAATAATCTGTTTTCAGCAATACTTTTAGAACCATTAACCAAGCTCGTTCCAGTTTCTCAGCCGAGATCGTCCTCTTAACCGACGTCCATCTCCATCCAATCAAGAATTCCAAGAGATTCAACACGCGTATGAGTTGTCACGCACAACAACTCAACCGTTTTAGTCTCGCGTCTTTCCCTCATTGGATCGTACTTGACACGTGCCTTTAAGTCACCTCGCACCTGCATGCGCCGTCTGATAAACACGTCGTCCTAGGCACATTGATTGCATTTTTGCCACTATTTCATGGTTCTGATCAAAACCACTTCTCTCTCTCCGTCTTTTCATTTTTGCATCTCCGTTCTCGTTCAAACTCTCTCTCAAATCCTCCATTGCTGCTTTCGTGAAGCTTTCTGCAACCAGTTCCATCCTTCTCCTCCGGCAAAGTTTTTGGTGATCTTTTCCGATTGCTGCCGTCATTTGACTCCGGCGCACTTAACACCGGCTTCACTCTTCTGGTAAGCCACTGTCTCCCTTCGCTTTAACTTCTCGTTTCTCCTCAAACTGTTACATTCGTATTTTGCTACTATGACTGTATTCATGTTCTTGAGTCTTCATTTATGCGTTGGATTCCATCATGTATAAAGGCACGTTTACCTCACGATTTTATTTTTGCCCAATCTTTTCCTATGTATACACACATTGCTTACATATCTGTTGATTTTTGCCACTGTTCTTGGCTTTACACACTTATACAAACTTTATCACTGTGTTCTTGATAGTTTATCACTATTCTTGATTTTGAATCGCATTCCTATTTCTGTTTCTGTGTTTTTTTCCAGATTCCTGACTTCAATTCTTGTCTCCATAGTCTTAGGTTTGGGATTTGTTGTAGAACCCACGAATTTTAGGTCAAACTGAAGCATAATTCACTTAGATCCTCAAAATTTCTTGCCCCATCATTCTTCCAGGTTTTGCCGAGGTCCCTCAAACTTTTACAAAACACACCTTTCTGAAATCCAATACCTTCCCCTAAGCTGACATCATGGATATGTGGAGGCATATGGTAAATACCCTATCTAAGTTAGAATACTTTAGGCAGGAATTTTCCATCCCGGCCGACGTTCATCTCAGGTTGGCTGGGGAGGATGACTCCATTATGTCCACAATCGATTCCATGCCCTTCCTAGTTGTAGCTTTCATAGAGTGTGGGCTTAGGCTCCCTCTTGACATCCTTTTTCGAGAAGTCCTCCATTACTACAAATTGAACCCAATGCAGCTCGCTATCAACTCTTATCGAGTTATCAATGGCATAATAGCCTTAGCCAAAAAAGAGAACGCCAGGGTTACTCTTGCCGATATCCAGTACTGCTATACCATGTGGGGCCTCAAGTTAGAAAAAAGCTATATCTACTACCTCAAACTGAGGTCCACAGAATACAAACTTGTCGCCGACCTCCCAGACTCCAACAAGGGAGTCGGGGACGATTATTTCATTGTCTCGGGTAATTGGGAGTTCGCGTCAGATGAGGACCTTCACCTCTACCCTCTTAGCCGAATAGTATTCATAGAGGGTAATGGTAAGAGCCAAGTGTTACACTCACCTGTTTTTCAAGTCTTTAATACTTTGTTCTTTCTGTATGTTCTAACGTCTGTTTTTCTTGCAGCTCTTTCACAGCTGCCAAAAGACTTCTGTAAGTCTTTCTGCCCTAACAAGGACTTCAAGAAGCTGTTGGATCTGCCAGTTCAGAGGCGGAGAGCTCCCTTGCTGCTCAACTATATCCCGATCTACAAGTCGGTTCTTCCTGACGTCCCGAAAAAGAAGAGCAAGTCCCTTCCTTCCGCCACAACTCCACCAGCAACTTCATCACCTCGGCCAGATCAGGGATCAACTTCCGATCTAGCTGAGCAACCATCAACCTCGGCTCCATATCTGATCCCTCCATCTCAACGCAAATGTCGATGTCGAACTGCAATCCCTGCCGAGATGGGTCGCAAGAAAGCTGTTGCAGACGACCTCCTTACCGACATCCCCAACACTGTTACCACACAACCTTCTCCACCCTAGTCTCAACCAAAACCAAAACCCAAAAGACTGAAGAAGGCCCAAGCCAAGGCAACGGTGACTCAGATTGATACTGAGGACACCTTGCCAATTTCAAAATTGGTTGAGGGTGAAAAGACCTCCTCTGCCGCCAAGGAGAGGCCCGCCGAGGCTGAACCATCCGAATCCACCAAGTCAAAGAGGCCGAGGTTGGCCTCCGCGGCCACCTCGGGGTCTCTAAAATTCGATTCCCCCTGGGCCCTGCCAATCACAATTGAGGACAAGCCAGTAAGGGCCGGCGACAACGTGACTGACCTTGAAGTCAGCGTTGCCCTTTCTACGGCTTTGCTCCTCCCAATAGACCTTGAGTGCAACGCCGAGGCGAGCGAATACGAAAACTTCTGTGATATCCCTGTTCCATAATATGTTAATTGGTCCTTAATACTAGTATGATTTTGTGTTTAATATGATTTTGTGTGCCATTATGTGAAAATATGTGGTTTTGAAATTCTATCTATTCACTGTAGGAATATCTGTTTGATTATCTACTTTGAAAATGAAATTGAAGGCCTTATCGGCCATAGAACCCAAAATTGATTGCGCCATTATGATTAGTGTAATTTTTAGAGCCTACGGTGAAATTTGATTGAAAATTGATTCAGATCAGATTAAATTGATTTAATTGATGAATTAATGCCCAATTATTTATTATTATTATTAATTTGGTTTAGTGAGGTTTGTTGTAATAAAGCACTACACCCTCAATTCTCTCTTTATAACTTCACTTGGCTGATTGAACTCAAAAAAGAAAAGAGAGGGCCGGCTGTAGAGAGAGAGAGAGGGAGAGAATTGTGTAATCTTGGCTCAAGGTTTGGGGAATTTGAAGATTAAACTTAGGAAATTGCTATAGTTTGGAAGATTGAGCTCCTAGGTAAGTGAGTTCATGAGTTTAATGTTGTAAATTGTGAATTCAAGTTTGATTAATGGGCAAGAACACGAATTAGTTTGATTATAAGGAAATTGAGTTGTATTTGTTGAATTTAAAGCCAATAGATGCATGCATGTAGGAAATTGCTATGAATTTCCATGTTTGAGCATAATGTGTATGATCTATGTTGGGTTTTTGGTTTGAGTCCATGTATTTGATCATCTCTTCACCAATTAAGTTGAGAATATTGTGTATATTTCACATGCAAGTGCAAATCATGGGAGTTTGAGTCTTGCATGTTTGAATCTAGTGTGTTGGTGATGAGTTTGAGTTAATTTGAGACATGCATGTGATTAAATTGTGAAATTAAGCTTCATTGTGTCGTAATTTGGTGTTTATACCATGTTAGAATATGTATATGTGAAGTTTGAGCCAAAATCATGCATTTGGAACCTTTGAACATCAAATTGAAGCTCAAGAACATGTTCTGGATTTTCTAGAATTTTGATGTCCGCTCGAGCGGAGAAACCGCCACTCGAGCGTGAAATTCGTGTTCCCAGTATTTTCTGCAGACATGGTGTCCGCTCGAGCGGGGAAGTTCACGCTCGAGCGGGGAGCCATGTAGAGAGGCTTTCCGTTCAAGTGCCAGAGTTCGCGATTGAGCTTAAATTTGACATATCCAGTACTTTTGCAGGCCTCGTGGGTCCGCTCGAGCGGGGAAGTCCACGCTCGAGCGGGGACCCTATTTTCTGAAATTTTGAAAATGCATTCTGTGTTCCGTTTTTCGTTCTCTTTCGCTTGGAAGCACTCTTAGGCATGCATTGAGCATTGTAATTGAGTTAAAGAGTTAAGAATGAAGCCTAAAAAGGAAAATGTGAATTTAGAACGGATTGAATTGTTTGTGACCCTTTTGTGTTCATGGAATGTGTAGGGTCGAGCTCCAGGGCAAACCAACCAACCGATCATTGTGAGTAATATCTTAACAAAGATATCTGAAATATGTTGTTGTCCAAATTACTTACTTCTATGTAAGTTTTATAAGTTCGTTGATTCAATTGGTGGACAATGTTGCAATGCCAAATGAATGGGCCAGAGGCTAGTTTGATCTGAATGATAGAGTGAATGGGCCAGAGGCCGTTTAGACATGAATGAATGAGCCAGAGGCCGTTTAGACATGAATGGATGGGCCAGAGGCCGTTTAGACATGAATGGGCCAGAGGCCATTTTGACATAAATGGATGGGCCAGAGGCCATTTTGACATAAATGGATGGGCTAGAGGCCATTTTGACATGAATGAATGGGCCAAAGGCCATTTTGACATAAATGAATGGGCCAGAGGGCATTTTGACATGAATGAATGGGCCAGAGGGCATTTTGACATGAATGAATGGGCCAGAGGCCAGTTTGACATGAAAGTTTGAATGGGCCAAAGGCCAATCTGACAAATGAAAGATAAATGGGCCAAAGACCAGTCTGACAAGTGAAAGATAAATGGGCCAAAGGCCAGTCTGACAAATGAAAGATAAATGGGCCAAAGGCCAGTATGTTTGGAACCACAGTCACTTGACCTAAATTATGTATATATATGTTACGTAGAAATATGAATTGGGCCCAAGGCCGTTTGAAGCATATTGTTCTACACATCATTGTATAACTTTTGTATTTGATATTATTCACTGGGCTATCGCTCACGCTCATTCATATGTTTGTAGGTGAGCCCAGAGAAGTCCAAACCCAGCCCCAGTGAAGTCTGTGTGGAACAACAAAGGTTTTGAAGAGTCGGCCCTTGCGTCTCACGCACGAGACCCGTCTTCGCCTTTTTGTCATTCTGTTTTATTTTGTCATGTGGGCGAAGTCTTTGAATATGTTGTATATAGTTTTCTTGGGTTGACTTAGACTTATATGATCCTGTATGTACAGAACCTTGTGTGGTACATATTTTGTTGTGAGTTATTAATGTACATATGTATGGTTGTTACGATGTGCCATGTAAGCACAACTTTATGGACAAAGTTTTAAATTGCTCGTTTGGCCCCCATTAACTCTGTTAAAATACGTTTGGCTTGGTTTGAGGCCGTAGGTAATCTCATGATTACTGGTTGGTTATGTCCTTAACCCACGGGGGCGGGTTCGGGTCATGACAACTTCGCTCTGATGTTGCAACGCTCCGTACAAGTAAGCTCCTAACACTTGGTATTTTTCTTTCTCTATTTTTCACACTTTGAAAATCTTAGTAACTTTTGTTCTGTTCATCTTCCAAGCGATTCAGCACGCCCACTCCTTCACGATGCAATCTTTTGAAATGAGGAAGGAGTTGGCCGACATGATCAAGGAGGTTGCTGGCTTGTAGAAGACCATAAATAAGGCCGAGGCAAAAATGAAGAATCAAATAGAACAGGCCAAGGCAGCCAAAAAAGCTCAGGACGAGGTCGATGAGAGGGTTGGGGCCGCTGAGGCCATTGCTAAAGTCTTTGAGGCCGAGAAGAAAGAAGCAGAGGTAAAGATGGCCAAGGCCCAAAAAGAACTCCAAGATGCCTTGGCCACAAAAGAGGCCGAGATCAAGGCCGCCGACGAAAAGGTGTACGTCGAGGGGGCGACCGACGTTAAGGAGGACTATAAAAAACAAGTGAAGCAGGCATGCAACAAGGGTTTCACCATTGGTTGGATGACTGCCCTCAAAAAGCTGGATGTCCCCGAGGACTCCCCCCTCAAGAATGCTGGCGACTTCTCCCTGCCATTTCCCCCTACTCCAAGCCAATCCGAAGACGATTATGAGTCCGAGGAGGAAGCTTTGGTCAGGAAGAAGAAGGAAGTTGCTGGGGCCAAGTCCTCTACTCTGAATGAGTAAGTCATGGACTTGTCTCAGGATGAGGAGGGTGAGGTCTCCAAAGATGCCACTCTTGAGACGACAACATCGGACGCGCCTATCACCGACAAGAGCCTCGACCAGACTCTCAAAGAGATTGACGCCGAGCTCGCGGCTGAGAAGGCCGCCGAGAAGAGTTCCCAAATGTCCTCTAAGCCCCAAACCCAACCAACTAATGACGTTGAATAGTTTAGTTTCTTTACTTCTTGTGCTTTTTCTTACTTTTGAAACAATGTAAGCTTTATTTTGGCCGACGTGCCACTTTTTGTAATACGCTAAAGTAATCCTCTTGTCGGCCGAAATTCCTTTTCTTTAATGTAAATACAACTTCTTCTTTCAAATGCTTGTATGCTTGTCTTCTTTTTTACTCCTGTATGATTCTATACTTAGAATATTTTGCATGTCTTCAACGTACACCTTGACTGTGTAATCTTTTCGGGGTGGAATACCTCGGTTATACCCACTAATGGTTTATTTCGGCAAGTACATAGGTACTTTTTTCAATACAACCTTGGCTTAACTTGTAAATTTTTTTTAAAAATTTCAACAAGTGTTTAAACCAATTTTCCTTTAACATAACCTTGGATTCACTTCAACTTGTAAATTTTTCATAAAATTTCAACAAGTGTTAAAGATGACCTCGGTTTTAACTTGTAAATTCCACCTTCCAAGTACAATTCTCCAACTCTCTGCCCCTAATGTGAACTTAAGTTTCACTTGGGTTCTCATTAAGCATGTACCAATAATCTTGTCGCCGAGATCAGATCCAAACAGAGAATGGTCGAGGTCATCAACCTCGGTCTCCCTGTTAATCTGACTGCTATAGGTTAATTCAACTTAGTTCAACTCTATTATATGCAAGTATAAACTCTGCCATATAATAAGTCTAAGTTATTCATCATGTTTCAATCAGAAACATCGCCAAGTGACTGGTCAGTCATACTGCACAAGTTTAGAAATCAAGCTAAGACTTTATTATTATTTCGGCTAATAACAAGAAACTTAAAAATAAGAAATTTAATGATAGAAAAACTTCAAATTGCAAGTGATCCAGGGTCTTGGCAACTCTTTGCCCTCACTGTCTTCAAGCCGATGTGCACCATTTCCTAGGATCGAGATGATTCTATAAGGTCCCTCCCAATTTTGGCCAAGCTTGCCCTCTCTGGGATCCTTCTTGTTGCCGACGACCTTTCTAAGGATGAGGTCCCCCACTTGGAACTCTCGTGGGTTAACCTTCTTATTATAAGCCCTGGCAAGCTGCTGCTGGTATGGCCCCAGCTGAATTATTGCTTTCTCCCTTCTTTCTTCCAGTAGGTCTAGATCTTGGGCTAAGAATGCATCATTACTCCCATTCTCCACTCCTTGGGTTTTGATCCCTGGGATGCCGACCTTTAATAGGATTACTGCCTCTGTGCCAAAAGCCATGGCAAATGGGGATTCCCCAATTGATCTTCTCGGCGTCGTCCGATATGCCCAGAGTACACTGGTCAACTCATCCATCCACTTTCCCTTTGCTGCTTCTAGCCTCTTCTTGATCCCATCCAAGATGACCTTATTGGATGTTTCTGCTTGACCATTACTCTGAGGAAAACTTGGAGTAGAGTAATAATTCTTGATCTTGTACTTTGCACAGAAACTCTTGATTAGCTTACTGTCAAATTATGTACCATTGTCTGTAATTATTGCTCTTGGGATCCCGAACCTGGTGATGATGTTCTTCCATATGAAGTTCTTCACATCAATGTCCCGAATTTTTGCAAGGGGTTCAGCTTCTACCCACTTGGTGAAGTAATCTGTTGCCACTAGCAAGTACTTCCTTTGTCCAATTGCTTGAGGCAATCGTCCAACAAGATCCATGCCCCACTGGGCAAATGGCCAAGGACTGGACACAGGGTTCAAGTCTGCCCCTGGTTGATGTATCAGAGGTGCAAACCTTTGACATTTCTTACATTTTCTGACATAGGCTTCAATATCTTTCTGCATATAGGGCCACCAGTACCCCTGAGTTATGGCCCTATGAGCAAGTGATCTGCCCCCAGTGTGGCTTCCACATACTCTTTCATGTATCTCATACAAGAAGTTTTCAACTTGTGAAGGATGCATACACCTTAAAAGGGGTCCAGTAAAATATCTCCTGTAGAGATGTCCCTTCGATGTCAGATTGAATCTTGCCGACTTCAGTCTGATCTTGTGTTCTTCTTTATGATCATCTGGTAGTTTTCCCTCTTTAAGGAATACTATTACTGCATCCATCCAGCTTGGTCCCATCTCCACACACATTGCTTCATGCTCTGTGTTTAGTGGTTCTATGCTTGGACCTGATAAGTAGTCCACCATTATTGTCCTTGCCTCTCCAGGTTTCATTGCACTAGCCAGGTTGGCCAGAGCATCAGCATGGCTGTTGTCATCTCGGCTAACTTGCTGTAGTTGGCAATTCTGGAATAAGGCTACTAGTTTGCCCACCTCCTTTGCATAGGCCGACATCCTTTCATCTTGGGCTGTGTATTCTCCCGTCGCCTGGTTGACAATAAGCTAGGAGTTACAGAAGACTATTACCTCGTCAGTTTCCATTGCCACTGCCAGTTTTAGCCCTGCGATTAGTGCTTCACACTCTGCTTCATTGTTTGAGGCTCTAAACCCCAAATGAATGGATTGTTCCAGTACCTGTCCATCTGGTGATACTAGCACTACTCCTGCCCCCGCTCCTTGTCGGTTCGAACTCCCATCAACAAACAGTCAGAAGGAGTCTCCGATGTAAATACTGCATGGCCTGAGTTTCTCTTCTTTCCTCTATTTGGCTACCCCCAACTGGGTTTCTCCTTGTTCACCTCGGTTCAACGGAGCCCGATGTGTGATGGCACCTGGCGTGAACTTAGCCGCGAAGTCGGCCAAAACTTGGCCTTTGATTGCTGTTCTGGGTCTGAATTCCAAGTCATATTGGCCCAACACTACTGCCCATTTGGCTATTCTGCCTATCAAGTCTCCCTGCTGCAACAGAGATTTCAAGGGATGCTCAGTTAACACCACAATTTTGTGGGCTTGAAAGTAATGATTTAGCTTCTTAGAAGCCATTACTAAAGCCAGTGTTAACTTCTCCAAGGGTAGATATCTATTCCTTGCATCTGCTATGGTTTTACTCACGTAGTAAACTGTCTTTTGCTCTCCTTTTTCTTCCCTAATCACTACTGCACTTACTGCATGTTCTGAAACTGCCAAGTATAAGAACAATTCCTCTCCAGGCACTGGATTTGAAAGGACTGGAGCTGTGGTCAAATACTTCTTTAAGTCGGCCAAGGCGACTTCGCACTCGTCTGTCCATAGGAAATTTGTGGCTTTCTTCACTAGGCAGAAGAAAGATTTACACTTGTTAGAGCTTCTACTTATGAATCTGTTCAGGGCTGCAGCCCTTCCAGTCAACATCTGCACTTGTTTCGCCGATGTTAGGCTCTTCAACTCTAAGATGGCCTTAATCTGATCCGGGCTAGCTTCTATGCCCCTTCTTGTAACCAAATATCCTAAGAACTTACCAGACCCAACTCCAAATGCACACTTCGATGCATTGAATCGGAGCCGATATGTCCTAAGGATATCAAAAACTACCTTTAAGTCCTTCAGATGATCCTCAGGTTTCTTGGTCTTCACGACCATGTCATCTATGTATACCTCTACTGTTCTGCTAATTAGATATCTGAACATCTTGGTTACCAACCTCTGGTAAGTTGCTCCTGCATTTTTTAACCCAAAAGGCATTACTCTATAGCAATACAGCCTTTTTGAGGTGATAAATGCAGTTTTCTCCACATCTGGGGGGTACATAGCTATCTGATAGTACCCTCTGTATGCATCTAGGAAGCTCATCCTTCCATGCCCTGAAGTGGCATCCACCAATTGGTCGATCTTGGGTAGTGGGAAATTGTCTTTGGGACAAGCCTTGTTTAGGCTGGTGAAGTCCACACAGGCCCTCCACTTCCCATTCTTTTTCTTTACCACCACCGTGTTTGATAACCATGTTGGGTAATTTACCTATCGAATGGCCCTGGCCTCTAGAAGTTTATCTACTTCCTCTTTTACTGTTTCGACATGTATCAACGCCGGCCTTCTTACTCGTTAGACGATAAGTTTGGCCGACCTGTCCACATTCAATCTCTGGCAAGTGACCTCAGGGTTAATGCCAGGCATCTCGTACGGCGTCCAGGAAAACACCTCAAGGTTTGCTCTCAAGAACGCCTCAAGCTCTTTTTCCTCTTCCTCAGTCGAGCCCGAGCCTAGAAGGAAGTAGCGCTCTTCATCCCCTTGATGGACGTAGACTTTCTTTAGGGTTTCCTCACTCTTCTCGGTTGGCTCTTTGCCGATGTCCTCCAGGACTTCCATGTCCTCATCTTTAATCTCTATTGGTTTTGCTTCTCGTATGTTGCAGGTAGATTTCATTGTTACCATGGAGCAATTCTTTACGTGTACTTGATCCCTTCTGACCTCCTCAATTCCACGCTCTGTTGGGAATCGCAATAACTGGTGCAATGTTGAGGGAACAACCCCCATTACATGCAGCTATGGCTTTCCCAAGATAACGTTATAGAGGGAGGGAGTGTCAATTACTGTGAACTCAGCTTTTATCCTCTTGGTGCCAGCTTGCACTTCCAAACTAACCGCTCCCAAGGGCTATGTCGGCGTTCCATTGAACCCAACCACTGGGCCATTGGACTGCTCCAGGTCATCTTGGTGAAGGCCAAGCTCCTTGTAACATCTGACATACATGATGTCACATGAGTTGCCCTGGTCAATTAAGATACGCTTCACTTGGTACTCCCCAACCTGGAGGGATACTACCAAGGCATCGTTGTGTGGATGCTGCACCATATCTAGGTCGTCTTTAGTAAAGGACACCATTGGTCCTTAGTACTTGTCTGCCCTAGGTATTTTTTGCCTGACCTGGTACACATGTTGCAAATGTTTTACCTTCTGTGTCTCCCCACATATTTCGTTCTCATTGACCTTCGAGTGAATCACATTGATCACCCGAGGTTCGTTTGCCTGCGGTTGTGGTGCGGGAGGATGCGGTGCTGCCGGTGCCTGAGGCAGTCTTGCTTGCTCTTCCCTTGTCCTGGCCTTGTCTATAAGGTCCCTTAAATGACCTTGGCTTACCAGGTCTTCCAGATGTGCCTTCAGGGCTTTGCAACCCTGAGTTAGGTACCCATCTTCGTTGTGGTAAGCACAGTGTTTGCCAAGGCTTCTTCCCATAAATTCACTAGGAGCCCTTACTGGTGCTCTGTAATACGGCTGATTTCAAATTTTCTCTAATACTTTGTAAATTAGGATTCGAAATATGGTTGTGACTGCCTGTGCAGCCCTTAATCCTGTCTCTTGCTTGTTGTTCCCGCTATTACCTCGGCCTCGCTTCGGTGAGCCGTTTCCCTTCTCTTGCTTCGACGCCTTTGTCCCCGGCGTGTCTTCCTCGGCCCTAGCATACTTCTCTATTCTGGCCATTAATTCCTCCATACTTTTTGGCAGTGTTTTTGCCAATGATTTTCGAAGTAGACAATCATCTTTTAGGCCGTTCTTAAAGGACACGACCACCACCTCTTGGTTACATTATGGTATCCGGTTGAATACCTCATAGTACTTTTTGGCATAGGCCCTTAGGCTTTCATCCTCATTGATTCCCAGAGCCATCAGGGAGTCCACCCTTAATGGCTGTAGCTTGTTTGTCACAAACCTAGCCACAAACATCTCGGCTAGGCCTTTCCAGGTTTTCACAGTTCCTTTCGGCAACTTGTGAAACCAGTCCGATGCAATTTCCTCAAAGGACGAGGGGAACACCTTGCAGAGCAACGGCTCATTCCCAGTGTACAGTGCCATCGAGTTCAGGTACAAGCTGACGTGAAAGTTGGGGTCCAACTTACCGTTGTATATCTGGAACCTCGGCATACTGAACCTTTTCGGGGCCTCAAATTTATCCAACTCTACCGAGAACGGCGTTCTCGGCTTAACCTGGAGGTTACCTCAGCATTTTGTTGCTTCCTCTGGAGGTAATCTCTCAGATCCTCCTTGGTCCGTCCAAGAGCTCTGCTATCTCTGAATTTTAGCCGTTTCGGCACGCTGCTTCCGGTGAGTCCTCTTGGACTTCTCTCTATTAGTTACGTCGAAACAGAGTTCCTTCCCCTAAACATGCCGATGTTCCTTGGGTTCAGCTTCTTTGGTACGATGCGTCCTCCGTGAATCTCCCTTCATTGGCTCTCCTCGCCCGACTTTCCTTGAAGGCCGGTGAGAGTGCTCCTTGGTCCTAGTTTGCTGGGGGGCTATAGGGACTGTTTTCTGCCCTCCCTTCTGGGCTTTGTTCTTGGCCGCTGGAATCGGTGTGTCTTGCAACGGGAACGGTAGTTGCATGACATTGTTTTGCATCATGAAATTGATGACCATTTGCAGGTCCGCCAACTTGTTCGCCATCTCCTTCATCTCTTCATCCCGCCCCAAGCATCTATCTTTCCATACCTGGAGGTCGTACTCGTTGTAATACCCGCTTCGGTCCGATTTCTTTGGTACGCCGCCCTCCTGGACAACGTCTTTCTCTCTGTTATTCTGATCTTGAGTTTCCTTGTTGCAATTATCTTCTTCGAGGTCAATAGGTTTCCCACTCCCAATAGGGAAGTCGTTCCTAACCTTCTCTTTTTGTCCTTCGTGGCCATCTATTCTCCTTTTGTTCCCACAGATGACGCCAAATTGTGTGTGTTAATTTTTGACCATACTGCCAAAACTAGAACTTAGCTGGAGAAACACTGGCAGAATAGATCAAGCTCGAACGACCTGTCACAAAAAGAAGAGATTCCGGCGGTGGTTCGTCCACCCGGGGGCACTCCGACGATCAAGTTAGTTATCTCTCAAAGATAACAAAAGTGCTTAACTCACTATTCAAAATACAAAAAGCGTATCTTAGGCCCATGAGGGTGCCTTTCTTTTATAGCCAATACTGTCCTAATCCCAATAGAAGCCTAGCTCCAATGGACTTAGGATTACTGCTAGTCTTAGACTCCCAGCAGGATTAAGATAAACTCTCTCAAAGTTTTATCTTTACCCAAACTGAAGTCCTCTCCCATTCTGGGACTTTTGTCCCTTATCCCCTTATCCCGGATTCCGGTATCTTCACAGATAACCTCAGCCTAGACGAGATTATCTCGGCGTCATGTCCAGGACACGTGGCACCTCGGCTGGCACTCTGGTGCCTCCTCGGCCACGTGTTGTCATAAGATAAGAAATACTAAGTGTAATTTTTATGACTAGTGATTTATAATTAATGAAAGTTAAAATACATAAGATAAGAAATAAATACTAAGTGTAATTTTTAGGTTTTAATTTTATCATATTTAAAAAATTAAATGATATATATACATATAAATATATTTAGTAAATATTAATGGAGTGAGACATGTTAGAACAGAGTAGGAAAATTAAAATCTGTTCCTACCCCACTTTGTCATCGATGGTGGAAAAAATTTGTGCAAAACAAGGCAAAAGATGCAAAGGTAAAGCGAGGCAAGAAAAAATCACATCCCCTAATCCTGAACTAACATATTGTGCATTAATGTATAAAGAAAATACATTTAACACACCTAATTTTTTAAAAATATTTCACTGGTGAGAAATTTTCACTCACTCTATAGCAATGAATTCTTACCATAGCAATGAATTCTTACCGGTAAGAGTTTGTTGTGGAGGTATTTTTGTGGAAGAAATTTGTAGGGATGTAACACTGCTAATTTCAAGAAAGAAAAATGCTTTGTCTAATGGATTGCGGACTTTGGTTATATTAACACACAGTGAATTAACAATTAATTAACTTTCAACCCTTGTAAATTTCTAAGATTTAAATGTGTCTGCAATGGTTCTTACCCACGTTGGCATGTGTTGAATTCTACATCAAAAGTTTGTTTTAGAAATTTTTTTCCCTCTTCTTTCTTCTTTTGTATTGGAAATTTGCAAGGATGATAAATATATTTAAAAAAAGAAAAAGAAAAAATGTCTCATTTCCAAAAGCAAAGCCGTTTATAATGAAACTAACGCCAAATGTCTGACTTTAAGTCTTACTGTTACACTATGTAACTTTTCCTTTCCTATGCCACTCCAACCCATCATACCAACAAAAAAAGAAAAAAGAAAAAAGAAAAAGAAAAGGATTGGCATGTGGGAGGTTGGTAACACCATCTAACAGAAAAGGAGGTTTCAATTTGCAAATCTTTTACCAAACCATAGATAGAAGACTTGCTCTTCCAGCAGACATTTTTAAGTCTTTAAACTACACCCAAAAACCAGAGGACAAAAAAGACATCTACTTATATCTTCCAAGAGAGGAGGTTTCAAGTTTGTTTCAGCTAGTGCCCATCAAATATCTACGAACATTCTTTGATTAGATACCAGAACTAGAAGAAACGGAAAAGCAAATATCTATGTCAGCACCATCGTTATCTAGTACATTATTGCTGCTTTTGGTGACCCTTGAGGAAACCGTGCCAACTCTTTTGAGATCTCGAACCCTTCTTGCACATCAACTGTTACACAGTGCTCAACAAACATTGTTTCTAGCATTGTTGAGTGGGCTAGCAGAAGCTTGATGAACAGAAGTTCAAGCTTCCAACCCTTGATCTGACTTATCTTCACAGATCGAAGTATGTCCAGCATTTGAGTTATGCAGTCTGGTGCTTCCAGATGATTTGGAACCAGTTCCTCAAAAATGCTCTTAGCTGTGCAGGCCTTCGAGGAGTTCTTACTATAATGTGAAGTGTAGTCAAGTTGGGGCAGTTTCTAATCAAACAAAGTGTGCAAGAAATTTGATTCGAGTCATATAACCCAATATTATATAATGTAAGTGACTTCAAAAGGTGAACTGGGGTTGGAAGACTGCGTGGAACACCACCTGCAGCCAAAACCTATGAAGCAAACGAAGGCAATTTTTTAGACATTGTCAAGCCACATGATTTCATATAAGTGAACCTGATATTCAAAACCGTCTCACCTTAAGGAGAAAACCATCCAAATGTAGTGTTGCAATTCTAGGAAAATCACCTCAGAAACTCAACCACATTGCGTGTTTTGCCCCTCTCACAACTTCCCATTTTCTTACATAATATGATGCAGATATAATTCAGATTATGGGTGTCCAAAAAACACATTGATTTTATCCCATGACTGTAGTGGAGATGTAGAAAATTCAACTTTGGAGCACTGATATAGAAATTGCCAATACTGGTACAATGTTCAATGGTCAATCTCTGAAGCACCAGGGACCTAGATAATAGGATTGTAAGCATGTCTTGTGCAAGTGAGATTTTGTTAAGGTGAAGGCTAATGAGATGAGATTACTAAAGCCACTTAGTTTCTGAGGTAGTTTGAACAAACAATTGACAACCTTCAGACGAGTCAACTCTGGACAAGAATAGATATAGGAATGCAAATTATAGGGTTTATTATTTGAATTGTCAAGTGTGAGGTCCTTGATACCATTTCTTGACAGAAAGAGTATCCAACGATCAATATCTGAGCTGCAATCGATTTGTACATTTGGAATGCACAACACAAATTTCAGTATGGGGCCACTGTGAAGCAAGAGAATTTTATCAACAATGCTCACAAGTTCATGTTGGACTATTGGTTTGATCTTGAGGGCCTCTTCAAAAAATTGATTATCAAGCATAAGTTGCGAAATCGTAATCCAAATACTCCTCCACTTTGTTGACAAGATGATTGTTCTTCCTGCATCCCTTATGGGCATCTGCTCAAGGATACATTCTACAATATTTCTTGGTAGGTCACTAATTATATCATTGCTGCTAATGTAGCGATGACTATTCATTGTTGTCCTGAAAAGTTAAATGGAGGAAGAAATAGACATAGAAATAGTTTAGTTGCAATGAAATTTCAATGAATATAAAGAATATAATTTCAACTCAACAAAGCCTTGCCTTACTATATGTGGAATGGCTACATGATTCCTGTGTTGTCTATTTGACTAATGCCAATAATTTGAGTTAAACCACATCCTTATTATGTTTTTGAACTTCCGAACCCTCAAAGTAGAAAGAAAATCTAATATGCGTTTTTTTCTTTGTCATTGAGATGCTTCTTGTAGCACCCCAGGTAACCAAGAAGAGGTTTTTCAGTGAGAGGGTTTTACAGAATTGCGATTAAAAACTTAAGATGGGTTAGGTTTCTGAAGACCAAGCTGGCTAAAAACTGTGACCTTTTGGGAACACACATAATGGGAACAAATGGATCCTTGGATAAAATCTCAAAGGGAGTATAGTAGTAGTGAGTTAGTGGGTTAGTTAGATCATAAGCGATGTTGAATTAGTGGGTTTCTAGGTAGTTACATGTTTCCTTGTATTTACATATGTTGTATTCAATGAAAAGGTATGTTGGATATTTTCTGAATTAACTTCTTGTGAAGTTTATGTAGGTCTAATTCTTCTCAAATTAAACCAACAAGAGGTATTTCCCCTTGAAGTGGTCCTTTCTTCTCTATTTCTTCTTCTTCTGTCCCCCTTTTTTTTTTTAAATTTTTTTTAAATAAAAAGGTTCATATCAATTGGTATTAGAACTGTCGATTCTCGACAATAGCTATACCACAAGAAATCTTGGAGTCAATTTGCAATGAATTACAAGGGATTAAAGCACTCGTCTTGAAAATGGTAGAGAGCAACAAACAATTTGTGGAAGCTCTAGATCAAAGTGCAGATCAAGAAAGCAGATTTTGAAGATAGAAAGTTTGATTCTCAGTGTACTGATCTCATATTTTAAGGATGAGTAGTCATCAGAGAAGATGCTCATCCATCTTCTCATCATGTTTATTTCTTTGATCAAAATGATGCAATGAAGAATTTTATTGCTGAAGATCTTTGAAGAGCAAGATGGCAACAATTTCATGTTTATAGAGATGGTCCTCTATACATTCATTATTATCATATCCATCTAGGTGAGTTTTGAATAACATTTGTATTTCAACCTTGAGAGCAAGATTGAATCTGAAAGGGTAGGAATGATGCGTTTAGAATATTTATTTTGTTAGTTATTAGCATTTACCTTGCAATTAGGAATATAGTATTAGTAGGTTTGTGGGTTTGTTAGCTTACAAGTGAAGTGGTATTTGTGGGTTTCTAGTTAGTTATAATATTCATTGTATTAAATGAATTAACTTCTTGTTAAGTTTTTGGAGGTGTGGTTCTCCTCAGATTGCACCAATAGGAGGTCTTCCCTCTCGAAGTGCTCCTTTCTATCATATTTCTTCTAATTTTTATTTTTGTTAATGTAAGTGTTCATATGAGGGAGCTGCTAAAATCTGCCAAGAAGAATGCCACGAGAAATGCCAAGGAGGTTAGAAGACTTGTAATCATTGAAGGCTCAAGGCATGGGGACTAGATGGCTGCATATGCATCTAGACTGCACAAACTTAGAAATTGAAAACAACTTATGTTTTCATATTTTGAATCAAGTACATTACGATTAAGGCAACCTCTCATAAGTAAAACTTAGAAGTAGTTGATTCATCATAAAAATAAAAAATAATTTTTTTTCAAAGTATGTCCGGTCAATCCATTATAACATCCCCAAAATTTTAGTTTGGTAGATTTCCACAAGTAGGTTAAAGATATTTTGTGAGTTATCTTATACATGATTTATGTAGAACAAAGATTGTGTACAATGTACAACAAACTCTAAAAAAATTTCCTTTTTACTTGATATTTAACAGAAAAAATAAAACCCCCTTAATTGTTAAAACAAACAACTTAAAAATGATCGAGGATTAAATAGAAAAAAGCCATCTTGCATTTTTGGTGAGATGAAAATGTAGTTACTGTAATCAAATCTTGCATAATTGACCAACAGTCATTGAAGCATAGAGATTATACTAATAGTTTTGCAAATATAGGTTCTATATGAATTGAAAAACATTAACTGAACAATAGGTTCAAAAAGTTACTTGGCATTAAATTTCTAGGTTTCATGTTTCAACATTGAATTGCAATAAGAAAAAAAGAGAAACAAAGAAAACAAGTGTAGCTCGGCTTTTTTCGCGCCCCCCTTTCGGAAGGCGAAATAAGCCCTACAGTTCGGACTCCCGCGATTCTGAATCTAATCTCACAAGTACAATGTGAAATTGATAAACACTAAAGAGTCCAAATTTGACAAATATTTTTGAAAATCGATTTTGAATCAAATTACAAAAAATGGACTGCTTTGCCAGATACAGAGTTGCCACCTAAATATTTTGAGAAATTTAAGAAACCCATGACTCGTGCCAATGGCCACGTGTCCATCATCACCAAGATTGTCTCGGCTCGAGAACTTAGGTACGAGAGGGGAATGTCATGAATACATTTGAGCACCCTCACTTGCCCGATCAAAGATCGACCTCTACTAATCATGATATGATTTTTATCAACATTATGTGCTCTTGTTCCTGTTTATTAGGCTAGCATTTACTATGTGATGAGCACACAAAAGGTATAGACTAGTATACCCGAATTGGAACAATTCAATTTCATGTTTGTTTTTCGAAAAGGGTTTGATTTTGCCACTTAGCAAAATAGGCTTAAAGTTTGTGATTTTGCCACTTGACAAAGTGGGCTTAAACGTACATCTCATTAAATCATTCCAATTCAAGCAACAAGCCTTCATCCACAAGCACTCAAACAGTTTAACGAGTAAGCACTTAGCCTCATAGCAAGCATGCTAGTCATGGTAGTCACTCACACTCATGCAAGTATGCTAAAGTACTAAAAACTCACATAGTACTCCAAGTTAAGATAAAACAAAAGAGTTAGAAAAATATACATGATACCTAACCATGCAAGATGGCTAATGCAATGCATGCAATAATGCAACTAAAATAGGCTCGGCTACTTAACATGTTATTTGCAACAATTTCATAGCATGCGTTTAAACACGTATTCAACGAGGTATTGAAACGACAACGCAGTTAGAATGATGAACCGAGCCTCGGTGCATGTAAGACAAATGAATTGATGCAAACATCATGTTTGTTTTTCAAAAAGGGTTTGATTTTGCCACTTAACAAAATGAGCTTAAAGTTTGCGATTTTGCCACTTGACAAAGTGGGCTTAAACGTACATCTCATTGAATCATTCCAATTCAATCAACAAGCCTTCATCCACAGGCACTCAAATAGTTTAACGAGTAAGCACTTAGTCTCATGGCAAGCATGCTAGTCATGGCAGTCACTCACACTCATGCAAGTATGCTAAAGTACTAAAAACTCACCTAGTACTCCAAGCTAAGATAAAACAAAAGAGTTAGAAAAATATGCATGATACCTAACCATGCAAGATGGCTAATGCAACGTATACAATAATGCAACTAAAATAGGCTCGGCTACTTAACATGTTACTTGCAACAATTTCATAGCATGTGTTTAAACACGTATTCAACGAGGTATTGAAACGACAACGCAGTTAGAATGATGAACCGAGCCTCGGTGCATGTAAGACAAATGAATTGATGCAAACATGCGATATGCTAATTGAAACATGATGTCCCTAATCTAACCATCAAAAGCGGATAAATAAAAAGGAGAAAGACGTGGGGTTGGAAAACATGCACGTTATTACAATATTGATGCCCTCGCGCAGGAGGATCCGAATGAATAAACTAGCTAAGCTAAACTACTTAACTAATTATTACAAAACTTGAATAAATAATCTAGCTATCTAAGCTAATTAATTAAGCACACTAATTAAATAAACTAGGCTAAGCTAATTAAATATTTACAACACAAACTAATTTAATTAATCGAATCTAAATTAATTAAACAAGTACAAAACAAACTAATTAGTTACAACTAATTAAGTACAACAAATAAATGACTAATTACTAATTAAACTAATTAACTAGTCCAGGAAAGCGAGGGAGGCCCGTGCATGCTCGGTTTCCACCAGAAGAACATCCACTGTCTACTCCCCGAAAGCCTCTGTTACACAACCCTTGCACTGTTTTTCCACTTCCAGGTCAAATATGCTCTGCTTTACAAACATTCTGCTCAAAATTCACTGGTGGCCGGCCAGCCACCAGTAGGGGATTGGCGTCCAACACTGATGGCCTGCTGGCTAGAAACAGTGGTCAGCCGACCACTAATGATGTACCATTCCTTGCTGCAACAGAGAGCAAACAGGGCAAAGAAAGGGTATTCTCACATATTGTTTATACTGTGTATCCTTTCTTATCATCAAAACATTTCAAAGGAACAATACACTTAGTCCTCAAACCATCAATTCAAGCAATTTCATTACATGATGGCTAAGGAACCAAGATGTACAAGTTTAATAAATGCACAAACAAGACCAAAAACCATCACCCTATCATGCAGGATCAAGGGCGACGGAGACCTAGGAAACTTGACACATTTCATCACTTTGAGTATGAAATGTCCCAATTTTCCTTTTGTTCAATTAACGTCCGATTGAACAGACTAAAACACAACCAAATTCTTATCTTTGCACAATTTTAGTTTCAACTTTTAATTACTCATTTTAACTTACCAACCATTCATTAACCAATTAAGTCCATTGGTGAGTTAAGTCCTCTAAAAGAGAGGGAAGTGTCAAACAAGTGGTAGTTTAAGGCAAAAGAGAAGTGTTATGTCGTTGATAATGAACCCCCAAAAGAGGATTAAACCATTAAGCATGAACCTCAATCTCAAGCTTAAACTATCCTAAGGTTGAAACAACCCTCAAAGCAAATAAAAAAGTCAAGAAATGAGGAAGGTTGCAGAGATTAATGAGTGCTGAAATTAAGTGAGAAAAGCACTAAAACATGCAATCAACTCAAACAAGTGGTGTCTAAAGGTCTAAAACACCAAACTTGTGAGGACACTTACACTAGAAGCATGAAAAACAAGACTCAAATGCAACAACAAGCCAAAAATAGAGTTAAAACAGTCCAAATCAAAGCCTAAAACATGCTGGAATTAAGCTACAAATGGCTAGAAAAATAAGCTAACACATAGAGCTATCTAGGCTAGCAAACAAGACACAAGGAGGGGAGGCTAACCCCTCCAAATTTGGACTTCAAAACATGATTTTCACCACTGAAAATACTCTGAAAATCAATGTTTAAAAGCCCAAAAAAAAATGGTTTGAAAGTGGGAAACAAAGGTGGAAAGGCCTTACAAACAAGGAATAAAGAAGGGTGAGCCACCCCCTAACCTTAAATGGCCTAAAACCACCAATTTTAGTCCACAAAAACAGAGTTTTTTATAGCCCCAAAACAGCCCAAAATCAGTGGAAAAAGATAGAAAAACAAGTATACAAAACAAGGTAAAAGAGGAAGTGTTATACTTCTTGAAGCAAAGATCAATTATAGGCAACAATTCAAGCCAAAACCAACTTCAAGAGCTCCAAGAAGGCTTCAAGGAACCTCAGTCCAAAGATGATCAACTTTGATTAAGGAGGTATAGGCAAAAGTGTAGTGTGTGTAGGTTAATGTGCACAAATTTGCGAGAGAGAGAGAGAAATGTAGAAAGGGAGATAATTTTTGCTTCAAAAATTCCAACCCTCAAAAATAGGGGAGAAGACCCCCTATATATAGAAAAACATGCATTTGGCTGAGATATATCCCTCTATACACATGTAGGGAGGTGCAGTAGGGAGATGCAGCCAATTGTGCCAACAACTGGCACAACTGTCAACAAAATATCTAAAAAACGACACTGATGGCCGGTAAAGCACAATTGGTGGCTGGCAGCTTCAAACAGTGGCCGGTTGGCCACCAAGGGTTGCAGGCTTGAAGGTTTTGGTTTAAAACAAGGCATAGAATGGACAGAGTTTAAAGACTCAAAGAAAGGGCATTCCACCTTCCACTGAGAACTTCGAGCACTAAAACAAGCACATGCAGTCATAATCATCGAATGTACAAGCGGTGTCGTCCAAGTCTTAAGGACGGTAAAAAATGGAGTGTCTACAACAAGTTAGTTTTTTTTTCCTATTTTAACCCACCCCCTTCCCCCCCAAAAAAATTATATAATATATAATATATATATTTCTTCTAATGCAATCAAGAATACAAACAATAATTAAAGGGCATAAAATTTTAAAAGGTATATAATTTCACAAACTATGAATCAGTCTGGAAATAATTAATAACAAAAATCCCTATGATCACCAATTACAAACTTTTTTGTTTTTGTTTTTTGAGCTCCAACAAGAAACACTTTCAGACAAAGGATATTTTTTTTTTTTTTTTTTTGAAATCCCTTCCCAAATCCCCCAACCAAACACAGCATAAAGAAAATTCATCCTTATCATCAAGAATTGCGTTATATTTGTTGACCGCATAAACGACTTTGAGATTTGGAGCATGGATATTCAAATATTTAAAGCCAACACAGTAATAAAGCTTTAAAAACACCAGCAATGGGGCATTGAGGTCAACAGTACCTACTTGGTCGGAACAAAATGCTATTTTCTCAAGATAAATGCGAAGGAGATTCCGAAAAACACCAGATGATTGGTTGAAAATACAATTACGGAGCTCCAATCTTGTCAAGTTTAGGAAAGAAGAGAGAAAACCGATCTTGTATGTATCATTTTGGCAATTATCCATAGTGAGTCCCTCGATACTCTCCCTTGACAGGGAAAACACCCAGATGTTAATATGTGGGGCCCCATTTAAATTGTTTGTCTAGAACGTGGAGAATAACGTTTCCAATGGGACCATTGTGACGACGGATAGTTTCGTTCACTTTGTCCACCCATGTAGTTAGATCGAGTGCAATTCATCTGCTGTGCTCTTCAAATAACTTATTAAACACAAGTTGTGGACGATCGGACCAAATGCTTGTACTTGACAAGATGTCTGCTCTTGCTACTTCTTCAAAAGGAACGCGCTGTAGAATTTCAAGTTTTACATCTATTGGTAAGGCACTGATCAAATTCATTCTGCAGAACACCCGTCACTCAGTATGTAACGCTCCAACTTCCAGACCGTTAATAAATCAAATCAACCTCAAATTTATAATTGTGGATAACTCATAATACAATACTAGAATAAGGTTCCTCGAATTAGTAGTTAGACTAGACATCTAGAATCCCCCAAAGAGATACCAAGTTGTAACACCCCAAAATCCGAGACCGTCATATAAGTACAATAAAACAACACAAGCAGGACAGATAACCAAAACATCTTAATATACATATATAACCAGAGTTAATATCACAGATAATTCGTTTGTGTTCCATTACAAGATTACAAAACACTGCCAAACCAAAAGTCAAAAGAAAAAAAAAAAAAACTAGTTTACGTCTTCAAATGAACCACAGCTCCAACACTTCATCTTGTTTGCCTTCGAAATAACCTTTACCATTGTAAACTGCTTCACCACCTGGTATGACAATCCATGAGCTTAGAATGCTCAGTAAAAACGCACACACCCTCCTACCTTTTATCAACCAATCAACCATACACAGAAGAAATCGGGTAACATAGAATACAGTATTACAATAAGGTTCTCTGAAGTAGTAATTAGAGTAGACATCTAGAATCCCCCAAAGAGATCTTTCTACCCAATCATAAGGTTTGAACACCGGACTATTCAGAACTCCCCCTTTTGCTACTTTGCCAACCTTACAACCTATGCCTACCTCCCGGTTATTTACCGATAAGCGACATTGATGGACCTCAAAAGGGACGACCAAACAAGTGGGCTCGCCTACACCCAAATTGTGCCTAGGGCTCGCTTACACCCTACACATACCATACCAAAGGGCTTGCTTACACCCTGAAACCACCGCATAGAGTCCGAATACATCCATCTCAACCTAGGGGTTCACTTAGACCGCTTGCGCAAGACTTAACTCATTTGTTATTAATTCCATCACAATTCATGTCATTCATATATATAAATTATTCCGAAAGACAAGTGTGAATGTCACCCATTGTCAACCTCTTTTCATTTCCTGTTTATTAGATCTTTTGGTAAGTAAGTTAGTCACATTTGGTAATACAAAAGAGCATGAGACAAACATAAGAGATGAAATATAGCCCATGATAATCATACATACATAAGAGAGGAAACATAGCTCATGATAATCATACATAAGTATGGTAAAGTAAGAAAACAACATTAGGCATGCTTTGAAATACTTAGAGACAAATAACACAATAAGACACAATTTCCAGAACTTTTCAAAATTGCAGAGTTAAAAAGAATGCTTTGGTAAAAATACTTCAAGCTCATATTAGGGGCTGAAATTGCACAGAAACATTAAACAAAATGTCTATTTTCAATTCCAATTTTCAGAATTTGCACCACACGTCCAGAAATTCATCTACAAGCTTTGTTCGAAAACCTGTCCAGATTTGTCACCTTTAGGGAAAACTAGCTTTTCTCTCAATATACCCGATGATTTTCACCAAATAAATTTTGTTGGAAAAAGAACTCAGAATTATAAATTTTGACAGAAGAACCAACATGAAATGATTTTTTTGGAACTTTATAAAATTGCAAGAAGTGGACTGTTTTCAGAGACTTAGAACCAGATTTTTAAACAAAATATCTGTAACAACCCTCATTTTAACTTAGTCATACTTGCATACATTTATGGATGATCTTGTCTTAATATGTGCATTTGCCAATCCTGTCTTGCTTTGCTTGAATGATTGCTTGCATGCTTTGTTCTTGTCTGGTGTGTTGCCGAGGTCATCTTAAGCCTAGACATCTTCGAGACCTTTATCACTTAGAACTATCTTGGAACCCCTTTGGTTGACCTCCATCTTCACCCTGGCATATTGGCCGAGATGTCACCATCTAGGCCGAGGTGCGCGTCGCCTAGGCTGAGATGTGCATCATCTGAGCCGAGATGTTAATATCTAGGCGTTCTAGATCCTTGATCCTTGCATGAGTGATTTTGTTCCTGGAACGGTATGACCTAGACCGAGGTGTGGCACATCTAGGCCAAGGTGCAGCACAGCTTAGTCAAGTGTTGTCCTTCCAAGCCGATGTCATTGTTACCCTGCTTGCCGAAGCTTTGCTCTTAGCCGAGATCATCACTTGCCGGAGTACTCTTGCTGTTTAGCTTGTTGAATACACTTTGTCTTGGTCTTGTCTAATCAGTCAGTCACCTTTTTGAGTAGAGCCAATCAGCCGATGCCACGTGTCCCGACAGAGGGATTAAGTTAGTGATTGTCGTGAGAAACATATCATTTTGTATCAAATCTTGCCTTTTAGAGAGAGAAACTCTAGGAAGAAGGAAGAGAAGTTTAAGCTAGAGAGAGTGAACTTCCAAGCTTGATCGTTGGAGCTTGAACCGTTAGATTCGAGTTTTGAGGTTAGAATCTTAACCTACTCTTGTTGTTCTTATTGATCATTTAGCTGCATTGCACGATCAAACCTGTTCCGCACGCCATGCATCGATTTAAAGTTGGTTTTAGAAAGAGAAAATGGTTTTCATGTGTTTTTGAAGAAAAACCTCGTTTGATTCGAAAGTTTGCATTAAGGCTCATGTCTTTGTGTTTGTTTTGATAAGATTCTTGAGTATGGGTACCCAGGTCTATGTTTTTGAAATTATAGAATGAAATCTCTGCTTTTGTAACAGCAAGTTTTGATCTTTGCATTCATCTTCCTCATGTTCATGTTTTTCATGTTTATCAAGAGGGAAACCCAGATTTTCCCGACTTCGCTTTTGAATGTGGCCATCGAGGCCACACCTTGGCAAGGAGGTGTGGGACCTCGGCCTAGACCTGGTAGTTGCCCAGCTTGTCTTTCCAAAGATAAGAAACTGTGTTTTGATTTGATTTGACTTAGTTTTGAAGAATGCCGATGTCATTTGCATGTGTGCTAGACTTGTTTTGAGTAGTGCATTCAATAGACTTTGCCATGTGTTTGTAGGACTTGGGCTTGCCTTGACCCCGACGTTTGCAGAACTATGTGAGTGGTATTTTTAATAAAGCTATGTTATACATTTTGATAAAGACTTTGCTTTGCTTTGTTCTGAAAGTATTTGCTAAGCATGAATAATTGTCCCTGTTCTGTATATCAAGCATGATCTTGTTTTGATGACCTTCTCGGAAAGTCCCTTGTGCTGGAGGACTCTAAACTTTCGCAGCACATCTCGTTGAAAGTCCCTTGTCTGGAGGACTCTAAACTTTCGTAGCACATCTCGTTTTGGAAGTCTCTTGTGCTGGAGGACTCTAAACTTTCGCAGCACATCTTGTCTTGAAAGTCCCTTGTGCTGGAGGACTCTAAACTTTTGCAGCACTCTCGTGTTAAAAGACTACGGGCCTTTGTAACATAGGTCCCTTGTGCTGGAGGACTCTAAACTTTCGCAGTACTCTCGTGCTAAAAGGCTACAGGCCTTTGTAACATAGGTCCCTTGTGCTAGAGGACTCTAAACTTTTGTAGCACCCTTGTTTGAGATGCCTCTCTTGCTTTGTCTTGTTTTGCCACTGATGGTTTACTGCGCGGATATGTTTTTCGGAATGTTATCAATTGTAATATGTTGATGCTAGTAAGCATCCCTTGAAGCTTTGAAGATTTGTTGGATGGACGAAGACCATCCCTTGTTATATAAAGTTTTGACTTGTATTGTTTTGAGAGGACTTCGGCTATTATTCATGCAAACCCTTTATCATTTATACCATTCACTGAGTATCCAGGCTCACCCTCTCTATATATATGTAGGTGATGAGCAAGAAGGCGATGACGCCTAGATGTGATTCGCGAGCTTGTTTTGGATTTTTTTCATGTCGGCTTGGCTTGTAATTATGTCGACAGTCTTAAAAATCATGCTTCTCGACTTGTAATATTTGTATTTCGTACACGTCGGCTGAGAAGCCTTTTGATCAAGATGTGTGTTTTTGTGTGTATGTTATGTCGGCAACGAGGATGTCGGCAATCTGGCAGACTAGGTTCCCTGCCCTGTAGTTCGTGGATTTTGTTTATGTCGGCTTGTGAAGCCCTTTGTATCAAATGTAATATGTATTTTGGACCTTACTTTAATTGTATTCAAGTTGTAAAGCTGTGTAAAGATGTATGCCATTTCATTGACTTATGCACTGCTCTTATGGACTGCTTGTATTTTAAATTATTGCTTCCGCACTTGTGAGCCCCATATATTTATACTCTGATTGTGTGTAAATTTTTGTAAGCTGGCCTTCGGTAATCTCGGATTACTAGCCATCACGGCACCAAACTACTAGGGGCGGTTTGGGGTCGTGACTATATCCATGTCCTAAAAACACATGGTGAGGAGCTAATAGAATTATCATATGCTCTAAAAACACTAAATATCCTATCTTAGATTCAGATTTGGGAAACAAATAAATTTGATATTTTTTTTTAAGAATAGAGAAGTTACAACAGTGCAGATTTTGAACAAAATTGCATGACCAAGTCACCAATTCATACCCCCACTTGCATACACCAAAATCCCTATTTACCATTAATATCAACACAAGAGAGCATACTAGATAATAGGATGAGATGGCTAAAAGAATTGGAGAAGACAAGAGAGAGGTGTGGTTCTTACATTAACTCAAGAAAACAACTTTTCTTTCTTCTTCTTCTCCACTTCCTTATAGTTCACAATCTCCTCCTCTCACCCTCTCCTTGGTTACTGAAAATATGTGTAAGGAATGAAGGAAATGTTCTCAATTTATAGGCAAGGGATTTAGGTTGAAAAGACAATTTTACCCTTAATCAATTATTGTTCCTTAATGGCTAAGAAAATTATCTTAATGACTAAGGAAAATAGAAAACTAATAATTACCTTGATATTATTCTCAAATCTTCTAGGTGGTTCCACAACCAAGTTTCTCCAAAATAATATTTATTAATACCTATATAAATATTCATGTTCAAATAAATAATAAATATTAATTTAGAAAGTAAGAGGTAAAATAAATAAAAATCAAGTTTTAGCGTATTTTCAATTATAAAGTGGTGTTCTAGGATTTAATTATGATTATATACGGGAAAATTATTTTTTATTGGGCTATTTTGTAGACTTTTACGAAACTAGGGGTTAAAATGCTATTAACCTAAGGCTCAGGTTTTCACGTGTAATTACCAAAAATTAGGGTCTCTACAACCTATCCCCCTTTAATAAATTTTGTCCTCAAAATTAAATCATACCTCACGTCTCAAATAGTCGTGAATAATTTGCCCACATCATGTCTTAACATTCCCAGGTGAACTCTTCAATACCATGGTGACGCCAGAGTATCTTAAGAAGTTGAATTGTCGTTCCTAGCAAATTCTTTTCTTGTCTGTCCATAATTGTTACTAGTCTCTCCTCAAAGGCAGCGTCTTCGTTGAGCTAGATTTCTTCCCAGTTGATGGTGTAAGAAGGTTGCATTATGTACTTCCGCAACATATATACGTGGAAAACATCATGTACTCTAGCCAATTGCGGGGGTAAAGCCGATTTGTACGCAACTCTCCAATTTTCTGAAGTATCTTGAAGGGTTCGATATATCGAGGTGATAATTTCCCTTTCTTTCAAAAACGAATGACATCTCGACGGGGCTAAATTTTTAAGAAAACATGATCACTGATAACGAAATTTAGAGGTCTTCTCATTTTATCTGCATAACTCTTATGCCTTGAGTTGCCACCAATCTTTGTTGAATAATTTTCACATTTTCTGTAGTTTCTTGTACGATCTCTAGGCCCAATAGGCTTGTTTCTCCAACTTCGGTCCAACAAACTGGTATTCTGCAAGGTCGATCGCACAGGGCTTCGAATAGAGCCATACCAATGCTGGCTTGGAAACTGTAATTGTACGTGAACTCCACCAACGGTAGGTGTTGCTCCAACTCCCTTTGAAATCCATCACACAAGCTCTCAACATGTCCTTCAAAGTCTGAATGGTGCATTCCGACTGTCTGTTAGTTTGAGGATGAAAGGCGACACTAAAGCATAATTCGATCCCCAATGCTTCTTGTAAGCTTCCTCAACATATTTTTAATTACCCCTCTTGATGATTTGGGCAATTTGTTAAATTTCTTGATTATCGAATCTAATCGGTTGTGTAATTGTTGGATCCATGTCGATTTATTCTCTGTCCATTGTGAAATCCCGTATTTTTGAGGTATTAATATTTTAGTGAGAGATATTGGTGATAGTTTGGTGGTAAGATTTTTAGATGAGAACCTAATTTATTTTCTCTATTTGTTTTATCTCTTTTTACCTCCATTTCATTATTATCATTATTTATCTATTTATTTTTAGTTTGCTTGGGTTCCAACTAAATGTTCTTTTCTTTCCTTTTAAGCAAAGTTTTTTTTTTTTTTTTTTTGTCCCTCCAAGAAACTTTTCTTTGCCTACAAGTCAATTATCTTTCATTCTCTCCAAGTTTACTTGGAGGCTACTCTTTGTTTTGCCTATAAATTGGAACTCATCCTCTTAAATTCTTTCTATTCTTCTTCTTGGTCCATCCATATCTCTCTCATATTATTCTCTCTTGAATTATAGAAATTTAGATTTTAGATTAAAAGTATTTAGAGCGAGAGTTAGCATTTTATTCAAGAGGAGAATTGTAGATATTGTTAAACTTTACATACCTTTTGGATCCACAACCTTTGGAGATTTATGGTGATATAGCAGAAGATTAAAGCATTGGAGTTGGAGGGATTTTACATCAAGTGGTCATGGAATTATTTTGAGGTAATTCGGGTGGTATAGAATATGCTTCCTTAAAATTTCTTTGCAAACAATGTTATTTTAATCACCTTTAATTTGTACTTCTCTTAATGATTTTGATAATTTGATGAATTCTGTGGAATTATTCGTTGTTGATCGTTTGATTACTTTAGTCATTTGATGAACTCTGTGTAGTTATTCTGTGTTAGAAATGTTGATTTGTCTGGCTAAATGACGTGCAAATGCTCCGTACATGGATCGAGTGGACTTTGGCAATATGCTCTGTACCAATAGCCTAGATAAGTGGTTGTGCTTGGGTGAGGGGGGTGAGGTCGGTCACTAGTCATGTACTGAGTAGGACCGGGTATTTGATCCTGGATAAATTATCACATGTCGAGTTGACTTGTTTGTGCAATTTGGTAAATTGCTTGGTATCTCGAATTGAATCGTTTGTGTAATTATTGGATCCCTATGAATTTATTCTTTGTCCGAGTTTTGTTATTCCCATCATATTGTATACTTTCTGAATTAATTTATTTTTTAGGTGCGGAGCAATTTAGTGGAGATTGGATTTGAAGTTCTAAGGAGATTATTAGAGTTAGATATTTTGGGGTCACCACTATATGTTATTATTATTATTTTTTTAGAGACTTGTATAAGTTATATTTTGGAGACATTTGTGTAATTATTTTGGAGATAATTTCATATTTTTGAGGTTATTAATTAGTTAGATGTTTAAATATGAGGCTGAGTTGATTTGTTAACGGCCCGAAAGTTGGGGCATTACAGAATGGTATCAGAGCATAATGATTAGGTCTTACATGGGATTTGTTGGGTGATTAATATTTGGATTCAATATTTGAGGTAAAAAAAAAAAGTCATTGTTTATATCTGAGTGCTTAGCGAACCGCGTTATTTGAGGAGTTTGTCGTTATTAACTATTGGAGTATTAGAAATTGTGAATTTCGAGGACGAAATTTATTTAAGGGGGATAGATTGTGAAACCCTATATTTTTGAGGTATTAATATTTTAGTGAGACATATTGGTGGTAGTTTGGTGGTAAGATTTTTAGATGAGAACCTAACTTATTTTCTTTATTTGTTTTATCTCTTTTTATCTCCATTTCATTATTATCATTATTCATCTATTTTATTTATTTATAGTTTGCTTGGGCTCCAAGTAAATATTATTTTCTTTCCTTCTAAGCAAATGTTATTTTTTTCCCTCCAAGCAACCTTTCTTTGCCTACAAGGCAATTATCTTTCTTTCTCTCCAAGTTTACTTGGAGGCTACTCTTTGTTTTGTCTATAAATTGGAACTCATCCTCTTAACTTCTTTCCATTCTTATTCTTGGTCCATCCATATCTCTCTCATATTATTATCTCTTGAATTATAGAAATTTAGAGTTTAGATTAAAAGTATTTAGAGTGAGAGTTAGCATTTATTCAAGAGGATAATTGTAGATTTTGTTAAACTTTACATACCTTTTGGATCCATAACCTTTGGAGATTTATGGTGATATAGCATAAGATTAAAGCATTGGTGTTGGAGGAATTTTGCATCAAGTGGTCATGGAGTTGTTTTGAGGTAATTCGGGTGGGATACAATATGCTTCCTTTAAATTTCTTTGCAAATAGTGCTATTTTAATCACCTTCAATTTGTACTCCTCTTGATGATTTTGATAATTTTATTTGCCCCTTATTGTGTGTTTTTAGGGCTTGGATATTTTGTTTTAAAAATCTAGTACCGAGTCTCTGAAAACAGTCCACTTCTTGCAATTTTATAAAATTCTAGAAAAATCATCTTGTGTTGGTTCTTTGTCAACATTTAGAATTTTGAGTCCTCTTTCCAATGGAATTTATTTGGATAAAAATCATCAGGTAGATTGAGAGAAAAACTAGTTTTTCCAAAAGGGTGACAAATCTGGACAGGTTTTCAAATATAGCTTGTAAATGAATTTCTGGAGGTGCTATGCAAATTATGAGAATTAAAACTAAAACTAGACAAGTTGACTATTGTTTTTGTGCAATTTTAGCCCCTAATATGACTTGGAAATAATTAAAATAAACTCTTTGCAAAGAGATTTAAAGAAATCACATTGTATACCACCCGAATTACCTCGAATCAATCTCCTCCGTCGCTAACACTCGAATTTCGATATTTCTCCATGGACCTCCAAAGTCTAAGCCGTAAGGTATGTAAGATTTCACAAAATCTACAACTCTCCTCCTATATGAAAATGCTTACTCTTACTCTAAACACTCTTAATATAAACTCTAAATCTATATAACAAATGGAGAGAGAGAGAGAGAGAGAGAGAGAGAGAGAGAGAGAGACGAAGTAAAAACAAAAGGATGAAAGAAGAAGAAGAATGATAGAAATAGTTGAGAGCTGAGCTCAATTTATAGGCAAGGATACTTGGGACAAAAGAAAAAGAAGTCAGGTGGGCTTAGAAAAAAATGATTTTGCCACTATCTAGTGGGCTCAAAACTCACAATCAATGATTTGTTCCAATCCAAATAACCCAACCTTCACCCACAGGCATTCATGCAGTTATATCACATAAGCAAATAGCCTCATGGTAAGCATGCTATTCATGGCAGTCACTCACACGCATGCAAGGATGCTAAAGCATAAAACTTCACCGAGTACTCCAAGCCAAAACAAAAACTACATTAGAAATCATGCATGATCCTAAATATACAGAAATGCCTAATGCAAACACATGCCAAAAATGGCAACTATAGCCAGGCTCGGCTATTCTAAAACATGGCATATGAAAAATTGCTAAAAACTAACATGTATTCAATTTGAATGTGAAAATACATGCAGTTAGTATGATGCGCCTGAGTCCGCTGTGCATTGCCAAACAGAATGCATGAATGCAACATGCTGTCATTGCTGTATGCTAATGAAAATATGCCCTAACCTAACCATCTAAGCAGGTAAATAAAAGGGAGAAACGTGGGGTTTGAAGACATACAAAACACACACACGCACCACTTATTACAGTTGTGCCCTCGCGCAGACGGGATCCGAATAATATATACAGTCACCGAATAAAAGAATAGTATAGTCCAAGTAAATATTTACAGTCCAAATATGTGCCCCAAATCCTAATTAATTAACAAATTAACTAAGAAAATAAATAAACTGGCATGTAAGCCAGGTACTGCCTTGATTCCATTCCGGATGATGAATGATGCATGCCCGGGTTGCCTTTGCGCGGAAATCCATGACGATGCCCCAATTAGCCTCTGTTTGCACCTGTTTTTGAAATGCGTGCCAAGCCTCGGAAGACCGTTGATTCTTGATTTGCTGCAACAGAGAGCAGGAAAGGGGCATAGCAATGTATTTTCACAAATGTATGCATGCCTCGATCCTCGTGCCACCAATCACGCATCTCGATGCATGATGGCCGAGGAGTCAAATTGCACAACTCAATATGGAATGAATGCGCATGAAAACAAAACAAAAACCTAACTCCATCATAGATAATCCGGAGTGTCGGTGACTAGGGAATTGAGACACGTTCCGTCACACAGAGTACGGAACGTACCTCGTTTCCCGTACCCGGGCTAACTCCTATCCCGAACACGATGCAATAAGCATGACATGCATGAAATGCAACTAAGATACAATCCTAACATACACAATGTTATGGAATGGCATACACGCTGCACGAGGTAATATACAACTGAGCATACACAATGCTATGGATGAAATGGCATAGGCAATGCAATAATGGGCTTACACCAACATGAGAGAGCCTCAGCCACACTCACATAGGAGGCCATCAGATGAAAACAAGACGACTCGAAATGCGTGCACGCGTGCACACAAACCGAGGACCGACCCTCATGCACCGAAATGCCACTCTAATGAAACATGGCAAAGACATGGAATATGATATGGAAACAGGCAAAAATCAGTAGCAAAATGAGGGGCAAAACAGCCCCGAAACAAGGCGAAATGACACCCAATGCATGGAATTTCTCCCGAAATGCAAAACTAGGTACATGAAATGGCTTACAGCTATACAAAGCATGCATAATTGGTACATGGAATGAAAATACAGAAGCAAGGCAGCCCCAAAATAAGCATTTTTACAGTTCAAAGCATGGCCAAAAACAAAACACAAATAGGGAAAAACTAGCATGCAAAAATGACCCTAAATGTGAGATTAAGAAGCAACTCACAGCTGATGACCCCAAACAGATTAGGACCCTTCAACAATGTTGAAGAGGGGTCCAAAATATGGCATTTTACAGTTGATGTCCAGACCCAAAACAGTATGCATACAAGCCAAAAATACTATGCAAAATATGGCCCAAAAGAGAGATATAACACAAAGTATACAAAAAATTCATCAAACAGCCAAAGACCCTTAATGAAACATGAAGAGGAGGCAAAAATAAGACTGTTTTCAGTTCTGAAAAGAGCCTAAAAACAGAAGCACAATAGGCTAATAAATCATGCAAAAATGGGGACCAAGGAGGGGTATAATGACAAGTGGCACATGGAGGTCCCAAACAGTGGTGAGCCATTCTTCAATGTTGAAGAAGGGCTCAAAATAAGCCTATCTACAGTTTACATCATGCTCCAAAACAGATCATACATAGGCCAAAAATACTATGCAAGATTATGGCATACAAGAGGGATAATGAAGCAAGTGCATCAAGGGGACCTCAAACAATGAGAGGCCCTTAAACAAAAGTGAAAAAGAGCTCAAAATAATGCCACTTTCAGTTAGGGCCGGAGCTCAAAACAGGAAGCATGTATGGCTAAGAAATGATACAAGAATAAGCTCAAAAGAGAGGGAATGCTACTCACCCTTGAAGACCAAACTTTGATAGCTTCTTGGCTTGAGTTTGTGGCTCTTTAGGCTTTGAAGAATAGCCTCCAGCTGCTGGAATGAAGGATGGAAGGGTGGGGCTTGGTGGTGTAGTGTAAAATGATGTAGGGTTTGAAGGATGGAAGCTTGGAGATAGAGATGGAGAGAGATATAATGCAAAGGCTTGAAGCAAAATTTTCCCAACCCTTGGACCAATGCTGGAGGCCAGTTATATGGACCAAAGAGAGGGAGAAAAGGAGGGAAAAAGTGGGGGGAAAATGGATCAAGTTTCCCCCCAAAAGTTGTCCCCCGGATACAGGTGTTTTGGGGGGAAAACAGATATACAGCTGTAATGTACTCACCCTGAGGAGCAAGGCCGGCCAGTTTTTGGAGCTGCAGGTGGCCGGCCAGCCACCCCCCATGGCCGGTCGGCCAAGGGTCAAAAGGGTCAGGCGAGATTAATGGCCGGCCACCACAAATTGGTGTCCTCCCAGGTGCCCTCAACACAACCCTGTGGTTCAAAATTGTCAACTGTAAAACAGGAGAGAGAACAAGCCATTTTTAAGAAGGGTTCAAAAGGGTCAGGTGAAATTACTGGCCGGCCACCAACTTTTGGTGTCCTCCCATGTGTGTACATCACAAATATGGGGGTTAGGATTGAAGAAAGTGACCCTAGGGTGGTCAACATTGGCTTGGAAGTGAGAAAAAACGGGCGTCGGAGGGCGCCGGAGGAATATAACTGGTTGCTAAAACAATTGCTGGCCTCCCACCCTTCTACGGCCTTCCTGGGCAATGAAACAGAGGTACCTGCAAAAATGAACGAAAAACCGATGCAAAACGAATTGTCCGGGGGCCAGAACGCGCAGTTCGGGGCTCCGAAAACTGCCTGTTAAGCACCGAAAGTTGGCATTCGACCACGAAGTGGGTCTCTCAGACCTCAGTGTCCCTCAAAAGGGAGTAAACAAGATGCATGCCAAAAACCGGAGCAAACGGAGATGGTTAAGCCGGTCCCGAACGAGGCACACGGCCAACGGTCCTGAAAATCGAGAACCGGGCTCCAAAATGGGCACAAAATGGCCTACAGCCACAAAATGTAGCCCACGGCCACTGAGAGATGGTCTACGGACCTCTCCCTCCCCTCAGGAAAAGAAACAGAGAAAACCGAGATCTGGTTCGCAAACCGAGGCAAGCACAGAAGAGGGTTCGGAAATCCGGAGAAGGGCTCACGGTCCGAGACTCTGAAACCTCTGAACGAGCCACGATATGCAACATCACCAAGCGCTCAATCGGTGACGTCTGGAGTCTTAAGGTCGGTCAAAAAAAATGGGGTGTTTACAGTTGCTCCTCTTTGACAGAACTAACCGGGCTCCGAAATGGGGAGTGAATGTCAAAGTCCAGAGACGACCCATTTTTGACAAGGCCGAAGACTTAGACAAACGTACAAGATAAACAGAGATGTGCCCGCAGACATGCCCGCAGGCAAGGGGGAAAAATGCAAAGCGATATGCACAGAGTCGGAAGTAACTCAATGATCATGCAGATGCATCAAGCTGTAATGAAGCAAGTATTCGCAAATAGATGCAACAGTTTTAAGTAAGAATGCAAAGCAACAACTACTTTTCATGCAGTTAAGAATGCGGAGAATTATTCAATCCTCGCCACGTCTCACACGGAGAAGATACGATACCTGCGCGATTCGTCTGGTCGCACTAGCCTCAAATGAACCGTACATACAATATCGTGCCTGCAAAAGAGAGAAATTCAACAAGCACAATATGCTACCAACATATATTCAATGTGATTTCGAAAGTTTGACACACGCAGTGCCGGCGAGCGAATGCATCGCGATGCGAGAAAGGAACGTGCGTGACAACGCATGCTTAAGCACAGAGGTATGGCAATAACAAGAAATGTGCATAATAATGCAAGTGTGCTCATGAGAATGCAAGTTATGTGCCCGATAGTGCAAAACGAGCATAAATCAAGGTGTCCATTTGTTACGAAATAACGGGCAAGGAAACGCGTGTTTCGGCGAAGGCGACTCGATCGCGGCCCTCGATTCACTCCCTGGAAAGGTTATCAACATATTACAAAGGATACATCCCACTTCTGATGAGTAAACGATGAGACATGCATTGAAAGTTGAAGCTGAAGTTCCGGCAGAGCGATTTCGCGACAGAAAGTGTACTTCTCTTGCACTTTTTCAGGTCTCGGGGACTCCGATCCTCCTCAAAATTTGCAGGGACCTTGGAGGGCATGTGGGGAACATGGCCGGCCAGTTTTATGGAGAGGGGGAGGTGGCCGGCTAGTTTTCAAAAAGAGAATGGCCGGCCAGCCAGAAAAGGTGGCCGGCCGGCCACCTGCCCAAATCCGCGGGTAAATTTGTCTTTTCACCTTCTTTGCTATATATTCTCTCACCCAAACACTTTGAGCTCATAACCTCAGCCACGAAATCTTCTCCTTTTGCTTCCCACACCATTTTCTCCCTCAGATCTGGGCTCTATACGCGTTTTCCAACGCCCCACGCAAGTTGTTTTCGCGAAAACATTCAGTTTCAAGCACTTTGAACCGATTAAATTTTGATTTCGGTGCTTCTTTTCTCATTTTCGCCACTTGAGGTGAGTTTGTCTTAATATTTGGAAGATTTTCTCGGGAGTTGACTTTTGTTGACTTTTTCATTTCCCGAGAGTTGACTTTTGTTGACTTTTTCCAATTTTGGCTAATTTTTGCTCATTTTTGCCCCTTTTGCAGTTTTTCCGAAATGGCGGGTAATTTTCCTCATGGTGGAGGCGCTCCGGGTGCCGGGGATGATTTTGATGTCATGACTTTGCCTCCGAGGGTTCGACCCTTTATTCCCGAGAGGTATGCCCCGCTGGCACACGTTCTTCCCCGGGCCATTTTTCGTCACTTTACTGATTTTGATGATCGAGCACCTGGAGATCTACTTCTGCGAGAGCCAGAGCATCACCTCTCCTATGAGGCACGAGAGGTATTTTCCTTATTTCCTGCATTTTTCGTGCATTTCGTGCCTTTGCCATGCTTGAACACATAGTTTAGCCTATGACATAGTACTTTGTTTGCATCCTGAACATGTGGCTTAAACACTTGAATTTCTGAACACTCGGCTCATTAATCGATTGCGAACGCACGGCACACATTAGTTAAGAAGTGAACACACGGCTCAAAACACTGATTTGTCGAACTCACAGCCCGAATTTGAAGGTGAACACACAGCACACACTGACTAAGAGTAGAACACGCAGCCCAAACTCTGATTTTCTGAACACGCAGCTCGAATTGATGGTGAACACACAACACACACTAATTGAGAGTAGAACACGCAGCCTAAACTCTGATTCTCTGAACACGCAGCCTAAGTTGAAGGTGAACACACAGCCCACACTGATTGAGAGTAGAACACACAGCCCAAACTTTGATTTTCCTGAACACGCAGCCCAAATTGATGGTGAACACACAGCCCACACTGATTGAGAGTAGAACACGCAGCCCAAACTCTGATTTTCTGAACACGCAGCCCAAATTAAAGGGAACACACAGCCCAAACTCTAATTTTTTGAACACGCAGCCCAAGTTGAAAGCGAACACACAGCCCACACTGATTGAGAGTAGAACACGCAGCCCAAAACTCTGATTTTCTGAACACGCAGCCCAAATTGATGGTGAACACACAGCCCACACTGATTGAGAGTAGAACACGCAGCCCAAACTCAGATTTTCTGAACACGCAGCCCAAATTGATGGTGAACACACAGCCCACACTGATTGAGAGTAGAACACGCAGCCCAAACTCTGATTTTCCTGAACACGCAGCCTAAATTAATGGTGAACACACAACCCACACTGATTGAGAGTAGAACACGCAGCCCAAACTCTGATTTTCTGAACACGCAGCCCAAATTGAAGGTGAACACACAGCCCAAACTCTGATTTTCTGAACACGCAGCCCAAGTTGAAAGCGAACACACAGCCCACACTGATGGAGAGTAGAACACGCAGCCCAAAACTCTGATTTTCTGAACACGTAGCCCAAATTGATGGTGAACACACAGCTGTAGACACCCCATTTTGATCGGCCCTAAGACTTGGGCGCTTTCTTTTGATTACCCGATGATGACAATTAGAATGTGTTTCTCACAAAATTCTTAGTAAGAAAGATGGAATTTAAGTTTTAATCCCAACCTTCACCCATTTTTTGGCCAAACTATTTTAGACCTTAAAACCCTCTTTTCAAAATATGTTTTTTTTAAATGTTTCTACAATGTCCCGAGGCTCCCATTTCGATTAAAATATTGCACTTTTCAGTAAACCGAGTAAGGACAAAGTGGAAATAAATGGAAGGGAGGTGAAATTTTTGAAAAATATTTAAAAATATCTTCTTTATAGGTTTGGAGTTGAAGGAAATAGGAGGGGATGAAAGAAAGCTGGTTTAGGAAAAGGATGAGTATCAAATCATTAAGAAGGAAATGAGCAGTCTTCACTAAATTAGGCATTTCTCTTTGTACACTTGGAATTTAAATGTGAGGCTACCACCATTAGAAAGTAGACTTCTGGGGCTTCAATTTAGACCCAAGAACCACCTTAGACCAAGTCCAAATAAGGGAGATATGCCCATTTGAAGTTGAGCTTAAGAGCAGATTTTGTTGATCCAGCCCGAGACAGCCTTCACTAAATTAGGCATATCTCTTTGTACACTTGGAATTTAAATATCAGGCCACCACCATTGGAAATTTGACTTCTAGGGCTTCAATTTAGACCCAAGAACCACCTTAGACCAAGTCCATATGGGGGAGATATGCCCATTTGAAGTCAAGCTTA
>NW_021026799.1:109260-143192 GCF_004153795.1 Camellia sinensis
AAATATTTTTAATCACACTTAAAAGGTGTGATCTAAATGTTATTAATCACACTTAAAAAGTGTGATTAAAAATGATCATTTTTAATCACACTTCCAAAGATCACACTTAAAAGGTGTGATTAAAATATTTTTAATCACACTTAAAAGGTGTGATCTAAATGTTATTAATCACACTTAAAAAGTGTGATTAAAAATGATCATTTTTAATCACACTTCCAAAGATCACACTTAAAAGGTGTGATTAAAATATTTTTAATCACACTTAAAAGGTGTGATCTAAATGTTATTAATCACACTTAAAAAGTGTGATTAAAAATGATCATTTTTAATCACACTTCCAAAGATCACACTTAAAAGGTGTGATTAAAATATTTTTAATCACACTTAAAAGGTGTGATCTAAATGTTATTAATCACACTTAAAAAGTGTGATTAAAAATGATCATTTTTAATCACACTTCCAAAGATCACACTTAAAAGGTGTGATTAAAATATTTTTAATCACACTTAAAAGGTGTGATCTAAATGTTATTAATCACACTTAAAAAGTGTGATTAAAAATGATCATTTTTAATCACACTTCCAAAGATCACACTTAAAAGGTGTGATTAAAATATTTTTAATCACACTTAAAAGGTGTGATCTAAATGTTATTAATCACACTTAAAAAGTGTGATTAAAAATGATCATTTTTAATCACACTTCCAAAGATCACACTTAAAAGGTGTGATTAAAATATTTTTAATCACACTTAAAAGGTGTGATCTAAATGTTATTAATCACACTTAAAAAGTGTGATTAAAAATGATCATTTTTAATCACACTTCCAAAGATCACACTTAAAAGGTGTGATTCTAAAGTTTTTAATCACACTTAAAAGGTGTGATCTAAATGTTTTTAATCACACTTAAAAGGTGTGATCTAAATGTTTTTAATCACACTTAAAAGGTGTGATCTAAATGTTTTTAATCACACTTAAAAGGTGTGATCTAAATGTTTTTAATCACACTTAAAAGGTGTGATCTAAATGTTTTTAATCACACTTAAAAGGTGTGATCTAAATGTTTTTAATCACACTTAAAAGGTGTGATCTAAATATTATTAATCACACTTAAAAGATGTGATGAAAGCATTTTTTAATGACACTTAAAAAGTGTGATTAAAAATGACCATTTTTAATCACACTCCTAAAGACCACACTTTAATAAAACTTAAAAGGTGTGATTAAAAAACATACATCACACTAAAAAAGTGTGATCTTTATCTATATTTGTAGTAGTGATGGAGAAATATAAGAGTCCAACATGTAAAACTGATTAAAGGTAGCATCGTCTTGACATTAGCCCAAACACATCTCAAGTTTTGAGGCTACCAACCAAGCCCATTCCTAACCCATCTATAAACCAATCATACGTGATTATTCCAGTACATATATGTTAAAAGCGCATGAACACATACATAGAATTGTATCAAACTAAGTCCTTTACGCCAAAACCAAGTTAGTTTAGAAAATTTGTCCATCCCATTCCCATTAGAAGTGGTACGGATCAAGAAACAAATACACCTGTCCTATTGCTAATTTTCTGTCCTTAGTAAGTAATGACATAACTGACGGGAAATATGGTATTTAACTTAAGTTTCACTATATACAACACCTGAAGCGATAAATTAAGCATGTGTGGCCATATGCCACAATATTCCATAACCTTATGTCATTGAGTCTATGAATGTAACGCCCTCAAATTACACCCATAATATACATAACATTAACATGCATTATTAAAAGAAAACGAATCTTTTGAATTATTCATTAGAGTACTTTTATTAAAAGTCATCACATGGAACATCAAAATAAATGCCCTAAGGGCTTACATCTTTCCAAGCTAACACTTGGACACAAAAGAATGAGTATTAACCCAATTACAAGCCCTTGGCTTGAATGTTTACATGTAATCATATTTAAAATAAATAACTAAAGACAGTCTTCAACATCCGAATCCTTTCAAGCTAAGTCCTAGGAGGTAGCTTATCACCTGAACCTGAAAATGATGTTCCCATAAAGGGTGAGCCACAGCCCAGTAGAAATATACTAAACCATATAATATAGGGGATACTATGTTTAGATGGACTATTAGTTCAAACCCTAATTTTCTTCGCCAAACATCGGACTATACATTTTGTAGGATTATTAGTCTAATCCCAATGTCATGTCCGTCCAAACAGACATAGCCTTAGAATAATCAGTGGTTATTTTGTTGATTATCTTGAAAATTCAGAGGGTATTTGTTTTACTATCTTGGCAATAGTACAATAATTGCAAAAGCCGATAATATCAAATTTAATAAGAATGGTGAAATCAGTGGGAGTGATAAATCATGAAATGTGATTATTCAATAAGTTTGGGTACAAGTATCATTACCTATAATTTGAAAGAAATTGTCGTTCATATAGTTGTTAAACAACTTAATGTCTAGGAACAACAAATGAATAGTCAATTACTCCATAATGTAATTATCACCAATGAAAAATTGTAGAAGAACCTTAGGAAATAATATTAAGAAGATCTTATAAGGTAAAGAGATTTGTCATTTTGAATGATTATGTGGTACATCTATAACAATCTTATTATAATATTGGGATAAGTAAAGATTCGTTTTGTCGTCACAAGCCATAGAAAGTATTAATTCTACTAAATAACTTGATGTCATAAATGATGAGTTGAAATCAATCGACCAGAATGAAATTTGGAATTTCATTGAATTGCCTAAAGATACAAAAATATTTATTGTTTAAGAGCAATATAAAATGATATAATGCTAGATATATGACCAAAGATTTTACTCAGAAAGTAGACATTGATTACAATGAGATATTCCTTTATCACTTGTATCTTAAAGGGTTGATTTAGAATCATTATGACATTAGTAGCTCATTATGATATTGAGTTGCATTAGATGTATGTGAAAATTAATTTTCTGAAAGAGAGTTTAGATAAAGAATTTTGTGTACATCAACTCAAAGGTTTCTCTATTGAGAAAAATGAAAATGTGACTTGCAAATTTAAGAAATCAATTAAA
Source organism: Camellia sinensis (assembly GCF_004153795.1). Lineage (NCBI taxonomy): Eukaryota > Viridiplantae > Streptophyta > Magnoliopsida > Ericales > Theaceae > Camellia > Camellia sinensis. Next base: position 112,337 of record NW_021026799.1, read on the forward strand.
CAAGATTTCTAAAAATTGTATCTTAAGTTTTATGATACTATTTTTCTTTTGGATTTGAAAAAAGATATATATATTTTTTTTTATTAGTGTACATATCCAAAGATCAGTAGGAGCAAGTTTATATTTATGATTTTGTATGTTCATGATATTTTGCTTGTCAATAATGTACGTGATTTATTGCACGAGTTAAGAAATTTCTCTTTAAGAACTTTGAAATGAAATATATTAGTAAGACAATATATATAATAGAGTTTGAAATATTTCTGGATGAATCACATGAATTGTTGAGATTGTCTCAAACAATATTTATTAAAAGTTCTATAGAGATTCAGAATGAAAGAATATTCACATAAAGTTATCCATATTCCGAAAGGAAATAAATCCAGTCTTATGCAAATTTTTTTGGAATGGAAACTATTCTTTATATATTTATTGTCCAAATGATAAAATAAGGAACAACAACAACAACAATTATACGATGACAGAATCTACGGAACATTCCAGATACAATAATCAAATGGAAAACGACCGGGGTCGCTATAACCTCCCCCCCCTTAAAAGAATTTCGTCCCTGAAATTAGGCACAAATTTTGAAAATAGGTTTTTCTCAATTCCCAAAGATAGTATATAACAATAATAAACAACTTGACCTAATACTGGTCACTTCATTTCTTTATCAAGAGGCACCTCACAATATATATATAAAACAACATATACTCAACCCGTATCATGACTATGCATTATTCCTTTCAATGTTAACAATTTCCATATCATATTCAATCGCATGATAATGCATGTTACACTAAACTTCTATAATGAAGCAAGTTTCAAGATACATCCCTTTACCAGTACAAACTCAATGTTTTACAACTTAAGATATATGTTAAGCTCTTAAGTTTAACAATGAAACAAAATCTAAATACAAGGTTACAAATCGATAAACATGTCCGGGTATTTTTCGCGGATTTCCAATTCACGTTCCCAAGTGGCTTCCTCCACTCCGTGATGTTTCCACAAAACTTTTACCAAAGGGATGGTCTTGCCTCGCAAAACTTGATCCCGCCTATCCAATACCCGAACCGGTCTCTCCTCATATGAGACATCCTCATCAACCACTAAATCAGTCCAATCCAACACATGTGATGGATCCGGCTCATACTTCCGAAGCATACTCACATGAAACACGTCATGTACTCCGGACAACTGCGGCGGCAAGGCTAAACGATAAGCAGCCTCGCCAATCCTCTCATGGATCTCAAACGGACCAATAAACCGAGGGGACAACTTCCCACTCTTCCCAAACCTCATCAAACCCCGTTTTGGTGATATCTTCAGAAAGACATGATCACCCACCTCAAACACCAAAGCTCTCCTCCTATGGTCGGCATACGATTTCTGACGACTCTGTGCTGTAACAAGCCTCTTACGGATAAGCTCAACTTTCTCCGTCGTTTCCCTCACCAACTCAGCTGGGGAGGATGACTCCATCATGCCCACAATTGATTCCATGCCCTTCCTAGTTGTAGCTTTCATAGAGTGTGGGCTTAGGCTCCCTCTTGACATCCTTTTTCGAGAAGTCCTCCATTACTACAAATTGAACCCAATGCAGCTCGCTATCAACTCTTATCGAGTTATCAATGGCATAATAGCCTTAGCCAAAAAAGAGAACGCCAGGGTTACTCTTGCCGATATCCAGTACTGCTATACCATATGGGGCCTCAAGTTAGAAAAAGGCTACATCTACTACCTCAAACCGAGGTCCACAGAATACAAACTTGTCGCCGACCTCCCAGACTCTAACAAGGGAGCCAGGGACGATTATTTCATTGGCTCGAGTAATTGGGAGTTCGCTCCAGATGAGGTCCTTCACCTCTACCCTCTTAGCCGAACAGTATTCATAGAGGGTAATGGTAAGAGCCAAGTGTTACACTCACTTGTTTTTCAAGTCTTTAATACTTTGTTCTTTCTGTATGTTCTAACGTCTGTTTTTCTTGCAGCTCTTTCACAGCCACCAAAAGACTTCCGTAAGTCCTTCTTCCCTAACAAGGACTTCAAGAAGCTGTTGGATCTGCCAGTTCAGAGGCAGAGAGCTCCCTTGCTGCTCAACTATATCCCGACCTCCAGGTCGGTTCTTCTTGACGTCCCGAAAAAGAAGAGCAAGTCCCTTCCTTCCGCCACAACTCCACCAGCAACTTCATCACCTCGGCCAGATCAGGGATCAACTTCCGATCTAGCTGAGCAACTATCAACCTCGGCTCCACATCTGATCCCTCCATCTCAACGCAAATGTCGATGTCGAATGGCAATCGCTGCCGAGATGGGTCGCAAGAAAGCTGTTGCAGACGACCTCCTTACCGATATCCCCAACACTGTTACCACACAACCTTCTTTATCCTAGTCTCAACCGAAACCAAAACCCAAAAGACTGAAGAAGGCCCAAACCAAGGCAATGGTGACTTAGATTCATACTGAGGACACCTTGCTAATTTCAAAATTGGTTGAGGGTGAAAAGATCTCCTCTGCCGAGGAGAGGCCCGCCGAGGCCGAACCATCCGAATCCACCAAGTCAAAGAGGCCGAGGTTGGCCTCCGCGGCCACCTCGGGGTCTCTAAAATTCGATTCCCCCTGGGCCCCGCCAATCACAATTGAGGACAAGCCAGCAAGGGCCGGCGACAATGTGACTGACCTTGAAGTCAGCGTTGCCCTTTCTATGGCTTTGCTCCTCCTAAAAGACCTTGAGCGCAACGCTGAGGCGAGCGAATACGAAAACTTTTGTGATATCCCTGTTCCGTAATATGTTAATTGGTCCTTAATACGAGTATTGATTATGTGTTTAATATGATTTTGTGTGCCATTATGTGAAAATATGTGGTTTTGAAATTTTATCTATTCACTGTAGGAATATCTGTTTGATTATCTGCTTTGAAAATTAAATTGAAGGCCTTATCGGCCACAGAACCCAAAATTGATTGCGCCATTGTGATTAGCGTAATTTTTAGAGCCTACGGTGAAATTTGATTGAAAATTGATTCGGATCAGATTAAATTGATTTAATTGATGAATTAGTGCCCAATTATTTATTATTATTAATTTGATTTAGTGAGGTTTGTTGTAATAAAGCACTACACCCTCAATTCTCTCTTTATAACTTCACTTGGCTGATTGAACTCAAAAAAGAAAAGAGAGGGCCGGCTATAGAGAGAGAGAGGGAGAGAATTGTGTAATCTTAGCTCAAGGTTTGGGGAATTTGAAGATTAAACTCAAGAAATTGCTATAGTTTGGAAGATTGAGCTCCTAGGTAAGTGAGTTCATGAGTTTAATGTTGTAAATTGTGAATTCAAGTTTGATTAATGGGCAAGAACATGAATTAGTTTGATTATAAGGAAATTGAGTTGTATTTGTTGAATTTAAAGCCAATAGATGCATGCATGTAGGAAATTGCTATGAATTTCCATGTTTGAGCATAATGTGTATGATCCATGTTGGGTTTTTGGTTTAAGTCCATGTATTTGATCATCTCTTCACTAATTAAGTTGAGGATATTGTGTATATTTCACATGCAAGTGCAAATCATGGGAGTTTGAGTCTTGCATGTTTGAATCTAGTGTGTTGGTGATGAGTTTGAGTTAATTTGAGACATGCATGTGATTAAATTGTGAAATTGAGCTTCATTGTGTCGTAATTTGGTGTTTATACCATGTTAGAATATGTAGATGTGAAGTTTGAGCCAAAATCATGCATTTGGAACCTTTGAACATCAAATTGAAGCTCAAGAACATGCTCTGAATTTTCTAGAATTTTGATGTCCGCTCAAGCGGGGAAACCGCCGCTCGAGCGTGAAATTCGTGTTCCTAGTATTTTCTGCAGACACGGTGTCCGCTCGAGCGGGGAAGTTCACGCTCGAGCGGGGAGCCATGTAGAGAGGCTTTCCGTTCGAGTGCCAGAGTTCGCGATCGAGCGTAAATTTGACATATCTAGTACTTTTGCAGGCCTCGTGGGTCCGCTTGAGCGGGGAAGCCCACGCTCGAGCGGGGACCCTATTTTCTGAAATTTTGAAAATGCATTCTGTGTTCCGTTCTCTTTCGCTTGCAAGCACTCTTAGGCATGCATTGAGCATTGTAATTGAGTTAAAGAGTTAAGAATGAAGCCTAAAAAGGAAAATGTGAATTTAGAACGGATTGAATTGTTTGTGACCCTTTTGTATTCATGGAATGTGTAGGGTCGAGCTCCAGGGCAAACCAACCAACCAATCACTGTGAGTAATATCTTAACAAAGATATCTGAAATATGTTGTTGTTCAAATTACTTACTTCTATGTAAGTTTTATAAGTTCGTTGATTCGATTGGTGGACAATGTTGCAATACCAAATGAATGGGCCAGAGGCCAGTTTGATCTGAATAATAGAGTGAATGGGCCAAAGGCCGTTTAGACATGAATGAATGAGCCAGAGGCCGTTTAGATATGAATGGATGGGCCAGAGGCCGTTTAGACATGAATGAATGGGCCAGAGGCCATTTTGACATAAATGGATGGGCTAGAGGCCATTTTGACATGAATGAATGGGCCAGAAGCCATTTTGATATGAATGAATGGGCCAAAGGCCATTTTGACATAAATGAATGGGCCATAGGGCATTTTGACATGAATGAATGGGCCAGAGGCCATTTTGACATGAATGAATGGGCCAGAGGCCATTTTGACATGAAAATTTGAATGGGCCAAAGGCCAGTTTGACAAATGAAAGATAAATGGGCCAAAGGCCAGTCTGACAAGTGAAAGATAAATGGACCAAAGGCCAGTCTGACAAATGAAAGATAAATGGGCCAAAGGCCAGTATGTTTGGAACCACAGTCACTTGACCTAAATTATGTACATATATGTTATGTAGAAATATGAATTGGGCCCAAGGCCGTTTGAAGCATATTGTTCTACACATCATTGTATAACTTCTGTATTTGATATTATTCACTGGGCTATCGCTCACGCTCATTCATGTGTTTGTAGGTGAGCCTAGAGAAGTCCAAACCCAGCCCCAGTGAAGTCTGTGTGGAACAACAAAGGTTTTGAAGAGTCGGCCCTTGCGTCTCATGCACGAGACCCGTCTTCGCCTTTTTGTCATTCTGTTTTATTTTGTCATGTGGGCGAAGTCTTTGAATATGTTGTATATAGTTTTCTTGGGTTGACTTAGACTTATATGATCCTGTATGTATAGAACCTTGTGTGATACATATTTTGTTGTGAGTTATTAATGTACATATGTATGGTTGTTACGATGTGCCATGTAAGCATAACTTTATGGACAAAGTTTTAAATTGCTCGTTTGGCCCCCATTAACTCTGTTAAAATACATTTGGTTTGGTTTGAGGCCATAGGTAATCTCATGATTACTGGCCAGTTATGTCCTTAACCCACGGGGGCGGGTTCGGGTTATGACAACTTCGCTCTGATGTTGCAACGCTCCGTACAAGTAAGCTCCTAACACTTGGCATTTTTCTTTCTCTATTTTTCACACTTTGAAAACCTTACTAACTTTTGTTCTGTTCATCTTCCAAGCGATTCAGCACACCCACTCCTTTACGATGCAATCTTTTGAAATGAGGAAGGAGTTGGCCGACATGATGAAGGAGGTTACTGGCTTGCAGAAGACCATAAATAAGGCCGAGGCAAAAATGAAGAATCAAATAGAACAGGCCAAGGAAGCCAAAAAAGCTCAAGACGAGGTCGAGGAGAGGGCTGGGGCCGCTGAGGCCATTGCCAAAGTCTCTGAGGCCGAGAAGAAAGAAGCAGAGGTAAAGATGGCCAAGGCCCAAAAAGAACTCCAAGATGCCTTGGCCACAAGAGATCAAGGCCGCCGACGAAAAGGTGTACGTCGAGGGGGCGACCGACGTCAAGGAGGACTACAAAAAACAAGTGAAGCAGGCATGCAACGAGGGTTTCACCCTTGGTTGGATGACTGCCCTCAAAAAGCTAGATGTCCCCGAGGACTCCCCCCTCAAGAATGCTGGCGACTTCCCCTTGCCATTTCCCCCTACTCCAAGCCAATCCGAAGACGATTCTGAGTCCGAGGAGGAAGCTTTGGTCAGGAAGAAGAAGGAAGTTGCTGGGGCCAAGTCCTTTACTCTGAATGAGTAAGTCGTGGACTTGTCTCAGGATGAGGAGGGTGAGGTCTCCAAAGATACCACTCCTGAGAGGACAACATCGGACGTGCCTATCGCCGACAAGATCCTCGACTAGACTCTCAAAGAGATTGACGCCGAGCTCGCGGCTGAGAAGGCCGCCGAGAAGAGCTCCCAAATGTCCTCTAAGCCCCAAACCCAACCAGCTAATGACGTTGAATAGTTTAGTTTCTTTACTTCTTGTGTTTTTTTTGCTTTTGAAACAATGTAAGCTTTATTTTGGCCGATGTGCCACTTTTTGTAATACGCTAAAGTAATCCTCTTGTCGGCCGAAGTTCCCTTTCTTTAATGTAAATACAACTTCTTCTTTCAAATGCTTGTATGCTTGTCTTCCTTTTTACTCCTGTATGATTCTATACTTAGAATATTTTGCATGTCTTCAACGTACACCTTGACTGTGTAATCTTTTCAGGGTGGAATACCTCGGTTATACCCACTAATGGTTATTTCGGCAAGTACATAGGTACTTTTTTCAATACAACTTTGGCTTAACTTGTAAATTTTTCTTAAAAATTTCAACAAGTGTTTAAACGAATTTTCCTTTAACATAACCTTGGATTCACTTCAACTTGTAAATTTTTCATAAAATTTCAACAAGTGTTAAAGATGACCTCGGTTTTAACTTGTAAATTCCACCTTCCAAGTACAATTCTCCAACTCTCTGCCCCTAATGTGAACTTAAGTTTCACTTGGGTTCTCATTAAGCATGTACCAATAATCTTGTCGCCGAGATCAGATCCAAACAGAGAATGGTCGAGGTCATCAACCTCGGTCTCCCTGTTAATCTGACTGCTATAGGTTAATTCAACTTAGTTCAACTCTATTATATGCAAGTATAGAAACCCTGCCATCTAATAAGTCTAAGTTATTCGTCATGTTTCAATCAGAAACATCGCCAACTTAGTTCAACTCTATTATATGCAAGTATAAACTCTGCCATATAATAAGTCTAAGTTATTCGTCATGTTTCAATCAGAAACATTGCCAAGTTAGTTCAACTCTATTATATGCAAGTAGAAACTCTACTATATAATAAGTCTAAGTTATTCATCATGTTTCAATCAGAAACATCGCCAAGTGACTGGTCAGTCATACTGCACAAGTTTAGAAATCAAGCTAAGACTTTATTATTATTTCGGCTAATAACAAGAAACTTAAAAATAAGAAATTTAATGATAGAAAAACTTCAAATTGCAAGTGATCCAGGGTCTTGGCAACTCTTTGCCCTCACTGTCTTCAAGCCGATGTGCACCATTTCCTAGGATCGAGATGATTCTATAAGGTCCCTCCCAATTTGGGCCAAGCTTGCCCTCTCTGGGATCCTTCTTGTTGCCGACGACCTTTCTAAGGACGAGATCCCCTACTTGGAACTCTCGTGGGTTAACCTTTTTATTATAAGCCCTGGCAAGCTGCTGCTGGTATGCCCCCAGCTGAATTATTGCTTTCTCCCTTCTCTCTTCCAGTAGGTCTAGATCTCGGGCAAAGAATGCATCATTAGTTCCATTCTCCACTCCTTGGGTTCTGATCCCTGGGATGCCGACCTTTAATAGGATTACTGCCTCTGTGCCAAAAGCCATGGCAAATGGGGATTCCCCAATTGATCTTCTCGGCGTCGTCCGATATGCCCAGAGTACACTGGTCAACTCATCCATCCACTTTCCCTTTGCTGCTTCTAGCCTCTTCTTGATCCCATCCAAGATGACCTTATTGGATGTTTCTGCTTGACCATTACTCTGAGGAAAGCTTGGAGTAGAGTAATAATTCTTGATCTTGTATTTTGCACAGAAACTCTTGATTAGCTTACTGTCAAACTGCGTACCATTATCTGCTATTATTGCCCTTGGGATCCCAAACCTGGTGATGATGTTCTTCCATATGAAGTTCTTTACATCAATGTCCCGAATCTTTGCAAGGGGTTCAGCTTCAACCCACATGGTGAAGTAATCTGTTGCCACTAGTAGAAACTTCTTTTGTCCAGTCGCTTGAGGCAGTTGTCCGACAAGATCCATGCCCCATTGGGCAAATGGCCAAGGACTGGACACTAGGTTCAAGTCTGCTGCTGGTTGGTGTATTAAAGGTGCAAACCTCTAACACTTCTCACACTTTTTGACATAGGCTTCAGCATCTTTCTGCATATAGGGCCACCAGTACCCCTGAGTAATGGCCCTATGAGCAAGTGACCTACCCCCAATGTGGCTTCCACATACTCCTTCATGTATCTCATACAAGAAGTCTTCAACTTGTGAAGGATGCACACACTTCAAAAGGGGGCCAATAAAAGATCTTTTGTACAGATGCCCCTCTGCTGTCAGTCTGAATCTTGCCGACTTCAGTCTAATCTTGTATGCTTCTTTATGATCATCTAGCAGTTTCCCCTCTTTAAGGAATACTATTATTGCATCCATCCAACTTAGCCTCATCTCCGCACACATTGCTTCATGCTCTGTGTTCAATGGTTCTACACTTGGACCTGATAAGTAGTCAACCATTATTGTCCTTGCCTCTCCTGGTTTTATTGCACTACCCAGGATGGCTAAGGCATCAGCATGACTGTTGTCATCTCGGCCGACTTGCTGTAGTCAGCAATTTTGGAACAATACCATTAGTCTGCCTACCTCATTTACATAGGCCATCATCCTTTCATCTCAGGCTGTATATTCGTCTGTTGCCTGGTTGACGATAAGCTGGGAGTCACAGAAGATCATTACCTCATCAGCTTCCATTGCTGCTGCCAATTTTAATCCTGCGATTAATGCTTCATAGTCTGCTTCGTTTTTGAGGCCTTAAACCCCAAATGAATAAATTGTTCCAACATCTGCCCTTCCGGTGATACCAGCACTACTCCTGGCCCCGCTCCTTGTCGGTTTGAACTTCCATCAACAAACAGGTGGAAGGAGTCGCCGATGTAAATACTGCAGGGCCTGAGTTTCTCTTCTTTTCTCTGTTTGGCTATCTTCATATGGGTTTCTTCTTGTTCATTTGGGCATCGTGTACCTCGGTTCAACGGAGCTCGATGTGTGATGGCGCCTAGTGCGAACTCGGCCACGAAGTCGGCCAAGACTTGGCCTTTGATTACTGTTCTAAGTCTGAATTCCAGGTCGTATTGGCCCAACACCACTACCCATCTGGCTATCCTACCTGTCAGATCTCCTTGATGCAACAGGGACTTCAGAGGATTCTCAGTTAGCACCACAATCTTGTGAGCTTGAAAGTAATGATTCAGCTTCTTGGAGGCCATTACCAAAACAAGTGTTAGCTTTTCCAGAGGTAGATATCTGGTCTTTGCATCTGCTAGGGTTTTACTCACGTATTAAACTGCCCTCTGCTCTCCATTATCTTCCCTGATTATTACTGCGCTTACTGGATGTTCTGAGACCGCCAAGTATAAGAACAGTTCCTCTCCAGGTACTAGATTTGAGAGAACTGGAGCTGTGGTCAAGTACTTCTTCATGTCGGCCAAGACGACTTCGCACTCCTCTATCCATAAGAAATCTGTGGCTTTCTTTACTAGACTGAAGAAAGGTTTGCATTTATCAGAACTTCTGCTTATGAATCTGTTTAGGGCTGCAGCCCTTCCAGTCAGCATCTGCAGTTGTTTTGCCGACGTTGGGCTCTCTAACTCTAGAATGGCCTTGATTTGATCCGGACTTGCCTCAATTCCCTTTCTGGTGACCAAGTATCCCAGGAATTTCCTTGACCCAACTCCAAATGCACACTTCGATGTATTGAGTTGGAGCCGAAATGTCCTTAGAATGTCAAAGACTGTCTTCAGGTCGGCCAGATGATCTTCAGGTTCCTTGGTCTTCACGACCATGTCATCAATGTATACCTCCACAGTTTTGTCAATTAGATGTCTGAACATCTTAGTCACCAATCTTTGGTGAGTTGCTCTTGCATTTTTCAACCCAAAAGGCCTTACTTTGTAGCAATACAACCCTTTTGGGGTGATAAATGTGGTCTTTTCCTCATCTGGAGGGTACATGGCTATCTGATGGTACCCTCTATAAGCATCCAGGAAGCTCATCCTCCCATGCCCTGAAGTGGCATCCACCAATTAGTCAATCTTGGGTAGTGAAAAACTGTCTTTAGGACAAACCTTGTTCAGGCTAGTGAAGTCCACGCAAACCTTCCACTTCCCATTCTTTTTCTTCACAACCACCGTATTCGATAACCATGTCGGGTAATTTATCTCTCGAATGGCTCTGACCTCCAGAAGTTTATCCACTTCCTCTTCTACTGCCTTAACATGCATCAACGTTGGCCTTCTTGCTCGCTGGATGACAGGTTTAGCCGACCTGTTCACATTTAGTTTATGGCAAGTGACCTCGGGGTCAATGCCAGGCATCTCGTACGGTGTCCAAGAAAACACCCCAAGGTTTGCTCTCAAGAATGCTTCTAACTCCCTTTTCTCTTCCTCGGCCAAGCCTGAGCCGAGGAGGAAGAAGTGCTTTTCATTCCCTTGCTAGACTAAGATCTTTTTCAGAGCTTCCTCACTTTTCTTGGCTGGTTCCTTACCGACGTCCTCAAGGACTTCCATGTCCTCATCTTCAATCTCTGTTGCTTCGGCTTCTCGTATGTTGCAAGTGGATTTCATTGCTGTCATGGAGCAATTCTTTGCCTGCACTTGATTCCCTCTAACCTTCTCAATTCCATGCTCTGTTGGGAATCGCAACAGCTGGTGCAATGTTAAGGAAACTGCCTCCATTGCGTGCAACCATGGCCTTCCCAGGATAGCATTGTAAAGGGAGGGAGTGTCAATTATTGTGAACTCAATTTTTACCTTCTTGGTGCCAGCCTGCACTTCCAAACTTACTGCTCCCAGGGGCCACATCGGTGTTCCATTGAACCCGACCATTAGACCATTGGATTGTTCCAGATTATCTTAGTATAGGCCAAGCTCCTTGTAACATCTGACATATATGATGTCACAAGAGCTACCCTGGTCAATCAGAATTCGCTTTACCTGGCATTCTCCAATTTGAAGGGATATTACCAAGGCATCATTGTGTGGATGTTGCATCATCTCCAGGTCATCTTCAGTAAAGGACACCACTGGTCCCTGGCACTCGTTTCCCCTTGGTCTCTTCTGCCTGACCTAATACACATGTTGCAGGTGTTTTACCTTTTGAGTTTTCCCACGTATCTCGCTCTCATTGACCTTCGAGTGAATTACGTTGATCACTCGAGGTCTGCTTGCTTGCGGTTGTGGTGCTGGTGGAGGTGGTGTTGCCAATGCCTGAGGTAGTCTTGTTTGCTCTTCCCTTGTCCTGGTCTCATCTATCAGGTCTCTTAAATGACCCTGTCTTACCAGATCTTCCAGATGTGCCTTTAGGGCTTTGCACCCTTGAGTTAGATGTCCATCCTCATTGTGGTAGGCACAATGTTTCCCCAGACTTCTTCCCATAAATTCACCAGGAAGCTTTTCCTGTGCTCTGTAATAGGGCTAATTCTGAATTCTTTCCAAGGCTTTGTAGACCGGAATTCGGAATACAGTTATGACTACCTGTGCAACCCTTAGTCCTGTTTCTGGTTTATTGTATCCACCATTACCTCGGCCTTGCTTCGGCGAGCCGTTTTTCTTCTTTTGTTTTCACGCCTTTGTCCCTGGCATGTCGTCCTCGGCCTTGGCATACTTTTCTATCCTGGCCATAAGTTCCTCCATGCTTTTTGGTAATGTCTTTGCCAGTGATTTTCGAAGCAGTCAATCATCTTCAGGCCGTTTTTAAAAGACACGACCGCCACCTCTTGGTTGCATCCTAGTATTCGGTTGAATACCTCATAATACCTTTTGGCATAGGCCCTAAGACTTTCATCCTCGCCAATTCTCAGAGCCATCAGGGCATCTACCCTCAATGGCTGCAGTTTGTTTGTTACAAACCTAGCCACGAACATCTCGGCTAGGCCTTCCTAACTTTTCACAGTTCATTTTGGCAACTTGTGAAACCAGTCTGATGCAATTTCTCCAAAGAATGAGGGGAACACTTTGCAGAGCAACGGCTCGTTCCCGGTGTATAGTGCCATCGAGTTCAGGTACAAGCCAACGTAAAAGTTAGGGTCAAACTTACCGTCGTATATTTGGAATCTCAACATGTGGAACCTTTTCGGGGCCTCAAATTTGTCCAACTCCACTGAGAACGGTGTTCTCAACTTGACCAGAGAGGTTACCTCCATTTCTTGTCACCTTCCCTGTTCAATTTCAGCGACTTGGCAATCTTTGGCCCAAGTGAGAGAAAAGCCTTTGCCTTTACTCGAGTAAATTGCAAAGCAACTTGGGCGAAATTGCAAAGGTGCTCATTCATTTGGATTCAAGACTTGCAAGTCGTGTGATAAGATAAAATAATAGGATGATAGAAATAAATGATGATTATAGCTTTTGTCTTTGGAAATTAATCAACCATGTCACCATTTCAAGAAGAGTTCCAAAGCTGGCATCGAACCAGCAAATTTGGTGCACAAAGAAAGAATAGTCTCATAATCAATTCGTGATCAATGCAAAATAACTCTAGGGAAAGTTACAAAAAAAAAAAATCCTTGGGATTTGATCCTTATAATAAAATAAACTTTGAATTTTTTATTTTATCAATTTAAACGTTAATCTTTTAATTTATTTTGAGTCTAAATCATTTGTCTATTTTTGTTAGATAAAATTGACTAAAAAAAATGATATTTTAGTTATTAAACTCCACAGAAAAAGGTATTTTAATGTACAAGAAAAATTGTGTTCAAAAAAATGTACAAGAAAAATATTTATAAAGTTTAATGTATGATGGGCAAGATTGTGTGGCTTTTGCCATATGAAAAAGTTTATACATAATACACAAAAATCATCTACAGAATTTTAATTGAATTACATTTTTACATGTTTTTTTTTTATTTTTTTTTCATGTAACAGTTATATTATGTCATCAATATCGTCGTCCAATAATTTCTTATCATATTATCTTTTATATATATATGGCAAGGTAATTATGCTTAAAACATAAGAGAAACCTTCCACACATATAATTTATTGTGTGTGTCAATTTCCGACCACATTGTCAATCAAGCACTCAGCAGGAGAAAATTGTCAGAATAGATTGCCCGAATGACCTGTCACAAAAAAAAAAGAGATTTCGGCGGTGATTCGTCCATCCGGGGACACTCCGACGATCAAGTCAATTATCTCTCAAAGATAGCAAAAGTGCTTAACTCACTATTCAGAGCATGAAAAGCATACCTTAGACCCATGAGGGTGTCTCTTTTTTATAGCCAACACAAACCTAATCTCAATAGAAGCCTAGCTTCAATGGACTTAGGATTACTGCTAATCTTGGAATCCTAGTAGGATTGTGATAAACTTTCTAAGAGTCTTATCTTTACCCAAACTGAAGTCCTCTCTCATTCTAGAACTTTTGTCTCTTATCTGCTTATCCCGGATTCCGGTATCTTCACAGATAACCTCAGCCTAGACGAGATTATCTCGGCGTCATGTCCAGGACACGTGGCACTTCGGCTGGCACTCTGGTGCCTCCTCGGCCACGTGTTGTCATAAGATAAGAAATACTAAGTGTAATTTTTATGACTAGTGATTTATAATTAATGAAAGTTAAAATACATAAGATAAGAAATAAATACTAAGTGTAATTTTTAGGTTTTAATTTTATCATATTTAAAAAATTAAATGATATATATACATATAAATATATTTAGTAAATATTAATGGAGTGAGACATGTTAGAACAGAGTAGGAAAATTAAAATCTGTTCCTACCCCACTTTGTCATCGATAGTGGAAAAAATTTGTGCAAAACAAGGCAAAAGATGCAAAGGTAAAGCGAGGCAAGAAAAAATCACATCCCCTAATCCCGAACTAACGTATTGTGCATTAATGTATAAAGAAAATACATTTAACACACCTAATTTTTTAAAAATATTTCACTGGTGAGAAATTTTCACTCACTCTATAGCAATGAATTCTTACCATAGCAATGAATTCTTACCGGTAAGAGTTTGTTGTGGAGGTATTTTTGTGGAAGAAATTTGTAGGGATGTAACACTGCTAATTTCAAGAAAGAAAAATGCTTTGTCTAATGGATTGCGGACTTTGGTTATATTAACACACAGTGAATTAACAATTAATTAACTTTCAACCCTTGTAAATTTCTAAGATTTAAATGTGTCTGCAATGGTTCTTACCCACGTTGGCATGTGTTGAATTCTACATCAAAAGTTTGTTTTAGAAATTTTTTTCCCTCTTCTTTCTTCTTTTGTATTGGAAATTTGCAAGGATGATAAATATATTTAAAAAAAGAAAAAGAAAAAGAAAAAATGTCTCATTTCCAAAAGCAAAGCCGTTTATAATGAAACTAACGCCAAATGTCTGACTTTAAGTCTTACTGTTACACTATGTAACTTTTCCTTTCCTATGCCACTCCAACCCATCATACCAACAAAAAAAGAAAAAAGAAAAAAGAAAAAGAAAAGGATTGGCATGTGGGAGGTTGGTAACACCATCTAACAGAAAAGGAGGTTTCAATTTGCAAATCTTTTACCAAACCATAGATAGAAGACTTGCTCTTCCAGCAGACATTTTTAAGTCTTTAAACTACACCCAAAAACCAGAGGAGAAAAAAGGCATCTATTTATATCTTCCAAGAGAGGAGGTTTCAAGTTTGTTTCAGCTAGTGCCCATCAAATATCTACGAACATTCTATGATCAGATACCAAAACTAGAAGAAACGGAAAAGCAAATATCAATGTCAGTGACATCGCTATCTAGTATATTATTGCTGCTTTTGGCGACACCTGAGGAAATCGTGCCAACTCTTTTGAGATCTCGAACTCTTCTTGCACATCAACTGTTACATAGTGCTCAGCAAACATTGTTTCTAGCATTGATGAGTGGGCTAGCAGAAGCTTGATGAACAAAAGTTCAGGATTCCAACCCTTGATCTGACTTAACTTCATAGATTGAAGTATGACCAGCATTTGATTTATGCAGTCTGGCGCTTCCAGATGATTTAGAACTAGTTCCTTAAAAACGCTCTTAGCTGTGCAGGCCTTCGAGGATAACTATATGCAAAACAAAGAACGCAAGTCCAGTTTAGTCTCCATTAGATGTGGTCTAGGTGGGCACAGACCTAACCTTTGGCATTATTGCACAAAGTGGCTGCCCTTAAATGTTCTAACCCACAACTTCAAGGTTGGTAGGTCGAGTTTTAACCACTGGACCAATGACTCCCTAACTATATGCAAAACCAATTACTCTAAAAATTTTGAAATATGACAAACAAGTTTCTGGATTCTTACTATAATGTGAAGTGTAGTCAAGTTGGGGCAGTTTCTAATCAAACAAAGTGTGCAAGAAATTTGATTCGAGTCATATAACCCAATATTATATAATGTAAGTGACTTCAAAAGGTGAACTGGGGTTGGAAGACTGCGTGGAACACCACCTGCAGCCAAAACCTATGAAGCAAACGAAGGCAATTTTTTAGACATTGTCAAGCCACATGATTTCATATAAGTGAACCTGATATTCAAAACCGTCTCACCTTAAGGAGAAAACCATCCAAATGTAGTGTTGCAATTCTAGGAAAATCACCGAGAAACTCAACCACATTGGGTGTTTTGCCCCTCTCACGACTTCCCATTTTCTTACCCAATATGATGCTGATATAATTCAGATTATGGGTGTCCAAAAAACACATTGATTTTATCCCATGACTGTAGTGGAGATGTAGAAAATTCAACTTCGGAGCACTGATATAGAAATTGCCAATACTGGTACAATGTTCAATGGTCAATCTCTGAAGCACCAGGGACCTAGATAATAGGATTGTAAGCATGTCTTGTGCAAGTGAGATTTTGTTAAGGTGAAGGCTAATGAGATGAGATTACTAAAGCCACTTAGTTTCTGAGGTAGTTTGAACAAACAATTGACAACCTTCAGACGAGTCAACTCTGGACAAGAATAGATATAGGAATGCAAATTATAGGGTTTATTATTTGAATTGTCAAGTGTGAGGTCCTTGATACCATTTCTTGACAGAAAGAGTATCCAACGATCAATATCTGAGCTGCAATCGATTTGTACATTTGGAATGCACAAGTCAAATTTCAGTATGGGGCCACTGTGAAGCAAGAGAATTTTATCAACAATGCTCACAAGTTCATGTTGGACTATTGGTTTGATCTTGAGGGCCTCTTCAAAAAATTGATTATCAAGCATAAGTTGCGAAATCGTAATCCAAATACTCCTCCACTTTGTTGACAAGATGCTTGTTCTTCCTGCATCCCTTATTTGCATCTGCTCAAGGATGCATTCTACAATATTTCTTGGCAGGTCACTAATTATATCATTGCTGCTAATGTAGCGATGACTATTCATTGTTGTCCTGAAAAGTTAAATGGAGGAAGAAATAGACATAGAAATAGTTTAGTTGCAATGAAATTTCAATGAATATAAAGAATATAATTTCAACTCAACAAAGCCTTGCCTTACTATATGTGGAATGGCTACATGATTCCTGTGTTGTCTATTTGACTAATGCCAATAATTTGAGTTAAACCACATCCTTATATGTTTTTTATGTTTTTGAACTTCCGAACCCTCAAAGTAGAAAGAAAATCTAACATGCGTTTTTTTCTTTGTCATTGAGATGCTTCTTGTAGCACCCCAGGTAACCAAGAAGAGGTTTTTCAGTGAGAGGGTTTTACAGAATTGCGATTAAAAACTTAAGATGGGTTAGGTTTCTGAAGACCAAGCTGGCTAAAAACTGTGACCTTTTGGGAACACACATAATGGGAACAAATGGATCCTTGGATAAAATCTCAAAGGGAGTATAGTAGTAGTGAATTAGTGGGTTAGTTAGATCATAAGCGATGTTGAATTAGTGGGTTTCTAGGTAGTTACATGTTTCCTTGTATTTACATATGTTGTATTCAATGAAAAGGTATGTTGGATATTTTCTGAATTAACTTCCCGTGAAGTTTATGGAGGTCTAATTCTTCTCAAATTAAACCAACAAGAGGTATTTCCCCTTGAAGTGGTCCTTTCTTCTCTATTTCTTCTTCTTCTGTCCCCCTTTTTTTTTTTAAATTTTTTTTAAATAAAAAGGTTCATATCAATTGGTATTAGAACTGTCGATTCTCGACAATAGCTATACCACAAGAAATCTTGGAGTCAATTTGCAATGAATTACAAGGGATTAAAGCACGAAAATGGTAGAGGGCAACTAACAATTTATGGAAGCTCTAGATCAAAGTGCAGATCAAGAAAGTAGATTTTGAAGATAGAAAGTTTGATTCTCAGTGTACTGATCTCATATTTTAAAGGATGAGTAGTCATTAGAGAAGATGCTCATCTGTATTCTCATCATGTTTTTTTTCTTAGATCAAAATGATGCAATGAAGAATTTTATTGCTGAAGATCTTTGAAGAGCAAGATGACAACAATTTCATGTTTATAGAGATGGTCCTCTATACATTCATTATTATCATATCCATCTAGGTGAGTTTTGAATAACATTTGTATTTCAACCTTGAGAGCAAGATTGAATCTGAAAGGGTAGGAATGATGCGTTTAGAATATTTATTTTGTTAGTTATTAGCATTTACCTTGCAATTAGGAATATAGTATTAGTAGGTTTGTGGGTTTGTTAGCTTACAAGTGAAGTGGTATTTGTGGGTTTCTAGTTAGTTATAATATTCATTGTATTAAATGAATTAACTTCTTGTTAAGTTTTTGGAGGTGTGGTTCTCCTCAGATTGCACCAATAGGAGGTCTTCCCTCTCGAAGTGCTCCTTTCTATCATATTTCTTCTAATTTTTATTTTTGTTAACGTAAGTGTTCATATGAGGGAGCTGCTAAAATCTGCCAAGACGAATGCCACGAGAAATGCCAAGGAGGTTAGAAGACTTGTAATCATTGAAGGCTCAAGGCATGGGGACCGGATGGCTGCATATGCATCTAGACTACACAAACTTAGAAATTGAAAACAACTTATGTTCTCATATTTTGAATCAAGTACATTATGATTAAGCCAACCTCTCGTAAGTAAAACTTAGAAGTAGTTGATTCATCATAAAAATAAAAAAATAATTTTTTTTAAAAGTATGTCCGGTCAATCCATTATAACATCTCCAAAATTTTAGTTTGGTAGATTTCCACAAGTAGGTTAAAGATATTTTGTGAGTTATCTTATACACGATTTATGTAGAACAAAGCTTGTGTATAATGTACAACAAACTCTAAAAAAATTTCCTTTTTACTTGATATTTAACAGAAAAAATAAAACCCCCTTAATTGTTAAAACAAACAACTTAAAAATGATCGAGGATTAAATAGAAAAAAGCCATCTTGCATTTTTGGTGAGATGAAAATGTAGTTACTGTAATCAAATCTTGCATAATTGACCAACAGTCATTGAAGCATAGAGATTATACTAATAGTTTTGCAAATATAGGTTCTATATGAATTGAAAAACATTAACTGAACAATAGGTTCAAAAAGTTACTTGGCATTAAATTTCTAGGTTTCATGTTTCAACATTGAATTGCAATAAGAAAAAAAGAGAAACAAAGAAAACAAGTGTAGCTCGGCTTTTTTCGCGCCCCCCTTTCGGAAGGCGAAATAAGCCCTACAGTTCGGACTCCCGCGATTCTGAATCTAATCTCACAAGTACAATGTGAAATTGATAAACACTAAAGAGTCCAAATTTGACAAATATTTTTGAAAATCGATTTTGAATCAAATTACAAAAAATGGACTGCTTTGCCAGATACAGAGTTGCCACCTAAATATTTTGAGAAATTTAAGAAACCCATGACTCGTGCCAAAGGCCACGTGTCCATCATCACCAAGATTGTCTCGGCTCGGGAACTTAGGTACGAGAGGGGAATGTCATGAATACATTTGAGCACCCTCACTTGCCCGATCAAAGATCGACCTCTACTAATCATGATATGATTTTTATCAACATTATGTGCTCTTGTTCCTGTTTATTAGGCTAGCATTTACTATGTGATGAGCACACAAAAGGTATAGACTAGTATACCCGAATTGGAACAATTCAATTTCATGTTTGTTTTTCGAAAAGGGTTTGATTTTGCCACTTAGCAAAATAGGCTTAAAGTTTGTGATTTTGCCACTTGACAAAGTGGGCTTAAACGTACATCTCATTAAATCATTCCAATTCAAGCAACAAGCCTTCATCCACAAGCACTCAAACAGTTTAACGAGTAAGCACTTAGCCTCATAGCAAGCATGCTAGTCATGGTAGTCACTCACACTCATGCAAGTATGCTAAAGTACTAAAAACTCACATAGTACTCCAAGTTAAGATAAAACAAAAGAGTTAGAAAAATATACATGATACCTAACCATGCAAGATGGCTAATGCAATGCATGCAATAATGCAACTAAAATAGGCTCGGCTACTTAACATGTTATTTGCAACAATTTCATAGCATGCGTTTAAACACGTATTCAACGAGGTATTGAAACGACAACGCAGTTAGAATGATGAACCGAGCCTCGGTGCATGTAAGACAAATGAATTGATGCAAACATGCGATATGCTAATTGAAACATGATGTCCCTAATCTAACCATCAAAAGTGGATAAATAAAAAGGAGAAAGACGTGGGGTTGGAAGACATGCACGTTATTACAATATTGATGCCCTCGCGCAGGAGGATCCGAATGAATAAACTAGCTAAGCTAAACTACTTAATTAATCATTACAAAACTTGAATAAATAATCAAGCTATCTAAGCTAATTAATTAAGCACACTAATTAAATAAACTAGGCTAAGTTAATTAAATATTTACAACACAAACTAATTTAATTAATCGAATCTAAATTAATTAAACAAGTACAAAACAAACTAATTAGCTACAACTAATTAAGTACAACAAATAAATGACTAATTACTAATTAAACTGATTAACTAGTCCCGGGAAGCGAGGGAGGCCCGTGCATGCTCGGTTTCCACCAGAAGAACATCCACTGTCTACCCCCCGAAAGCCTCTGTTACACAACCCATACACTGTTTTTCCACTTCCAGGTCAAATATGCTCTGCTTTACAAACATTCTGCTCAAAATTCATTGGTAGCCGGCCAGCCACAAGTAGGGGGTTGCCGTCCAACACTGATGGCTTGCTGGCTAGAAACAGTGGCCAGCCGACCACTAATGATGCACCATTCCTTGCTGCAACAGAGAGCAAACAGGGCAAAGAAAAGGTATTCTCACATATTGTTTGTACTGTGTATCCCTTCTCATCATCAAAACACTTCAAAGGAACGATACACTTAGTCCTCAAACCATCAATTCAAGCAAATTCATTGCATGATGGCTAAGGAACCAAGATGTACAAGTTTAATATATGCACAAACAAGACCAAAAACCATCACTCTATCATGCAGGATCAAGGGCAACGGAGACCTAGGAAACTTGACACATTTCATCACTTTGAGTATGAAATGTCCTAATTTTCCTTTTGTTCAATTAACGTCCGATTAAACAGACTAAAACACAACCAAATTCTTATCTTTGCACAATTTTAGTTTCAACTTTTAATTACTCATTTTAACTTACCAACCATTCATTAACCAATTAAGTCCATTGGTGAGTTAAGTCCTCTAAAAGAGAGGGAAGTGTCAAACAAGTGGTAGTTTAAGGCAAAAGAGAAGTGTTATGTCGTTGATAATGAACCCCCAAAAGAGGATTAAACCATTAAGCATGAACCTCAATCTCAAGCTTAAACTATCCTAAGGTTGAAATAACCCTCAAAGCAAATAAAAAAGTCAAGAAATGAGGAAGGTTGTAGAGATTAATGAGTGCTGAAATTAAGTGAGAAAAGCACTAAAACATGCAATCAACTCAAACAAGTGGTGTCTAAAGGCTTAAAACACCACGCTTGTGAGGACACTTACACTAGAAGCATGCAAAACAAGACTCAAATGCAACAACAAGCCAAAAATAGAGTTAAAACAGTCCAAATCAAAGCCTAAAACATGCTGGAATTAAGCTACAAATGGCTAGAAAAATAAGTTAACACATAGAGCTATCTAGGCTAGCAAACAAGACACAAGGAGGGGAGGCTAACCCCTCCAAATTTGGACTTCAAAACCTGATTTTCACCACTGAAAATACTCTAAAAATCAATGTTCAAAAGCCCCAAAAAAGATGGTTTGAAAGTGGAAAACAAAGGTGGAAAGGCCTTACAAACAAGGAATAAAGAAGGGTGCCACCCCCTAACCTTAAATGGCCTAAAACCACCAATTTTAGTCCACAAAAACAGAGTTTTTTATAGCCCAAAAACAGCCCAAAATCAGTGGAAAAGATGGAAAAACAAGTATACAAAACAAGGTAAAAGGGGAAGTGTTATACTTCTTGAAGCAAAGATCAATTATAGGCAACAATTCAAGCCAAAACTAACTTCAAGAGCTCCAAGAAGGCTTCAAAGAACCTCAGTCCAAAGATGATCAACTTTGATTAAGGAGGTATAGGCAAAAGTGTAGTGTGTGTAGGTTAATGTGCACAAATTTGCAAGAGAGAGAGAGAGAGAGAAATGTAGAAAGGGAGATAATTTTTGCTTCAAAAATTTCAACCCTCAAAAATATGGGAGAAGACCCCTTATATATAGAAAAACATGCATTTGGCTGAGATATATCCCTCTATACACGTGTAGGGAGGTGCAGCCAATTGCACTAACAGCTGGCACAGTTATCAACAAAATATCTGAAAAAAGATACTGATGGCCGGCAAAGCACAATTGGTGGCAGGAAGCTTCAAACAGTGGCCGGCTGGCCACCAAGGGATTCAGGCTTGAAGGTTTTGATCCAAAACAAGGCATAAAGTGGACAGGATTCAAAGGCTCAAAGATAAGGCATTCCGCCGAGTACTTCGGGCATTAAAACGAGCACATGCAGTCATAATCATCGAGTGTACAAACGATGATGTCCAAGTCTTGAGGACGGTAAAAAATGGGGTGTCTACAGTTGCCTCTCTTTGATAGAACTCGGAAGTCATGAAATGACGTAAATAAATGTCAAAGCCCAAAGACGACCCATTTGACAGGGCCGAAGACGTGGACAAACAAACAAGACAAAGAATGGTTGCACCCATAGGCGGCCTACATATCCCTTTGTAAGGAATCAAACCAGCATAGTTCTGGGGCGATGCAAATTATATGCATGCAAAGCAGTTTAAAGGTTGGACTTACATGCTTCCAGAAGCCGACTATTTTGAAAACTTATGATCATGCGTGATGATGCAATAGGCAATAACAATTTGCGATAAGCAAGAATGACAACAATAAGCAAGATAACAACACATGAATGAGCAGCTTCAAGCTTAAAACCAACACAGGTTTTCATACAAGAGATAAAACACACTCTAACCATGTCAAAATACGAGACAAGGAAAGAAAACACCGCTCAGGGCCGCGTTTCACGTATCCCAAGAAGCTGAGAACCGCTCAAGGTCGTGTTTCACACGTCCTGAGGTAAAACCCGCCTAGGGCCTCGTTTCATACGGTCTGAGAAACAAAAACCGCTCAGGGCCATGTTTCACATGTCTCGAGGTAAAACTCGTCCAGGGTCATGTTT
Source organism: Camellia sinensis (assembly GCF_004153795.1). Classification (NCBI taxonomy): domain Eukaryota; kingdom Viridiplantae; phylum Streptophyta; class Magnoliopsida; order Ericales; family Theaceae; genus Camellia; species Camellia sinensis. The sequence continues at coordinate 135,107 of NW_021026799.1, forward strand.
CACACATCCCGAGATAAAACCCATCTAGGGTCGCGTTTCATGCGTCCTGAGAAACAAAATCGCTCGGGGTCATGTTTCACACGTCCCGAGAGAAAACTTGCCCAGGGCCGCATTTCACGCGTCTTGAGAAACAAAAACCGCTCGGGGCCGTGTTTCATACATCCTGAGCTAACCGCGTTTCACGTGTCCTGAGAAACAAAATCGCTCGGGGTCATGTTTCACACGTCCCGAGAGAAAACTTGCCCAGGGCCGCATTTCACGCGTCTTGAGAAACAAAAACCGCTCGGGGCCGTGTTTCATACATCCTGAGCTAACCGCGTTTCACGTGTCCTGAGAAACAAAATCGCTCGGGGCCATGTTTCGCACGTCCCGAGGAACAGGAGAGTGGTGTGCGATAGATGCACAAAAAGGTAAACAAGTGTGGTAGATGCACAAAATGAACAAGTGCGATAGATGCACAAAGAGAACAAGTGCGATAGATGCACAAAGTGAATAAACCATACATACAATATTGTTCGTTTGTGTTGGCAAATGAAGAAAGTAAAGAACTTAACAAGTGCGATACAGTGAAAATGCATGTTCTATGCGAAATAAACAACTGGGATACAATGTTAATTGAAGGCATGTTCCATGCGTGAAACGAGATGCATATTCTATGCATGAGCATGTTAATAAATCAAATCAACCTCAAATTTATAATTGTGGATAACTCATAATACAATACTAGAATAATGTTCCCCGAATTAGTAGTTAGACAAGACATCTAGAATCCCCCAAAGAGATACCAAGTTGTAACACCCCAAAATCCGAGACCGTCATATAAGTACAATAAAACAACACAAGCAGGACAGATAACCAAAACATCTTAATATACATATATAACCAGAGTTAATATCACAGATAATTCGTTTGTGTTCCATTACAAGATTACAAAACACTGCCAAACCAAAAGAAAAAAAAAAAAAAAAAAAAACTAGTTTACGTCTTCAAATGAACCACAGTTCCAACACTTCATCTTGTTTGCCTTCGAAATAACCTTTACCATTGTAAACTGCTTCACCACCTGGTATGACACTCCATGAGCTTAGAATGCTCAGTAAAAACGCACACACCCTCCTACCTTTTATCAACCAATCAACCATACACAGAAGAAATCGGGTAACATAGAATACAGTATTACAATAAGGTTCTCTGAAGTAGTAATTAGAGTAGACATCTAGAATCCCCCAAAGAGATCCTTCTACCCAACCATAAGGTTTGAACACCGGACTATTCAGAACTCCCACTTTTGCTGCTTTGCAGACCTTACCACCTATGCCTACCTCCTGGTTATTTACCGATAAGCGACATTGATGGACCTCAAAAGGGACGACCAAACAAGTGGGCTCGCTTACACCCAAATTGTGCCTAGGGCTCGCTTACACCCTATACATACCATACCAAAGGGCTTGCTTACACCCTGAAACCACCGCATAGAGTCCAAATACATCCATCTCAACCTAGGGGTTCACTTAGACCACTTGCGCAAGACTTAACTCATTTGTTATTAATTCCATCACAATTCATGTCATTCATATGTATAAATTATTCCGAAAGACTAGTGTGAATGTCACCCATTGCCAACCTCTTTTCATTTCCTGTTTATTAGATCTTTTGGTAAATAAGTTAGTCACTTTTGGTAATACAAAAGAGCATGAGACAAACATAAGAGATGAAATATAGCCCATGATAATCATACATACATAAGAGAGGAAACATAGCTCATGATAATCATACATAAGTATGGTAAAGCAAGAAAACAACATTAGGCATGCTTTGAAATACTTAGAGACAAATAACACAATAAGACACAATTTCCAAAACTTTTCAGAACTGCAGAGTTAAAAAGAATGCTTTGGTAAAAATACTTCAAGCTCATATTAGGGGTTGAAATTGAACAGAAACATTAAACAAAATGTCTATTTTTAGTTCCAATTTTCAGAATTTGCACAACATGTCCAGAAATTCATCTACAAGCTTTGTTCGAAAACCTGTCTAGATTTGTCACCTTTAGGGAAAACTAGCTTTTCTCTCAATATACCCAATGATTTTCACCAAATAAATTTTGTTGGAAAAAGAACTCAGAATTATAAATTTTGACAGAAGAACCAACATGAAATGATTTTTCTGGAACTTTATAAAATTGCAAGAAGTGGACTGTTTTCAGAGACTCAGAACCAGATTTTTAAACAAAATATCCATGCCCTAAAAACACATGGTGAAGAGCTAATAGAATTATCATATGCTCTAAAAACACTAAATATCCTATCTTAGATTCAGATTTGGGAAACAAATAAATTTGATATTTTTTTTTAAGAATAGAGAAGTTACAACAGTGCAGATTTTGAACAAAATTGCATGACCAAGTCACCAATTCATACCCCCACTTGCATACACCAAAATCCCTATTTACCATTAATATCAACACAAGAGAGCATACTAGATAATAGGATGAGATGGCTAAAAGAATTGGAGAAGACAAGAGAGAGGTGTGGTTCTTACATTAACTCAAGAAAACAACTTTTCTTTCTTCTTCTTCTCCACTTCCTTATAGTTCACAATCTCCTCCTCTCACCCTCTCCTTGGTTATTGAAAATATGTGTAAGGAATGGAGGAAATGTTCTCAATTTATAGGCAAGGGATTTAGGTTGAAAAGATAATTTTACCCTTAATCAATTATTGTTCCTTAATGGCTAAGAAAATTATCTTAATGACTAAGGAAAATAGAAAACTAATAATTACCTTGATATTATTCTCAAATCTTCTAGGTGGTTCCACAACCAAGTTTCTCCAAAATAATATTTATTAATACCTATATAAATATTCATGTTCAAATAAATAATAAATATTAATTTAGAAAGTAAGAGGTAAAATAAATAAAAATCAAGTTTTAGCGTATTTTCAATTATAAAGTGGTGTTCTAGGATTTAATTATGATTATATACGGGAAAATTATTTTTTATTGGGCTATGTTGCAGACTTTTACGAAACTAGGGGTTAAAATGCTATTAACCTAAGGCTCAGGGTTTCATATGTAATTACCAAAAATTAGTGTCTCTACAACCTATCCCCCTTTAATAAATTTTGTCCTCAAAATTAAATCATACCTCATGTCTTAAATAGTTGTGAATAATTTGCCCACATCGTGTCTTTACATTCCCAGGTGAACTCTTCAATACCATGGTGACGCCAGAGTATCTTAAGAAGTTGAATTGTCTTTCATAACAAATTCTTTTCTTGTCTGTCCATAATTGCTACTAGTCCCTCATCAAAGGCAGCGTCTTCATTGAGCTAGATTTCTTCCCAGTTGATGGTGTAAGAAGGTTGCATTATGTACTTCCGCAACATATATACGTGGAAAACATCATGTACTCTAGCCAATTGCGGGGGTAAAGCCGATTTGTACGCAACTCTCCAATTTTCTGAAGTATCTTGAAGGGTTCGATATATCGAGGTGATAATTTCCCTTTCTTTCAAAAACGAATGACATCTCGACGGGGCTAAATTTTTAAGAAAACATGATCACTGATAACGAAATTTAGAGGTCTTCTCATTTTATCTGCATAACTCTTATGCCTTGAGTTGCCACCAATCTTTGTTGAATAATTTTCACATTTTCTGTAGTTTCTTGTACGATCTCTAGGCCCAATAGGCTTGTTTCTCCAACTTCGGTCCAACAAACTGGTATTCTGCAAGGTCGATCGCACAGGGCTTCGAATAGAGCCATACCAATGCTGGCTTGGAAACTGTAATTGTACGTGAACTCCACCAACGGTAGGTGTTGCTCCAACTCCCTTTGAAATCCATCACATAAGCTCTCAACATGTCCTTCAAAGTCTGAATGGTGCATTCCGACTGTCTGTTAGTTTGAGGATGAAAGGCGACACTAAAGCATAATTCGATCCCCAATGCTTCTTGTAAGCTTCCTCAACATATTTTTAATTACCCCTCTTGATGATTTGGGCAATTTGTTAAATTTCTTGATTATCGAATCTAATCGGTTGTGTAATTGTTGGATCCATGTCGATTTATTCTCTGTCCATTGTGAAATCCCGTATTTTTGAGGTATTAATATTTTAGTGAGAGATATTGGTGATAGTTTGGTGGTAAGATTTTTAGATGAGAACCTAATTTATTTTCTCTATTTGTTTTATCTCTTTTTACCTCCATTTCATTATTATCATTATTTATCTATTTATTTTTAGTTTGCTTGGGTTCCAACTAAATGTTCTTTTCTTTCCTTTTAAGCAAAGGTTTTTTTTTTTTTTTTTTTCCCCCATATCAAGGTGAGATTGAATTGGAGGTCTCCAACGCTAACAATGCACCGGCGAGATGATGTGAAATCTTGTATTTTTGAGATATTAATATTTTAGTGAGAGGTATTGGTGATTTACTATAGTGGTTTGGTGATAAAATTTTTAGATGAGAACTTAACTTATTTCTTTGTTTTTTTTTTTATCTCTTTTTATCTCCATTTCATTATTATCATTATTCATCTATTTTATTTATTTATAGTTTGCTTGGGCTCCAAGTAAATATTATTTTCTTTCCTTCTAAGCAAATGTTATTTTTTTCCCTCCAAGCAACCTTTCTTTGCCTACAAGGCAATTATCTTTCTTTCTCTCCAAGTTTACTTGGAGGCTACTCTTTGTTTTGTCTATAAATTGGAACTCATCCTCTTAACTTCTTTCTATTCTTCTTCTTGGTCCATCCATATCTCTCTCATATTATTATCTCTTGAATTATAAAAATTTAGAGTTTAGATTAAAAGTATTTAGAGTGAGAGTTAGCATTTATTCAAGAGGATAATTGTAGATTTTGTTAAACTTTACATACCTTTTGGATCCATAACCTTTGGAGATTTATGGTGATATAGCATAAGATTAAAGCATTGGTGTTGGAGGAATTTTGCATCAAGTGGTCATGGAGTTGTTTTGAGGTAATTCGGGTGGGATACAATATGCTTCCTTTAAATTTCTTTGCAAATAGTGCTATTTTAATCACCTTCAATTTGTACTCCTCTTGATGATTTTGATAATTTTATTTGCCCCTTATTGTGTGTTTTTAGGGCTTGGATATTTTGTTTAAGAAATTTGGTCATGCGTCTCTGAAAATAGTCCACTTCTTGTAATTTTATAAAATTCTAGAAAAATCATCTTGTGTTGGTTCTTTGTCAACATTTAGAATTTTGAGTCCTCTTTCCAATGGAATTTATTTGGATAAAAATCATCAGGTAGATTGAGAGAAAAACTAGTTTTTTCAAAAGGGTGATAAATCTGGACAGGTTTTCAAATATAGCTTGTAAATGAATTTCTGGAGGTGCTATGCAAATTATGAGAATTGAAACTGAAACTAGACAAGTTGACTATTGTTTTTGTGCAATTTTAGCCCCTAATATGACTTGGAAGTAATTAAAATAAACTCTTTGCAAAGAGATTTAAAGGAATCATATTGTATACTACCCGAATTACCTCAAATCAATCTCCTCCGTCGCCAACACTCGAATTTCGATATTTCTCCATGGATCTCCAAAGTCTAAGCCATAAGGTATGTAAGATTTCATAAAATCTACAACTCTCCTCCTATATGAAAATGCTTACTCTTACTCTAAACACTCTTAATATAAACTCTAAATCTATATAACAAACGGAGAGAGAGAGAGAGAGAGAGAGACGAAGTAAAAACAAAAGGATGAAAGAAGAAGAAGAATGATAGAAATAGTTGAGAGCTGAGCTCAATTTATAGGCAAGGATACTTGGGACAAAAGAAAAAGAAGACAATGGGGCAAAAGAAAGGGAACTTTACTTGCCCTATTTACTATTAATATGCAACATAAGAGGGCATCTAGACAATAGGATGAGATTGGGTGAAAGAATTGGACAAGACAAGAGAGAGATGTGTTCTTATCTTGACTCAAGAAGGCATATTTTTTTTTCTTTTCTTTCTACTTCCCCCCAATCACACTCTCCTTCTCTCATCCTCTCCTTGGGTTGCTGAAATGTGTGTATGAAGGTGTGTGTATGATCTAGTGCCTTTGTTTTACAAACTTGTCAAATTATGCACTGCTGCAACTTCTCTAATTTAAAAGAAATATCAAATTTATTTATTTCTCGAATCCGAATTCAATGTAGGATATTTACCGTGTTTAGAGCTTGTGATAATTTTATTAGCCCCTCATTGTTTGTTTTTAGGGCTTGTATATTTTGTTTAAAAATCTGGTCCTGAGTCTCTAAAAAATAGTCCACTTCTTGTAATTTTATAAAATTCCAGAAAAATCATCTCATGTTGGTTCTTATGTAAAAATTTAGAATTCTAAGTCCTCTTTCCAACAGAATTTATTTGGGTGAAAATCATCGGGTAGATTGAGAGGAAAGCTAGTTTTTCCGAAGGGTGACTAATCTGGATAGGTTTTCGAATATAGCTTGTAAATGAATTTCCGGAGGTGCTGTGCAAATTTTGAGAATTGGAACTGAAAGTAGACGGGTTGATTATTGTTTTTGTGCAATTTTAGCCCCTAATATGACCTGGAAGCATTTTTACCAAAGCATTCTTGTTAACCCTGCAAAACTGAACAGTGCTAGAAATGGTGTTTTATTGTGTTATTTGTCTCTAAGTAGTTCAAAGCATGCCTAATGTTGTCTGCTTGCCTTACCATACTTATGTATGATTATCATGGGCTATATTTCCTGTCTTATGTTTGTCTCTTGCTCTTTTATATTATCGAATTATTGAATGTGACTAACTCACTTATCAAAATATCTAACAAACGGGAAATGAAAAGGGGTTGGTAATGTTAAGTCTTGTGTAAACGGTCTAAGCGAACCCCTAGGATGGCACGGATGTATTCAGACTCTATGTGGTGGTTTCAGGGTGTAAGCAAGCCTTTTGGTATGGTATGTGCAAGGTGTAAGCGAGCCCTAGTCACGACTTGGTATGGTATGTGTAGGGTGTACGCAAGCCCTAAGCATGATTTGGGTGTAAGCGAGCCCATTTGTTTGGCCGTTCCTTTTGAGGTCCATCGTTGCCACTGCCCGATATATAATTAGTGTAAGCGTTAGTGGTAAGGTTTGTAAAGTAGCAAAAGGGGGAGTTCTGAATAGTCCAGTGTCCAATCCTTGTGGTTGGGAGGAAGGATCTCTTTGGGGGATTCTAGATGTCTAGTCTAACTACTAATTCATGGAACCTTATTGTAATATTGTATTTTGTGTTACCCTATTTGTTCTACATATGGTTGATTGGTTGTTAGAAGGTAGGAGGGTGTATGCGTTCTTATTGGGCATTCCAAGCTCATGGCGTGTCATGCCAGGTGATGAAGCAGTTTATAATGATGAAGGTTATTTCGAAGGCAAATAAGATGAAGTGTTAGAGCTGTGATTCATTTGAAGATTTAAACTAGTTGTTTTTTTTTTTTTGAAGACTTAAACTAGTTGTTTTTTTTTGTGACTTTTGGTTTGGTAATGTTTTGTAATCCTATAATGGAACATAAACGAATGATTTGTGATATTAACTCTGGTTATATATGTATATTTAGATGTTTTGGTTATCTATCCTACTTGTGTTGTGTTATCATTTAATGACCCAGAAGTTGGGGCGTTACAGAATGCTCTGATGCCATTCTGTTGGAAAGAGGACTCAGAATTCTAAATTTTGACAAAAGAACCAACATGAGATGATTTTTCTAGAATTTTATAAAATTTCAAGAAGTAAACTGTTTTTCAGAGACTCGAGACCAGATTTTTAAACAAAATATCCAAGCCCTAAAAATATACAATGAGGGCATCTAGGCAATAGGATGAGATGGGTGAAAGAATTGGAGCAGACAAGAGACAGATGTGTTCTTACCTTGTCTCAAGAAGGCATCTTTTTTTTTTTTTTTTTTTTTTTTTTTTTTTTTTTTTTTTTTTTTTTTCCCCCCCCTTAGTAAAAAAAAGCTTAAGAAAATGAGGGTTGGTTTGGCAAGGGCTCATTGGGCTTTTTTGGCTCAATGAGCCATAAAAGATAGAATAGGCTCATGAGTCACAACAGACAAAACATCACATCCAACCCC
>NW_021026799.1:162029-334536 GCF_004153795.1 Camellia sinensis
TTTTTGACCGACCTTGAGACTCAGACGTCACCAGTTGAGCGCTTGGTGATATTGCATATTGTGCTCGTTCAGAAGTTTCAGAGTCTCGGCTGCGAGCCTTGCCTCCGGACTTCCGGACCCTTTCGTGCTTTGCCTCGGTTTGCGAACCAGGCTCGATTTTCTCTGTTTCCTCTTCGTGAAGGGGGGGTGAGGTCTCGTAGATCATCTCTCAGTGGCCGTAGGCTACGTTTTGTGGTCGTAGGCCATTTTGCCCGTTTGGAGTCCGGTTTCCGGTTTTTCGAAACCGTTGGCCGTGTGCCTCGGTTCGGGACCGCTTAACCATCTCCGTTTGCTCCGTTTTTTGGCATACTTCTTATTTGCTCCCTTTTGAGGGACACTATGGCCCGGGAAACCGACTTCGTGGTTGAACACCACTCCCGGTGCCTAACAGCCAGTTTTCGGGGCCTCGAACTGCGTGTTTCGGCCTCCGAACCTTCGTTCTGCATTAGTTTTGGTTCATTTTTGGCAGGGACCTCTGTTTCATTGGTAGAAAGGCCGTAGAAGGGTGGGAGGCCAGTAATTGTTCTGTCAGCCAGCTTTATCCCTTCATCGCCCTCCGTTGCCCGATTTTCCTCACTTCAAAGCCAATGTTGACCACCCTTGGACCATTTTCTTGAACTTTTAACCACATATTTGTGATGTACACATCTGGGAGGCCACCAATATTTGGTAGCCGGCCAGTAATTGCTGTTGACCCTTTTGAACCCCTTTGAAAAATGGGTTGTTCTCTCTCCTGGTTCACTTTTTCCAGTGTTCAACCACAGGGTTGTGTTGTGCACACATCAGAGGCTCTCTATTTGTGGTGGCCGGCCATTAATCACACTTGACCCTTTTGACCCTTGGCCGGCCGGCCATGGGAAGTAGCCGGCCGGCTACTTGCAACCAAGATAACTGGCCGGTCATGTTCCTTGCATCATCTACAGTGCAGATATACATCTGTTTTCCCTCCAGATTCTGTATCCGGGGGGCTGCATTTTGGAGGGAAACTTGGTTGGTTTTCCCTCCATTTTCCCCCATTTTCCCCCCCATTCTTGCCTATATATCAGAGGCTCCAGCTCTGATATTAGGGTTGGAACATTTGGCCTCAAACCCTTGCCTTGTCTCTCTCTTTCTCCATACTTCCAAGCTCCAATCCTTCAAACCTTACACCATTTTACACTACACCACCTAGCACCACCCTTCCATCCTTCATTCCAGTAGCTGGAGGTTGTTTTTCAAGGCCTAAGAGTGCTGCAACTCAAGCCAAAAGGGTGCCAAAGTCAAGTCTTCAAGGGTAAGCTCCATTTCCCCCCTTTTGGTCCATATTTTGTTCAATACATAAGTCATATTTTCTTGCTGTTTTGGGCTCCGACCCTAACTGAATTTAAGCTTATTTTGAGCCTTTTCTCATGTTTCATTAAGGGCCTCTCACTGTTTGAGGCCTCCTTGGTGCACTTACTTCATTATCCCTCTTGTATGCCATTTTCTTGTGTAATATTTTTGGCCTGTGTATAAACTATTTTGAGCTCTTTCATGAACTGAAAAGTTGCTTATTTTGAGCCCTTCTTCAACATTTTTGAAGGGCTCATTGCTGTTTGAGGCCTCCATTTATCACTTGCCTTTATATCTCTATTTTGGCTCCATTTTTGCATGAGTTATTAGCCTCTTGAGATTCTGTTTTTCGGCTCTGGTCTGAACTTAAAACAGACTTATTTTGACCCATTATTCATGTTTTATTAAGGGCCTTTCATGGTTTGAGGTATCTTTTATATACTTTGTGTTATATCTCTCTTTTGGGCCTCATTTTGCATAGCATTTTGAACATATTTGCATACAGTTTTGGGTCCGGACATCAACTGTAAAATGCATTATTTTTGGCCCCTCTTCAACATTGTTGAAGGGATACTTTGTGTTTAAGGCCAGAAACCACCACTTGCTTCTTTGACCCTCGTTTGGCCCATTTCTTGCATGTGAGCTTAGCCATACTTGTGCTGGTTTTTGTGGTTTTCCATAAACTGTAAAAGGTCATATTTTGGGCCCCTCTTCAACATTGTTGAAGGGCACTAATCTGTTTGGGGTCAGCAGCTGTGAGTTGCTTCTTTATCTCGCATTTAGGGCCATTTTTGCATGCTAGTTTTGCCCTATTTGTGTTTGCTGTTTGGTCTTGATTAAAACTGTGAACATGCTTATTTTGGGACTGTCTCGAATCTGTCTTCACATGTCATAGTCAAATAATGCATTCTTGATATAGCTATAAGTCATTTCATGTGCTTAATCTTGCATTTCGGGACCATTTCATGCATCGGGTGTCATTTTGCCATCTTTCGGGGCTGTTTTGCATCACTTATTGCCTTTGAAATTTGCATGCTAGCATATCCTATTTCATGCCTTGCCATGTCTTGTTAGAGTGGCATTTGGTGCCTTAGGGTCGGTCCTCGGTTTGCGTGCATGTGTGCACGCATTTCGAGTGTCTCATTTTCATCGAATGGCCTCCTATGTGAGTGTGGCTGAGGTCCACTCATATTGGTGTAAGTCCATTGTGCATTGTGTATGCCATTTTATTTCATAGCATTGCGTATGCTAGGTTGTATGATTAGCGCATTGTGTATGCCATGTTACCTCGTGCATTGTGTATGCCATTTCATAGCATTGTGCATGCTAGGTTGTATATTAGTTGCATTCATGCATGTCATGCATATTGCATTGTGTTTGGGATAGGAGTTAGCCCGAGCACGGGAAACGAGGTACGTTTCGTACTCTGAGTGACGGAGCGTGTCTCAATTCCCAGTCACCGACACTCCGAATTATCCATGATGGAGTTAGGTTTTAGTTGAGTTTTCATGTGCATTCATTCTATATTGAGTTGCACAATTCGACTCCTCGGCCATCATGCATCGAGATGCGTGATTGGTGGCACGAGGATCAAGGCATGCATACATTTGTGAAAATACATTGCTATGCCCCTTTCCTGCTCTCTGTTGCAGCAAATCAAGAATCAGCAAACTTCCGGAGCTTGGCGCGCTTTCCAAGAATAATTGCAAAACGGAGGCTAATTAGGGCATCCTAGTGGATTTCCGCGCAAGGCAGCCCAGACATGCATCATCCAATCATCTGAAGAAGAGTCAAGGCAGTCCCTGGCTTGCATGCCAGTTTATTAGTTTTCTTAGTTAATTTGTAAATTAATTAGGAATTTATATTATTCGGACTGTATTATTTGGACTGTACTATTTATTCGGACCCTCTGCGTGAGGACACAATTGTAATAAGTGTGCGTGTGTGTGTTGTATGTCTTCCAACCCCACGTCTTTCTTCCTTTTATTTACCTGCTTACAATGGTTAGATTAGGGCATATTTCAATTAGCATACAGTATGATATCATGTTTGCATTCATTCATCTGTTTTTGGGGCATGTTGTTAGCAAAGATAGAATTTCCATTGATCCGCAGAAAATCGAAGCCGTAGTGAACTGGCCTAGACCGACCAACGTGGCTGAAGTCCGAAGCTTTTTGGGTTTGGCTGGATATTACAGAAGATTTGTCAGAGATTTCTCCAAAATTGCTTTACCATTGACTCAACTAACTCAGAAGGAGATATCATTTGACTGGACTGACCAAAGGGAATCTGCTTTCCAGTAGTTGAAAACTCGACTAGTGACTGCACCTGTTCTGACCTTACCTTCAGGTATAGATGGTTATACTGTATTTAGTGATGCCTCTCATATGGGTTTGGGATGTGTTTTAATGTAGAATGGGAGAGTAATTGCCTATGTTTCCCGACAATTGAGACCGCACGAAAAGAACTACCCGACCCATGACTTAGAACTTGCTGCAATAGTATTTGCATTGAAAATTTGGCGTCACTACCTGTACGGGGTGACATATGAAGTATACACCGACCACAAGAGTTTGAAATATTTCTTCACACAGAAAGAGCGGAACATGAGACAGCGGAGATGGCTAGAACTGATTAAAGACTATGACCTACAGATTTTGTACCACCCGGGAAAAGCCAATACCGTTGCCGATGCATTGAGCCGGAAATCAATTGGAAACTTAGCCTGTTTACTCACTGGACAGAAAGAGCTGCTTTGTGACCTTGAAAAATCTGAAATTGAAATTGTTTTGCGAGAACAAGGTGGAACCTTAGCTGCTATTTCTGCTCAACCGGCACTGATTGAAGAAATTAAAGAGAAACAGCAACTGGACGACTTCTTGAAAAAGATCATCGAAGAAAGAGCATCTAAACCGAGACCGGGATTCAAATTTGAGAATGATGTACTGAAATTTCAAGAAAGATTGTGTGTACCGAATGATACTGAATTGAGAAGAAGAGTTCTGCAAGAGGGCCACAATTCAAAACTGTCTATCCATCCAGGGAACACGAAGATGTACCAAGACCTGAAATTGAATTTCTGGTGGCCGGGAATGAAGAAAGAAATCGCAGAATTTGTATCGAAATGTCTTCATTGCCAACAAGTTAAAGCCGAACATCAACGACCCGCAGGCTTATTGCAGCCCTTACCGATACCGGAGTGGAAATGGGAACATATCACTATGGATTTTATTGTGGGATTGCCTCACTCCAGTAAAGGTATGGACTCGATTTGGGTTATAGTTGATAGACTGACTAAATCTGCTCACTTCTTACCTGTTAAGACAATTTATAATGCGGACAAATTGGCTATACTCTATATTGACGAAATTGTTAGACTGCATGGAGTGCCCGTGTCCATTGTTTCTGACAGGGATTCGAAGTTTACATCGAGATCTGTGTTCTGTACTGACTGTGTCTACTGCTGATAATGCTAATGTGAACTGTATTCCTATAGTTTTCTCTGCATTGTTTTACAGTCCGCTCGAGCGGAGGATTGGGCGCTCGAGCGGAGGTCGTCTCAAGCTCGAGCGTGCGTCGAGCGGAGATTTCACCCAGGGAAACTGGGAAAGCCATTTACCATTGGTTGAATTCGCCTACAACAACAGCTACCATTCGAGTATTAGTATGGCGCCTTTCGAGGCATTGTATGACAGAAAATGTAGATCTCTGATTTGCTAGGCAGAAGTTGGAGATGGGCCTTTGCTTGGGCCTGAGATCGTATATGAAACAACCGAGAAAGTGAAACTGATACAACAGAGATTGAAAACTGCATAGAGCAGACAGAAGAGTTATGCTGATGTCAGAAGACGAGACAGAGAGTATGAAGTGGGTGATCACGTATTTGTGAAAGTGACACCGATGAAAGGCCAGACTCGTTTTGGAGTCAAGGGCAAGTTAGCACCGAGATATGTCGGACCGTATGAGATTATTGAGAAAATCAATCCGGTGGCGTATCAAGTTGCGCTTCCTCCTGAAATGGAGCATATGCATAACGTCTTCCACATTTCTATGTTGAGAGACTATCTCCGGGATCCTTTCCATGTAATAGAGCCTACTCGTGTAGTGCTGAGTGATGACTACACTTACGAGGAACGGCCTATACAGATTGTAAACAGACGGATCAAGAAACTAAGAAACAAAGAAATCTCGCTAGTAAAAGTCGACTGGCAAAACCACGGTGGCGTGTATGCCACTTGGGAAAGGGAAGATGACATGGCCAAAAGATATCATGAAACTGTTATGAATATGATTATGCTCCTGTTAAAGAGTGAAAGCTACTGTTATGTTAGGCATTATCACTGTTGCCGTATGTTAATTCGAGTTTGGAGGACCAAACTCTTTTTAAGGAGGGGAGAATGTAACAACCCTTATCACTGATCACTGATTGACCATTGATTACTGATATTGTCACTGATTACTACTAAATTGAGACTGACTGAATTCCGAAACTGATCGATCGACGGTATCTGTTTAAATGCATGTCTATCTGTTTGACTGTTGAACTATCTGTTCATGTTTTAATGTTTAAATTGCGAATTGAAGGCCTTATCGGCGGCCGAACCGGAAACCGATTAGTGTTTCATGATCATCATAATTTATGTGATTTAAGGTATATTTATCTGAAAACTGATTAGGTATGATTAAATTAGATTAACCTGAGTTAAATTGCATAGTTAGCCTTATTTACCATTTTGCCACTTAAGTGGCTCACTACTTGAACCTTTCTAAGCTTCTCATACACTAAAACAAAACATTTCTTCCTCCATTTCTTAATCACCACCGACCATAGAGAGAGTGAGAGTGCGAAATTGAGCTCACTTGTTGATTTGCTTGGCAATTGAAGGGATTGAAGTATAAATTTGCATAATTAAGCTTCTTTGCCTAGAATTCAGACTTAGGTAAGAGAATTTAACCTTCTATTGATGTATTTGAACTTGTTCATGCTTAGTTCTTGAGCCTCTAGTGATTTGAGCCTTGAATTGGTCCATATGTGTTGAATTGGAGCCTAGTTCATGCATGCATGCCTTTATTTTGAAGTTTTGATGTTGTCTTTCATCAAATTGTACATGCATGCTCATATTTTTACACAAGACCATGAACTCATCATGTTTATGAAAGATTTGGCTCATTGGAGCATGAAATTGAAGCTTTGAATTGGTTTGAATTCATGCATGTTTGCATACTCTCCATGTTTATGAAAATTGGTTGAAATTGAGTTTGAATTAAACACCCTTGGGCTTTGATTTCTCAAATTGAGTTTTGAATCATGTTTTACTATGAGTTTATAAGAGTTTTCCAGAAAATGGGCCCAAGGGGATCGGTCTTGATGCTTTTGAACTTGAGTTTGAGCTTGGAGGTGCAATCTGGGTTTTCCAGATTTTGCACTCCTGCTCGAGCGGGGAAATGGGTGCTCGAGTGGATAATCCGAGCATCCAGTATTTCTCTGCACTGTTTTTACAGTCCGCTCAAGCGGAGGATTGGGAGCTCGAGCGGAGTCATGTGTCTCAAGCTCGAGCGGGCGTCGAGCGTCCGTCGAGCGGAGATTTCACCCATCCAGTACTTTTACAGTACGCTCGAGCGAGGTATTTGACGCTCGAGCGTGTAACCTTATTGCATGTCCGCTCGAGCAGGGAAACCTGCGCTCGAGCGGGAATCTGTTTTCTAAAAATTCTGAAAATGCTTTTAAAAGTGCATCTTTGCATCCTCATCCCATTCTAGGCATTCTTAGGCCTAGTTTAAGACATCTTATTGAGGATATAGATGTAGAACACACCGAGGCAAATTAGGGATTTAGTTATTATCTTTCTCAGCTGTGTAGCTTAGTGTGTGTTCATTCTGTAAACTGTGTAGGGTTGGCGACTGGGGAGGCACGCTCTAGCATACTGTAGCCCAAACTTTGTGAGTAACGATTGTGTAAAGATATGTTCAAAAATGATTATTTTCTGAACAACTGAACTGTACTGTTTCTGAATTGAATATTGTTAATTGAATGAATGTATGTCCTATATTCTGAACTGTATTGTGGCATCCTTAGCACCTACTGTTTACTGTTACTGTTACAGAGATCTCTGTCGGTTCCCTTGTTGGAACCACCACTGTTTACTGACTGATGGCCATCATTACTGTTCGGTCTTTTAAGACCTACTGTTTACTGTACTGTTATGCTAATGGATGTACCACATATGACTATACTGACTGAATGACTGATATACTGAATCAATGAACTGTTTTCATTACTGTAAGGACATTCATTCTTAACCCCTTTACGCATTATGTTATTCACTGGGCTTTAGCTCACTGCTCATATATACATGTAGGTGTCCAGGCACCAGACCGCAGCTAGGAGCGTCGAGGCTAACTCCAGTTTTGTCAAGCCAGCCTATGTGCCTCACTGCGAGGTTTCGAGCCTATCATGTTAAGGCTTAGGGGTGTTTTACAATTCCCCCATTCTGTACTGTCTTACTGTTCTGTATAGACTGAATGTTTACTGTACTGTTATGCAGGGATTGAGTCCCTAGTCTGAACGATTGTAAATATTGTGTATACTGTTCTGTACTGTTTATGTATAAATGTATGAGAAGTCTTTTGCATACAGACTGTCACAGCTCATTGGGCATTGTTTATTTACTGTTTTGGCTTCCGCCAGGCCTTGTACTCTGTATTACTGTTCTGCAGGCCTTCGGTAATCTCGGATTATTGGCCGGTTACGGTGCTAAACCCATAGGGCCGGGTTTGGGTCGTGACACTACCCACTAAATGGTGATTGATTGCTACCAGAAGAGGGTGATGACTTACACACCTGATGGGAGGTGTTTCCAATTTAAGGGGGGGATAAAGAGGAGTCTCTGAGCATGACAAATCATAAGATGTGGTGGCATAATCAACTTGTTGGGTGTTCTGTTTGAAGGAAATCAAATTTTTGGGACACGTAGTATCTGAGCATGGGATTGCAGTGGACCCAGCCAAGGTAGAAATAGTATTAGATTGAAAGCAGCCAACCTTAGTATTCGAAGTTTGTAGTTTCTTAGGGTTAGCCGGTTATTACCGATGATTTATTCAAGATTTTTTTTTTAAACAGGCCAAGCTGATGACTTGTCTAACGCAAAAAGGGATAAAATACGATTGGGATGAAACATGTGAATGATCCTTTCAAGAACTCAAGAGGAGATTGACTAGTGCCCAACTCATCATTTCGGAGTGAGACAAAGGATATACAATGTATTGCGATGTGTCTAAGGATGAGCTAGGCTGTGTGTTAATGCAAAATGGAAAGGTGGTGGCTTACAGCTCCACGCAACCGAAAACTGCATAAAAGGAGTTATTCGAGACATGATCTGGAGCTAGCAATGATGGTTTTTCGCTAAAGTAATGGCATTAATATGGTGAACAGTTTGAGATTTTCACAGATCATAAGAGCTTGAAGTATTTGTTCACACAAAAGGACTTGAACATGAGACAAAGACGGTGGATGGAATATCTCGAACATTACCATTTTACTGTATCTTATTATCCTGGCAAAGCTAATGTGGTGGCAGATGTGCTAAGTTGCAAGCACCAGGGGATTATTGTTAGCCTGACACTCAAGGAATGGAACATGGTTGGAACACTTAATGAGTTCTGAGTACAGATGAAAGCTTATGACAAGAAGGTATACCTTGGTGCTCAAGCCGCTACGACCAAATTATTGAATGAGGTAATGGAGTCACAGAAGTATGATCAGGAAGTGGCATTCATAAAAGCGTGAATAGCATCCGACGATCATATACTTGATTGGACGATTCACTCGGATGGAAGTTTGAGACATCAAGGCAGCGTGTTTGTTCCATAAGATGAGTCGCTTAGAGAAAAAGTTCCATCATTCGGTGTTTGCAGTGCACCTAGGAGGAACGAAAGTGTACCAAGACTTAAAAAGAAAGATGTGGCTTAATTCGTAGCCAGATGCCTTACGTGTCAGCAAGTAAAGGCAGAACACCAGCGACCTAGAGAGATGCTTTAGCCTTTATCGATATCAGAATGGACATGGGAGCATGTAACAAGTGCTCAAGCCGCTACGACCAAATTATTGAACGAGGTAATGGAGTCACAGAAGTATGATCAGGAACTGGCATTCATAAAAGCGTGAATAGCATCCGGCGATCATATACTTGATTGGACGATTCACTCGGGTGGAAGTTTGAGACATCAAGGCAGCGTGTTTGTTCCATAAGATGAGTTGCTTAGAGAAAAAGTTCCATCATTCGGTGTTTGCAGTGCACCTAGGAGGAACGAAAGTGTACCAAGACTTAAAAAGAAAGATGTGGCTCAATTCGTAGCCAGATGCCTTACGTGTCAGCAAGTAAAGGCAGAACACCAGCGACCTAGAGAGATGCTTTAGCCTTTATCGATATCAGAATGGACATGGGAGCATGTAACAATGGACTTCGTCACTAGATTACCCAGGTCACATAGGGGACACGATGTTGTATGGGTTATAGTCGATCGTTTGACAAAAATTGCGCACTTTTTACCATATAAAATCTCAGACTCCTTGACATCGTTGTGCCATCTCTACATGAAAGAAATTGTCAGACTACACGGAATTCGGCATTTCACCTCCCGATTCTGAGGAAGCTTACAAGAAGCATTAGGGACCAAATTATGCTTTAGTACTGCCTTTCATCCTCAAACTAAGGGATAGTCGGAACACACCATTCAGACTTTGGAGGACATGTTGAGAGGTTGTGTGATGGATTTCAAAGGGAGTTGGGAGCGACACCTACCATTGGTGGAGTTCATGTACAACAACAGTTTCCAGGCCAACATTGGCATGGCTCCATTCAAAGTACTGTATGGTTGACCCAGCAGATTACTAGTTTGTTGGACCGAAGTTGGAGAAGGGAGCCTATTCGGCCCAGAGATCGTACAAGAAACTACAGAAAATGTGAAACTTATTTGACATTGATTAGTGGCAGCTCAAAATTGTCAGAAGAGTTATGCTGATAAAAGGAGAAGAACTTTAACTTTCGTTGTCGGTGATCATGTTTTCTTGAAAATTCAGCCCCGCCGAGGGATCATTCGTTTTGGAAAGAAAGGAAAATTATCACCTCGATATATCGGACCCTTCAAGATACTTCAGAAAATTAGAGAGGTTGTGTACAAATTGGCTCTACCCCCGCAATTGGGTGGAGTACATGATGTTTTCCATGCATCTATGTTGCAAAAATACATAATGCACCCTTCTCACATCATCAACTGGGGAGAAATTTAACTCAATGAAGACTTTACCTTTGAGGAGGGGCTAGTAGCAATTATAAACAGACAAGAAAAGAATTTGTGAGGAGAGACAATTCAACTTCTTAAGATACTCTGGTATCACCATGATATTCAAGAGTTCACCTGGAAATGTGAAGACGCGATGTGGGCAAATTATTCACAACTATTTGAGACTTGAGGTACAATTTAATTTCGAGGAAGAAATTTATTTACGGGGGATAGGTTGTAGCGGCCCTAATTTTTGGTAATTACACTTGAAACCCTAACCCTTATGTTAATTGCATTTTAATCCCAAATTTCATAAAATTTTACAAAATGGTCCAATAAAGAATAATTTTTTTGTATTTTATTTTGTATTATAATTAAATCCTAGAATGCAATTTTTATATTTGAAAATACCCCTAACACTTAGTTTTTATTTATTTTAACCCTTAATCTCTACATTAATTCATACATTTTTTTTAGCCTATCTAAATATTGATTAATATTTTAGTGAGAGGTATTGGTGGTAGTTTGGTGGTGAGATTTTTAGATGAGAACCTAACTTATTTTCTCTATTTCTTTTATCTCTTTTCCTCCATTTCTCTTTTATTTTTATTTTTTTTTTTTGGTTTGCTTGGGTTCCAAGCAAAGGTTCTTTTCTTTCCCTCCAAGCAAATTTTCTTTTCTTTCCTTCCAAGTAAATAATCTTTTCTTATTTTATTTTCCATCATATCTTTTGTCCTTTCTTCTTCATTTCATTTAATATTTTTTTCCCATTTCTTTGGCTCCAAGTTTTCTTGGAGGCTAAGTAGCCTCCCATTATTTAAGTTATAATTTGAAACCATTTTTTCCATCATCTTATGCATTGGCTCTCTCTCTCTCTCTCTCTCTCTCTCTCACACACACACACACACACACACACACATACACACACATACTGTTCTCTCTTAAATTATAGAAATATTGAGTTTGGATCGAGAGTGTTTAGAGTGAGAGTAAGCATTTTCATATAGGAGAGTTGTAGATTTTATGAAACCTTACATACCTTATGGCTTAGAATTTGGAGATCCATGGAGAAATATCGAGATTCGAGTGTTGGCGACGGAGGAGATTATTTTGAGGTAATTTGTGTGGTATATAATATGCTTCCTTTAAATCTCTTTACAAAGAGTTTATTTTAATTACTTCCAATTCATAATCCTCTTGATTATTGTGATCATTTGATATATTCTGTGGAATTATTTGTTATTGATTCGTTTGATTACTCTAGTCATTTGATGAACTTTGTGTAGTTATTCTGTGCTGGAAATGTTGATTTGTCTGGCTAAATGACATGGAAATGTTCCATACATGGATCGAGTGGACCTTGCCAATAGCTTGGACTAATAGCCCAGATAAGCGATTGTGCTTGGGTGAGGTGGGTGAGGCCAGTCACTGGTCATGTACCGAATAGGACTGGATATTTGGTCATGGATAAATTATTATATGTCGAGTTGACTTGTCTGTGCCATTTGGTAAATCGCTTGATTATCGAATATAATCGGTTGTGTAATTATTGGATCCCTATTGATTTATTCTTTGTCCGAGCCTTGTTATTCTTGTTGTATTGTATACTTCCCGAATTAATTTATTTTTCAGGTGTGGAGCAAATTTAGTGGCGATTGGAATTGAAGCATCTAAAGAGATTATTTGAGTTGGAGATTTTTGGGCCTACAACTATATATTGTTTATAGAGATTTGTATAAGTTATATTTTGGAGACATTTGTGTAATTATTTTGCAGCCAATTTGTATTTTTGAGGTTATTAATTAGTTAGAATTTTAAATTTGAGGTTGATTTGATTTATTAACTGTGCGGAAGTTGGGGCGTTACAGAATAACTTCTGAGCCATTAATAAATCAAATTAACCTCAAATTTCAAATTCTAACTAACTAATGACCTTCAAAATACAAATTGGCTACAAAATAATTACACAAATGTCTCCAAAAACAATATATAGTGGTGCGCCGAAAAAATCTTTAACTCAATAATTTTTTAAATGCTTCAACTCCAATCGCCACTAAATTTTCTCCACACGTGAAAAATAAATTAATTCAAGAAGTATACAATGCAATAGGAATAACAAGGCTCAGACAAAGAATAAATCAATCGGGATCTAATAATTACACAACCGATTAGACTCGATAATCAAGCGATTTACCAAATGGCACAGACAAGTCAACTGCTTATCCAGCCTCATCCATCTCACTCAAGCACAACTGCTTATCCGGGCTATTGGTCCAAGCTATTGGCAAGGTCCACTCGATCCATATACAGAGCATTTTCACGTCATTTAGCTAGACAAATCAATATTTCCAACACAGAATAACTACACAGAGTTCATGAAATAACTAGAGTAATCAAACAAATCAACAACGAATAATTCCACAGAATTTATCAAATGATCACAATAATCAAGAGGATTACGAATTAAAAGTAATTAAAATAAACTCTTTGTAAAGGGATTTAAAGGAAGCATATTGTATATCACCTGAATTACCTCAAAACAATCTCTTCCATCGCCAGCACTCGAATCTCGATATTTCTCCATGGATCTCCAAATTCTAAGCCATAAGGTATGTGAGGTTCCACAAAATCTACAACTCTCTTATATGAAAATGCTTACTCTCACTCTAAGCACTCTTAGAAAGTGTAAGAAAATTTTGAAAATGTGAGAGGAAACCAGAGGAAGCACGATATATCCCCTTCCCCTTTCCCTTTTCAAAAAGAAGAGAAAAGAAGAAAAAAAATATGTGTTTAGAGTTTGGCGGTGCATAAGCTTATGCAGTGGGACTGGATCAGAAGCCTAACGAAAGTGCTTGAAATTTTTGAATTCAAAATCACATTTTTCGTTTTTTTCTTTCCCCTTCCAATATTTGAGCAAGCAAACAAATTAATAGAGAAATTGAAGCAACCAAATATCAAAAAAATAAAATAAAATCAAAATCAAAAAACAAGTTCTAAAAAATGAACCAAACATCTTTGTTCACAAATTTCTTTGTGCTTGTTCACAATTTTAAACCAGAGAAAATTGTTTTAACCAAACCAGAGAAATTTCACAAATTCCTCTGTGTTTGTTCATAATTTTAAACTAGAGAAAATTGATTCCAGTGTTTGCTCAATTTCTCTGATTTTCTCTGTGTTTTGACCAATTTTCATTGATATACTCATAATTTTCTCAGTATTTTTACCAAACTAGAAAAAATTGAACAGAGATAAACTCATAGAGAAATCATATTCATATATATATATATATATGTGTATGTATGTATGTATGTATGTATGTATGTATGTATGTATGTATGTATACAACCCATCCATCATATCCGCACTCAAAACCCCTAAAATCACCAAACCTCCATTCTTAAATGAGTCGTTCTTCAACCAAGAATTTTTGGTTGTGATGCAAGAGATGATCAAAGAAGAATTGAGGAGCTATACGTCTGGGATTGAACAAAATGGGTTGTGCTTGCAAGTAGAGGCAATTAGGAACGCAGTGGTGAAGAGAATTGGGATTAGCAAGATTAAGTCTGAGTGAATTAATGAGTCTGAAAAGACTTTTGAGTAGTAGTTATTACCTAGCGATGAGGAACGAAATGATTCTCGGCTTCGGAAAACTTGAATTGAGGTGCCTAAGTGGTTTCCGAAGCGAGGCGCCTAAGTGGGAGAGATAATGAGAGAGTGGGTGTGATATATGGGTGTGTGTGTGTGTGTGAGGGACTTTAGGCTACAAATAGAAATATTGTGGACCTCTCCTATTACTAAAAGTTGGAGAGGGATGTTAGACTAAATTTCTCAAAATAATAACTATTGATTTGAAATATCACCTAAACTTACTTCACGAGCATTGAATAATTTCTTGAAAGGGAGATGTTTTGGGGTTCTTTATTACCTTTTATATCTGATTTTTTTTTTTTTTTGGGATGAAAAGAAGTTCAGGCTTCAAACCCATGACATAACTTATCTTCACAGATTGAAGTTTGTCCAGCATTCGATCCATGCAGTTTGGCGCTTCCAGACGATTTAGAACCAGTTCTTCATCGTTCCTCTCCATTATTATGCAGGTCTGTGAAGATAATACCAATATGCAAAACCAATTAGTCTGAAACTTTTAAAAGATAACATACCAAGTTTCTAGATTCAACACGTGTATAAAAAAAAAAAAAAAAAAATAGATTACAACAAAAAAATCTTAAAATTTGACATTATAACAAAATAAAATTTGAATTTTATTAATTTTAATTTTAATTTTTTGATTAATTTCAATTTAAATCATTCATCTATTTTCGTCAAGTAAAATCAATAAAAAAGAGTATTTTACTCATTAAAATCAATGTGAGTGTATTTAAAATATCAAAAATAACCTTTTCGTTGAGTTTAATGACTAAAATATAAAATTTTATATTGATTTTTTTTAATGAAAATATACAAATATTTAGATTGAAAATGAAACAAAAGATTAGGATTTAAATTAATTAAATCAAAAAAATCAAAAAATATTTTGTTAAAAGAGTGAAATCATTTTGGAGACAATTTTCTATATTGACATATACTCTTGCTAAAGGTATTGGTTTTTTGGGAAGTAATTCTCGTGTTTGGATTTGTCGAGGGGAAAAAAATGAATGGAAAAGTGAGTGAAATAGATTTTTTATTCATAAATCCTTTCCCCCCCTTTTTTTTCTTTCCGTAAATCCATTCACAAACTCAAGATCCAATCCAAACACAACAAAAGGGGAAATGAAGGGGGGAAACATAATGAATAAGATACCATTATTAGAAGTTACCTCTCTCTTGCTAGAGTTGTGGAAACAACTGGAGTAACTTCATGAACAAATCTACCTCAACTCATTCACCACTGGTTCAATCGCTTGTAATTAGTATAGACAGTCTTTAACTTTGGTTTATTCCAGCATGTAACTGTTTAACAATTTCAAGAAACAAAATGCTCAATCTAATGCACAAAAAGCCTTTGAATTAATTATATGGGTACATTAGTACAGAATGAATTAACAAGTAACTAACTAAAAACTGTAGAGGCTAAGACCCATTCTTATTTCATCCTCCTTTCAGCATGTTGATGATTGTATCAGAAATTAATTTTTCAATTTTTTCTCTCGTCTATCTTCTTTTGTAAATTTGCAGGAATCAATAAATATAGATTAAAAAATGTGAATTTCTCAATTAGCATACAAATTAGAAATAATTTTACTTCCAACTAAAGTTTTCTCATTTTCGAAAATTGAGTGAAACAAAGTGAAATATCTGGGTTCGAGTCTGCACTATACAACTTTTCCTTCCTTATTCCCATCCAACCAATTGCACTAAAAAACACAATAGACTGTACACGGAAAAGGATTGGCATGCCCATGTGGTAAGTTGGTAAACACCACTTAACAGAAAAGGCAGGTTTTTTCATCCATTCCTCCAAAGCCATTGCAATGGGGATCTTTAACCATACCATAGGAAAAAGACCTGCTCTTCCACTAAACATAAATAAAAATTTAAACTACACACAAACCAAAGGAGAAAAAATACACATATTTACAGTTTCAATTTGTTTCAGCTAGTGCTCATCAAATCTCTACGAACTTTTCTGTGATCAGATACCAGATCTAGAAGAAAGGGACAAACAAACATCTATGTCAGTGCGATTGCTATCTAGTATATTATTGCCGCTTTTGGTGACACCCGACGAAACCGTGCCAACTCTTTTGAGATAATGAACCCTTTTTTGAAATCAACTTCTGCACTGTGCTGAATGAATATTGTTTCTAGCATTGGTGAGCGGGCTAACAGAAGCTTGATGAAAAGAAGTTCAGGCTTCAAACCCATGACATAACTTATCTTCACAGATTGAAGTTTGTCCAGCATTCAATCCATGCAGTTTGGTGCTTCCAGACGATTTAGAACCAGTTCTTCATCGTTCCTCTCCATTATTATGCAGGTCTGTGAAGATAATACCAATATGCAAAACCAATTAGTCTGAAACTTTTAAAAGATAACATACCAAGTTTCTAGATTCAACATTCTTACTCAAATCTGAAGTTTAGTCAAGTTAGGGCAGCTTCTAATCAGACAAAGCAATCATGAAATATGATCCATGTATAAGAACATAGTCAAGCTACATGTTTTGAAATAAATAAACCAGATAAAATTATAAAACCAATGTCTCACCTTAATAAAAAAGCCATCCAAATTTAGCTCTGCAATTCTAGGCTAGTCACCAAGAAACTTAACCACATTAGGTGTTTTAACACTCTTGGGACTTCCCATTGTTAAACCAAATATGATAGCGATGTAACTCAGATTTTGGGTGTTTGTAAAACATATTGATTGTATCTCGGTATTGTGCTGTACAAGTAGCCTTCTGAGCTTTGGAGCTTGGACATTGAGATTGCCAATACCAGCTTTGATGGTCAATCTCTGAAGCAGTGGGGACATGGAAAAAAGCGTCCTCAGAATGTTGCACCCAAATGCAATTTTTTTAAGATGAAGGCTAATGAGATTATGAAAGCCACTTGATTCGTGTGGTACTTTGAATATACCATTGACAAGCTCTAGATGAGTGAACTCAGGACAAGAGTAGATATAGGAATGCAACTTATAGGGTTCATTATCTGAATTATTAATAAGAGTTAAGTCCTTGATACCATTCCTCGAAAGGAACAGAATCCAACGATCAATATCTGGGCTGCAATCAAATCGTGTTCTTGGAATGCAGAAAAGAAACATCGGTATGGGGCCATCATGAAGCAAGAGAATTTTCTCAACAACACTCACAAGTTCACATTTGACTATTGGTTTTTTATCTTGTGGGTGTCTTTGAAAAACTGATTACCAAGCATGAGTTGCGAAATTGTAGTCCAAATACTCCTCCACTTGGTTGACAAGATGCTTGTTCTTGCTGCATCTCTTATGGGCATCCGCTCAAGGATAGCTTCTATGATATTTCTTGGCAGCTCACTAATTTGATCCTTTCTATAAATCCGAGGATCAGTCATTGTTATCCTAAAACAGCAAAATGGAGGAAGAACTAGTTTAATTGCAGTAAAACTTTAATGAACAAAATGCATATAATCTCAAGTACTCATCATTTTAATAATATAAAGCCATTGTTGTTGATACAATCCAAATGCAAATCAAGAATCAAATTGAGAGAGAGAAGACAAATGCCCCCAATTAGGGGTAAAACCCTTAAGGGCTAGAGAGAGAAACCAAGTTCTACTCCAATCACAACGTATATTGTTTATTCCAAAAACTCAGTACAATGGGTACCTATTTATAGACTACAACAAACAAGTTATTTAACATATACCTGATCTATTTATTCTACTACATCATAATCTCCCTCTTTAAGAAACTTGTCCTCGAGTTTAAGTGGCAACTAAGTGTGCTCTATGTAACACCATGCATTGAATTTAGGGTAGAAGTAGGTGCTGCATCTCCATGCTCAACATAAACATAGCTCTCTCAATTCATCCTTCTTTGAATACATGTACCTTCATCCTCATCTTGCCCTCCCTACACTCTTGCCAAAGCTTGGACAAACCTCCATTTTTCTTGAGCCGTCATCTCTGATTGGCACACCGGTGCAGAAACATACTCATTCAATCAGAATGAGACCAATAGACTAATAAAAGAATAGCTTCCAAAGCAAAGGTGAAGAATGTGACAAAAGATGAAAGGATTGACTATGCATCCACTAGGTAAGAACCACACACGAGAAGCTAATCAAGAGCGAGAACACTGCAATGCATTATTCTTTCTATCCCTTAGACACAACCGGCAAGTTAGCATCACTTCTATCATCATACTCAATTCAAGCCAATGTCCAAAAGAGGCATGCAGAGGCAAGAAACACTAACAACTTCAAATAAACTTTTTGAAACTTTCAAAAATAGCATTGTACCTCTTACAAGGCATAATTTGTTGCTCATTTGCTTCATCTCATCTCTTTGATTATGAGATTGATTTGGATTTATATCATTCCTCCTTCCATGTGAGAGAATCATCGTAGTATCTTCACCCAATATTTGCAACAGACCCCTATTTTGGCCACCCCCGCAATGAAAGATTAGAACCCAAATCGTAACTGAGTCAAAGTGCAGATCATGATAATCACTCAAGAAGAACCAAATTCGAGATGTGGTCAAAGGGGTGTAATTTTGGCCCGGCCCGACCCATCTAGACTCGGGCTGGGCCCATGTCGGGCCTTGCGGGCTCCCGCCAAAAAAATCGGACCGAGCCGGCCCACGGGCCAAAAAACTAGACCTAGGCCCAGGGGTATTCGGGCTTTAGGTGGGCCCTTGGGCTTGGGCCTGGGCTCGGGCTTTGGGCGGACTTGGGCGGACCTAAACAATTTTTTTTGTTTTTTCCACCAAAATTTTATTATTTTCCATTAAAAATAACACTGGGTATCGAGCGGGCCAGGCCTCGGACTGGGCTTTTGAGCCGGGCCTTGAGCGAGCTAATGAGTCGGGCCAAGTAGGCCGGGCCCATCTCGGGCAGCGGGCGGGCTTCGGGCCTCCTGCGGGCCATGGACCAAAATTACACCCCTAAGTCAACAATATGAGAGAACTCAAAGTCGAGATCAAGCTTTAGATAACTGAGTTGGAGAACATCAAGTTGGAATCACACATTGAAGCTCTTGGTGATTGAATCGAAATCGCCACGCAGACTAGGAACAACCAGAACACTAAGGGTGTGTTTGGTAACGTTTACGTTTTCAATTTATATTTACAAAAATTTTATAAACCGGTTTTTGTTTATTTTTTGTTTATTTTTAGAAAAACATAAACTACAAACGTGTTTGGTAATTGACAAAATGTTTAAAAAAATTTAAAAATATAAAAAGAGTGAAAAATGGCAAGTGGTGGCAAGTGGCGGCGAAAGACGGTGGTGGAAAGTGGTGACGGTGGGTGGTGGGTAACTGGTGGTGGGTGACGGTAGCAGGTGGGTGGGTAATGGTGGCAGGTGGTAGCGAGTGGGTGATGGTGGTGGTGGTGGTGGTGGTGGTGGTGGTGGTGATGGTAGTGGTAGTGGCATGATGGTGGTGGTGGTAGTGGTAGTGGTAGCAGTAGCAATCATAGTGGTTGTAAAATGATGATGGTGCTTATGAAGACAATAATAATGGTGATGAAGGTGATGGTGGCAGTAGTGGTGGCATGATGGTGGTAGTGGTAGTAGTGATAATGATGGTGGTGGCATGGTAGTGATAGTGGTAACGATGGTGGTAGTGGTGCGATGGCGGTGGCAGTGGCATGATGGTGGTGGTGGTGGTAGTCACTACAAAAAATTAAGGTTTTAGAGACCAAAATTTAGGAAAAAAAATTATTTTTTAGGGATCAAATATTTTTGTTGCGAAAAATGTCGTTATTAAAGAAATTGCAAGAGTCTCTCATGTCTGAGATTGATATCTTGAAGCAGATTGACCATCCTAACATCATTCGCTTGCACGACATCATCGAGGGTGGCGGTTGGTGGTGGGTGGATGGGTGACGGTGGTGGGTGGTAGGTGGTAGCGAGTGGGTGGTGGTGGGTGGTGGATGGTGGTGGCAGGTGGTGGATGGTAGTGGTAGGTGGGTGGTGAGTGATGGTGGCAAGTAGGTGGCGGGTAGTGGTGGCGGGCGGTGGATAGTAGTGGCGGGTGGTGGGTGGTGGTGGGTGGATGGTAGGTAGGTGGTGGTAGCGAGGGGTAGGTGGTGGTAGTGAGTGGGTGGCAGGTAGGTGGTGGCTGGTGGTGGCTAGTGGGTGGTGGTGGTGGTGGTGGCGGAAGACGGCGGTGGAAAATGGTGGCGGGTGGTGGCTAGTGTTGGGTGGTAAAAAGAAAAAACTGAAAACTCAAAATGGAAACACATTTTTTGTGTTTTCATTTTTTGGCCAAATTTATAAACTGAGACCATTGATTTATAAATCAAAAATTTTACCAAACAAGTTTTTATTTGAATTTTTTAAATTTTTGTAAATATAAACAAAAAACTGAAAACGTAAGTGTTACCAAACAGCACCTAAGCAATGAGATCGCAAATCGGGATTATGCGAAGGGTCATGAAATGAAATTGAGATGATTCAAATCGAATCTTGATCGAAATCATGTTGCAAAGTCGACGTTAGTGCGAAACAGCGGCACGAAACGAAACAGGTGGTGAAAAGTTAACTCGTGTTTGTGATGGGCTTGAATGGGTTACGATGATCAGATAGCAACATTTGGCAGATCTTGAAAAGAACAATTGAATTGAGATCGCAACTCAAGAGTCACACTGCTTCCAGATCTAGTATTCGAATCGAGTTTTCGACCTCACCCAAGCCCTTTGCAACTCAAGAGTCACACTGCTTCCAGATCTGGTATTCGAATCGAGTTTTCAAATCTCACCCAAGACCTTCGAATCAAGTTTAGATCTCATCTAGGGTTTCATATTCATGTTCGGATCGCAACTAGGACTTCAAGTTGAAGTTGATTTGATGTAACAAAATCGATTTTCCCTCAGATCTGACTTTGCGAAGTTCAATTTCTCCTTAGATTTGAACTCACGAAATTCGATTTTCGTTCTAGATCTGCATTCACGATGCTCGATTTCAAGTTCTAACCAACAACTATGGTTTGAAACGTGCAAAATCTCAACTCCAAGACTCGTGATGAAGTTCGAATCAACTCAATCATAGTAAAAAAAAATATTTAAATTCCTGTAGCGATTTGATCCAAATGGCAAATGAGGAGTCCTGAAACCAGAATCTGAAACAGAGTCAACACCAATGTTGTTAGGGCAGCAAATAGAGGACAAAATTAGGGCCTAAGAACTGAATGAATTCTCTCTCATTTCACAAAATCGATGGATTAAACAGGAACCAAAAGATTTGAGCGCTGAGGCTCTGATACCAAATGATACAATCCAAATGCAAATCAAGAATCAAATTGAGAGAGAGAAGACAAATGCCCCCAATTAGGGGTAAAACCCGGACTAGAGAGACACCAAGTTCTACTATAATCACAACGTATATAATTGTTCATTCCAAAATCTCAGTACAGTGGGTATAAATAATAGACTACAACAAACAAAGAAGTTACTTAACCTATACCTAATCTATTTATTCTACTACATCAGTTATCAACCTATTTGATTAATGCTCTAATAAATTGAGTTAAAGCAATCATTGTATGCTACTTTTACTCATTATTTCAATGCACATCTTCCCTGAATTTTAGTAATGTAAGTTATTTTATAACAAAAATATCTAAGACCCTCTATTTTTTCCCACTCTCTTTGACCCTCTCTGTCTTTTATTGGTTGAATTTTCTTCTTCTCTTTTTTTTTTTTTTGTTTCCCTTATCCTCCAATCACCACCTGCCACGTGTGTGTGGGATGGTGGGGGTGATGATTGGAGGGGGTCTCCATCACTCCTCATTTTATAAATGATTTATGCAGAATAAAGCTTGTGCACATCAAACATTAAAATAAAAGGTTCTTTTTTTTTTCTTTTTTTTTTTCATTTTGTTTTTAACAACATTGATTTTGTTACTAAAATAACCTGGTTTCAAGCAATTTAAGCAGTTTTTGTTTGAGGTCTCAAATTTTGACAAGCTTAAGCAGTCTGTAATTTCAAACAGAAACATGAAATTAAATCTTAACCTCTACGTGAAATTAAAACACGGGTACGGGTATATCGATATGGTAAATTTAAAAAAAAAAAAAAGATACATGTTGTAAAAAAATATTTATCTTTAATCTAGAGTAATGTAAAATTAGTTAAATGATTTAATTTGTCACAATCGAACTTACCATCCACATTTAATATAAAAATAAAGATATAAATTAAAATTAAATTTAAATATCATTATATTAAATAAGTTACAATCTATAGTTTTATTTTAAAATGATGCTAGTTATGCATAATAACTGTGGGGATATATTTTTCAAGTGCCAACACGTGGCTAAGGTGACGCCGACGTGTCATCCGAGGTGCCACGTGTCATGGTCATGATGCCGAGATGATCTCGGCTAAGCCAAGGTTATTTGCGAAGATGTCGGAATCCGAGATAAGTGGATAAGACACAAAAGTCCCAGAAAGGGGAAGACTATAGTTGGGAAATGATAAGACTCTTAGGGAGTTTATCCCAATCCTACTGGGAGTCCAAGATTGATAGTAATCCTAAGTTGATTAGAGCTAGGCTCCTGTTGGGACAAGGATTGAGTTAGCTATAAAAGAGAGGCGCCCCCGTGGGTCTAAGGTACGCAATTTCATATTCTGAACAGTGAGATTTACACTATTGATTATCTTTGAAGAGATATACTGACTTGATCGTCGGAGTGCCCCCGGGTGGACGAACCACCGCCGGAATCTTCTCTTTCTGTTGCAGGTCAGCCAGGTGTCATCTATTCTGCCAGTGTTCTCCAGCTGAATACTAAGTTGGGCAGTGTGACGGAAAATCACTCACACAATTTGGCGCCGTCTGTGGGAACGAAATGAGAATAGATGGCTAGTAATGGACAGGAGGAAAAGATTGGGGACGACACTCCTGCTGGGAGTGGGAGACCTATTGACCTTGATATCACAGGAGACGAATGCAACGCAGAAACTCGTAACCAGAATCACGGAGTGAAAGACGTCGGCCAGACTGGCGACGCACCAAAGAAACCAGATTGAAGTGGATACTACAACGAGGACGACCTCCAGGTATGGAAGGATAGGTGCCTACGGAGGGACGAAGAGGTAAAAGAGATGGCAAACAAATTGGCAGACTTGCAGTCGGTCGTCAATTTCATGATGTAAAATAACATCATGCAGCCACCATTCCCACTGCAGGACATGCCGATTCCAGCGGCCAATGCCCAGAAGGGAGGGCAGAGAACAATCCTCGTAGCCCCTCAGCACAACGGGAGCGAAAGATACTCTCACCGACCTTCTAGGTAAGTCGGACGAAGAGAGTCAAGAAGAGAAGAATCACGGAAGATGCATCGCATAAAGGAGACAGACCCCAAAGGACATCGGCATGTTCAGAGGCAGACACTATGCTTCGATACAACTCATGGAGAAGGGTCGAAAAGGACTCACCATGAAGCTGAAAGTAGTGCACCAAAAAGACTGAAAGCAGGAGATAGCCGAGCTCCTGGGTGGACGAAGGAGGATTTAAGAGATTACCTCAAGAGGAAGCAACAGAATGCCAACGCCGAGGTAACCTCCCCAGATAAGCCGAGGACACCATTCTCGGTGGAATTAGACAGGTTTGAGGCACCGAAGAGATTCAGTATGCCGAGGTTTCAAATATACGATAGTAAGTCAGACCCCAACTTCCACGTTGGACTATATTTGAACTCAATGGCATTGTATAGTGGGAACGAGCCATTGCTCTGCAAAGTGTTCCCCTCATCTTTCGGGGAGATTGCATCAGATTGGTTCCACAAATTACCAAAGGGAAGCGTGAAGACTTGGGAAGGCCTGGCCGAGATGTTCGTGGCCAGGTTCGTGGCAAACAAGCTACAACCATTAAGGGTGGACGCATTGATGGCCTTGAAGATCAGCAAGGATGAAGGCCTTAGGGCCTATGCCAAAAGATATTATGAGGTGTTCAATCGAATACTCGAATGTAATCAAGAGGTGGCGGTCGTATCTTTCAAGAATGGCCTGAAAGACAACTGTCCATTATGAAAGTCTTTGGCAAAGACATTGCCAAAAAGTATGGAAGAGCTTATGGCGAGAATCGAGAAGTATGCCAGAGCCAAAGAAGACACATCGGGGACTAAGGAGATAAAGCAAGAGAAGGAAACGGCTCACCGAAGCGAGGCCGAGGTAACAATGGATCGAGCAAACAAGAGGCAAAACTGAGGGCTACACAAGCAGTAACAACTGTGTTTCGAATCCTGATTCCCAAAGTCCTGGACCGGATTCGGAACCAACCCTATTTCAGAACACCAGCGAAGGCACCAGGAGAGTTTATGGGAAGGAACGTTGGCAGACATTGTGCTTACCACAATGAAGATGGGCACACGACTCACGGTCGTAGAGCCTTGAAAACACACTTGGAAGAACTGGTGTGGCAAGGCTATCTGACAGACCTCATCGATGAGGCCAGGACAAGGGAAGAACAGGCAAGATTGCCTCAGGCAGCAGCAGCTCCACCTCCCCCAGCACCACAACCTTAGGCAGGAGGACCTCGGGTAGTCAATGTAATTCACTCGAAGGTTAACGAGAACGAAATTAGGGGGGACACCCAGAAGGTGAAGCACCTGCAACATGTCTATCAAGTCGGAGAGAAGAGACATCGGGCAGAGGAGCGCCAAGGACCAGTATTGTCCTTTTCAGAAGCCGACCTTGAGATGGTACAACATCCGCATAATGATGCCTTGGTAGTATCCCTCTAGGTTGGGGAGTGCCAAGTAAAATGCATCCTGATTGACCAAGGCAGCTCTTGCGACATCATGTACGTTCGATATTATAAGGAGCTTGGCCTTCACCTAGACGATATGGAGCAATCCAATAGCCCAATGGTCGGGTTCAATGGAACGCCGACATGGCCACTGGGAACAACCAGCTTGGAGGTGTAGGCGGGCACCAAGAAGATAACAATAGAGTTCACCATAATCGACACACCCTACCCTTACAACATCATCTTGGGAAGGCCATGGTTGCATGCAATAGGGGCTATTCCCTCAACACTGTATCAACTATTGCGGTTCCCAACAGAGCATAGAATAGAGGAAGTCAGAGGCAATCAGCTGCAGGCGATGAATTGCTCCATGGCAGCAATGAAATCTACCTGCAGCATACGAGAGCCAAAAAAGGCAAAAATTAATGATGAGGACGTGAAAGTCCTATAAGACGTCGGCAAGAAGCCAGCCCAGAAGAGCGAAGAGGCACGGAAGAAAATCCTCGTCCAGGATGGGGATGAAGAACGCTTCTTTCTTCTCGGCTCGGGCTTAGTCGAAGAAGAGGAAAAAGAGTTGGAAGCTTTTTTGACAGCAAATATTGAGGTGTTTTCTTGGACACCTTACAAAATGCCTTGCATTGACCCCGAGGTCACTTGCCACAAGCTGAATGTTGACAGGTCGGCCAAACCTGTAATTCAACGAGCCAGAAGACCGACGTTGATGCATGCCGAAGCAGTAGAGGAAGAAGTAGACAGACTTCTAGAAGCTAGGGCCATTAGAGAAGTTCACTACCCGACATGGCTATCCAATACAGTAGTGGTAAAGAAGAAGAACGGTAAATGGAGGGTCTACGTAGACTTTACCAGCCTCAACAAAGCCTGTCCCAAAGACAACTTTCCTTTACCCAAGATTGACTAGCTAGTAGATGCCACATCAGTGCATGGAAGAATGAGCTTCCTAGATGCCTACAGGGGGTACCACTAGATAGCCATGTACCCCCCAGACGAAGAGAAGACAGCGTCCATCACCCCGAAAGGCTTGTACTATTACAGAGTAATGCCTTTCGGGTTGAAAAACGCAGGAGCAACTTACCAAAGGCTGGTAACCAAAATGTTCAAACACCTGATTGGTCGAACAATAGAAGTCTGCATCGACGACATGGTTGTTAAGACCAAGGAGCCTGAGGGTCATCTCGCCGATCTGAAAGCAGTCTTTGAAATCCTTAAAACATATCGGCTCCGACTCAATGCATCGAAGTGTGCATTTGGAGTTGGATCTGGTAAGTTTCTAGGATACCTGGTGACCAGAAGGGGCATCGAGGCCAGCCCAGATCAGATCAAGGCCATCCTAGAGTTAAAGAGCCCGACGTCGGCAAAACAGGTGCAGATGCTAATTGGAAGGGCCGCAGCCCTGAATAGATTCATCAGCAGAAGCTCAGACAAGTGCAGACCTTTCTTCAACTTAGTGAAGAAAACCACAGACTTCCTGTGGATCGAAGAATGCGATAAGTGCAGCTCTAGTCCTTTCAAATCCAGAACCTGGAGAGGAGGTATTTTT
Organism: Camellia sinensis; assembly: GCF_004153795.1. Taxonomy (NCBI): domain Eukaryota; kingdom Viridiplantae; phylum Streptophyta; class Magnoliopsida; order Ericales; family Theaceae; genus Camellia; species Camellia sinensis. The sequence continues at coordinate 188,615 of NW_021026799.1, forward strand.
AAACTTAGCCGTTTCAGAGCATGCGATAAGCGCAGTAGTAGTCCGAGAAGACAAAGGGGAACAAAGGGTTGTTTACTATGTAAGCAAAACCCTGGCCGATGCAGAAACAAGGTATCTACCCTTAGAAAAATTAGCACTGGCTTTGGTAATGGCTTCAAAAAAGTTGAACCATTACTTCTAGGCCCATAAAATTGTGGTGTTAACAGAACACCCCTTGAAGTCCTTACTGCAACAAGGAGACCTGACAGGAAGAATAGCCAGGTGGGCAGTCACCCTAGGCCAGTATGACCTGGAGTACAGGCCAAGGACAGCAATCAAAGGCCAGGTTCTGGCCGACTTCGTGGCCGAGTTCACGCCAGAATCCATCAAACATCGGGCTCCGTTGAGCCAGGGTGAACGATGTACAAACAAGCAAGGAGAAGCCCAGCCAAAGAAAAGAGGAAAAACTCAGATCCTGCAGCATTTACATCGACGACTCCTTTCGACTGTTCGTTGATGGGAGTTCAAACCGACAAGGAGCGGGGGTAGGAGTAGTGCTGATATCTCTAGATGGACAGATAGTGGAACAGTCCAATCGTTTAGGGTTCAAAGCCTCAAACAACGAAGCAGAGTATGAAGCATTGATTGCAGGACTAAAGCTGGCAGTAGCAGCAGAGGCAGACGAGGTAATAGTCTTCTGCGACTCCCAACTCATTGTCAACCAGACAACGGGCGAGTTTGCTGCCAGAGATGAATGGATGTCAGCCTACGCAAAAGAGATCATTAGGCTGGCAGCCTTGTTTCAGAACTGCCGACTACTTCAAGTTAGCCGAGATGATAACAGCCGCGCCGATGCATTGGCCTACCTAGCTAGTGCAGTACAACCTGGAAAAGCAAGGACAATAATGATCGACTATTTGTCGGGCCCGAGCGTCGAGCCACTATCCACAGAGCATGAAGCAATATGCGTAGATATGGGACCAAGCTGGATGGATGCAATTGTTGCATTTCTAAAAGAAGGGAAGCTGCCAGACAATCACAAAGAGGCACACAAGATCAGATTGAAGTCAGCAAGATTCAGTCTGACAGCAGAGGGGCATCTCTATAGAAGGTCTTTCACTGGATCCCTTTTAAGGTGCGTACATCCTTTACAAGTTAAAGATTTTTTATATGAAATTCATGAAGGCACTTGTGGAAGCCACGCGAGGGGCAGATCACTCGCCCATAGGGCCATTACCCAAGGGTATTGGTGGCCTTACATGCAGAAGGACACAGAAGCCTATGCAAAGAATTGTGAACAATGCCAAAGGTTTGCACATCTGATACACTAGCCAGCAGCAGACTTGAACCCTGTATCCAGTCCTTGGCCATTTGCCCAATGAGGCATGGATCTCGTCGGGCAACTGCCCTAAGCAACTAGACAAAGGAAGTACATGCTGGTAGCAACAGATTACTTCACTAAATGGATAGAAGCTGGACCTCTTGCCAAGATCCGAGATGTGGACGTAAAGAACTTCATTTGGAAGAACATTATCACCAGGTTTGGGATTCCAAGAGCAATTGTTGCAGACAATGGAACTCAATTTGACAGTAAGCTAATTAAGAACTTCTGTGCAAAGTTCAAGATCAAGAACTACTTTTCAACCCCAAGCTTTCCACAAAGCAATGGACAAGCAGAAGCATCCAACAAAGTAATTCTGGATGGGATAAAGAAGAGGCTGCAGGCAGCGAAAGGAAAGTGGGCAGACGAATTGCCCAATGTACTCTGGGCATATCGGACTACGCCGAGAAGATCAACAGGGGAATCCCCTTTTGCCATGGCTTATGGCACAGAAGCAATCATTCCGCTGGAGGTCGGCATCCCTGGGATCAGAACCCAAGGGGTAAAGAACGGGACTAATGATGTACTCCTAGCCCGAGATCTAGATCTTCTAGAAGAACGAAGGGAGAAAGCTGCAATTCAGCTCGCAGCATACTAGCAACAGCTTGCCAGAGCTTATAACAAGAAGGTTAACCCAAGGGAATTTCAGATTGGAGTCCTCGTCTTAAGAAAAGTCGTCGGCAACAAGAAGGATCCCAGAGAAGGCAAGCTTGGCCCAAATTGGGAAGGACCCTACAGAATCATCTCGGTGCTGGGTAATGGGGCATATCGACTTGAAGATAATGAGGGCAAAGAGTTGTCAAGACCTTGGAACACTTGCAATTTGAAATTTTTCTATCATTAGAATTCCTTTGTTCTTTTGTCATTCGCCGAAGTAAATAAATAAAGATTCAACTTGGTTTTCTTTTCAAGATACTTGACATTGTCTCTAAAATGCATATATAATAAGAACCCAAGTAGAACTCAGGTTCACATTAGGGGGCAGGGAGAAGAAGAATATGTTTAACACTTGTTGAAATTTGTGGACAATTTACAAGTTGAAGTTAAACCGAAATCATTGTTTAACACTTGTTGAAATTTGTGGGCAATTTACAAGTTGAAGTTAAACTGAAACCATTGTTTAACACTTGTTGAAGTTTGTGGACAATTTACAAGTTGAAGTTAAACCGAGATCATTACTTATTTACAAGTTGAAGTTAAACCGAAATCATTGTTTAACACTTGTTGAAATTTGGGGGCAATTTACTAGTTGAAGTTAAACTGAGATCATTGTTTAACACTTGTTGAAATTTGTGGACAATTTACAAGATTGAAGACTAAGGTTAAACACTTGTTGAAATTTTATATTTACAAGGTGAAACCATGATTACGCCGAGAAAGGTGGTTAGGTACTTGCCGAGATAAATCATCAGTTTGTACAAACCGAGGTATGTCACCCCGAGAAGGTTGCACAAGGATTGAAGTGTATATTGAAGATATGTAAGATATTCTAAGTATGAAAGCATACAAGGCAAACATGCAAGCATTCAAAAGCAAAAGAGTTGTATTAAGAGAACATCGACAATGTAAAGAGTTTTACACTACTTCAGAAAGGAAACAAAAAACAAAACATAAAACTAAGACTCCTCAGCAGTAGCAGTTGGTTGAGTTTGAAGTTCAGATGATTGTTGAGAGGACGCCTCGGCAGCCTTTTCCTCCGCGAGCTCGGCATCAATTTGGGCAAGGGTTTCGTCAAGGCTCTTGTCGGAAAAGGTGACGTCGGCTGATGTCTTCTCAGGAGCAGCATCTTTGAGAGCCTTATCACCATCTTCATATTGAGTCAAGTCTAGGACTTGCTCACTCTGAAAAGGGGACTTGGCCCTATCAGCATCCTTTGGCTTTCTCACTAAGGTCTCCTCATCAGATTCGGAGCCATCATCAGATTGAGCTGGAGTTGGAGTTGGAGGAAATGGAAGAGGAATGGCGTCGGCGTTTCTCAAAGGTGAGTCCACAGGGACATTAAGCTTTTTTAGAAAGGACATCCAACCAAGGGTGAAACCCTTGTTGCATGCCTCCTTCACTTGCTTTTCATAGGCCTCCGTGACATCGGCCATGCCTTGGGCATATGCCTTCTCGTCGGCATCCTTGATTTCAGTCTCCTTGGTAGCCAAGGCCTCCTGCAGCTCTTTTTGGGCCTGGACCATCTTCTCTTCGGCCTCTATTTTTTGGGACTCAGCAACCTTCCTAATGGCCTTAGCAGAATCAAACATCTCTTCGGCATCGGTCTGAGCCTTGATGGCAGCTTTGGCCTGGTCCTCTAACTTCTTCATTTTCAATTGAAGGCTTTTGTTGGCTTTTTGAAGAGTAGAGAACTCCCTCTTCATCTCGGCCAACTTCTCTCGATTTTCAAAAGATTGAACAGAGAAAGAATGGGCATGCTGGATGGCCTGAAAAAACACAAGACAAAAGTTATTGCAAAATCTTCTAAAGTACAGGAAAGGGAAAAATTGCCAGGTAAGGGCACTCACTTGAACAGAACGTTGAAGCATCAGAGTGTAATTTTCATACTCGCTCAACTCGGCGTTTCGATTAAGATCGTCGGGGAAAAGCAGAGCAGTACTGAGGGCTACGCCGACGTTGATGTCCTCAGCACTATCGTTGGCCATGACTGGCTTATCTTCCAAAGTAATTTCGGGGGCCCAGGGGGCATCAGGCTTTTTAGACCCCGAGGTCGTTGCAGAAGATGACCTCGGCCTTTTGGATTTGGTAGATTCAGATGGAAGTGTTTTAGCGGACCTCTTCGCAGGGATAGAGACAGTTTTCTTACTCGGAGCCAGTTTGGAAATTGGCAAGGTATCCTCAGAATCGACCTGAGGCACCTTTGCCTTTAGTTGAGCCTTTTTGATTCATTTTGGCTTTGAAGGAGGCTGGGTTTGTGTTGGCTGAGCGTCAACATCAGTTGGAATGCTAGTCAGGAGATCTTTGGCAACTGGTTTTGGGCGAACTATCCCGGCAGAAGAAACTGTTCGGTGTCGACGGCAGCGTTGGGATATTGGAATCAGGTTGACGGTTGCTCAGTTGGATCAGAGGTTGACCCTTGGTCTGTCTGAGATGTGGATGCGGTTTGTGGAGTTGTAGCAGAAGGTAGAGAAAGGCTTTTCTTCTTCCTCCTAGGGACGTCGGGCAGAGCTGACTTGTATGTTGGAATAAAATTGAGAAGCAGAGGCGCCTTCCGTTTTTGGACTGGCAAGTCCAAAAGTCTCTTCAAATCCTTGCTGGGAATGAAAGATTGGTGAATTTTTTTTGGTGGCTTAGGAACAGCTGCAAGAAAAACAGACATTAAGAAATGGATAAAGTATGAAAGACTTTAAAAAATAAGTAGGTATGAATGCAGGGCTCTTACCATTGCCCTCTACAAAGACTGATCGAAGGAGAGGGAAGAGATGGAGGTCTTCATTTGAAGCGAACTCCCAGTTTCCCGAAGTAATGAAATAATCGTCCCCAGCTCCCTTGTTGGAGTCAGGGAGGTCGACAACGATTTTATATTCAGTAGACCTCGGCTTAAGGTAGTAAACGTAGCCAGTGTCTTTTTTAAGGCCACACATAATGTAGCAATATTGGATGTCGGCTAATGTGATCCTAGCGTTTTCTTGTTTGGCTAAGGCTATGATACCATTGATGGTTCGATAGGAATTGATGGAAAGTTGCATTGGGTTCAACTTGTAATAATGAAGTATTTCACGAAAAATGGTGTTGAGTGAGAGCCGAAGTCCACACTTAATGAAGGCTACCACAGGGAAAGGCATGGAGTCATCAGTAGGCATGATGGAGTCATCATCCCCAGCCAACCTCAGATGGCCATCGGCTGGGATTTCAAACTCTTGTCTAAAAAATCTTAGTTTGGATGGGGTGTCTACCCTATGTTTCCACATACCCATGATATCGGCTTAATCGAAGGGGTTGGATTTCAGAAGATATTTTGAAAGGGCTATTGGGACCTCGGCAAACACTTAGGTAAATGCAGGTTTCAATTTTTTCCTAGATTGTGGGTTCTACAGACAAATCCCAAACCTAAGTCTATGGAAACGAAGATTGAATGCACAAATCTGGAAAAGACACAAAAAACAGAAAACAAGAACAAGTTTCAGAATCAAGAACAAAGATGGGCTATCAAGAACATAGTGCGTACAAAGGGTACAAAGTGCAAGAAAATGGTGAATAATGCGTGTATTCAGGACATGGGCAAGGGCAAAATCGTGGAGTAAACACACTCAGATATGAGATTCACAAATCGAATGTTTAAATAAAGCAGTAATGGCAATAGGTAGTAATGAACATCAGAAAATTGAAAACGAAAGGAACAGTGGCTTACCAGAAAAAGTGAAACCGGTATGAAGATCGCCGAAGTCAGGCGACGGTTACGGAAGTAACAGAACGGTGAAAACTTCACCAAGAGGGAGGAATAAAGGCAGTTGCAGAGCTTGAAGTCTGGAACAATGGCGGATTCAAGAGAAAAAAGTAAGAAAGAGAAAAAGCAAGAATATCGAATGAAAAATGAAGAAATGAAAGAAGAGGGAAATTTTTTTTCTAAAACTTGAAACGACGGCAAAAAAAGGGCAGTTAATGCGCCCAGAGCAGCAAATGCGTCAGACAGCGTACGCAGGCGCAAGACGGCTTATAGGCGCGTCATAGGCACGATCCAATAAGGATAAGACGCGTGAATGAAACGATTGAATAGTGATGCATGACAGCTCATACGAGTGAAGGAATTCACTGGAATTCTTGATTAACGGAGACATGTCGGCCTTAAATAATGATCTCGGCTAAAATAATTTAAGCCGACATACTGGCAGGAAGGAATGATATAGGTTCCATCACCTCAGAATGCCGATGTAATAGAACCTAGGGGGCAGTTGTGGGGATATATTTTCCAAGTACCAACACGTGGCTAAGGTGACGCTGATGTGTCAGCCGAGGTGCCACGTGTCATGGTCATGTTGCCGAGATGATCTCGGCTAAGCCGAGGTTATCTGCGAAGATGTCGGAATCCGAGATAAGCGGATAAGACACAAGAGTCCTAGAAAATGGGAAGACTACAGTTGGGAAAGGATAAGACTCTTAGGGAGTTTATCCCAATCCTACTGGGAGTCCAAGATTGATAGTAATCCTAAGTCCATTAGAGCTAGGCTCCTGTTGGGACAAGGATTGAGTTAGCTATAAAAGAGAGGCACCCCCGTGGGTCTAAGGTACGCAATTTCATATTCTGAACAGTGAGATTTGCACTATTGATTATCTTTGAAGAGATATACTGACTTGATCGTCGGAGTGTCTCCGGGTAGATGAACCACCGCCAAAACCTTCTCTTTCTGTTGCAGATCAGCCAGGTGTCATCTATTTTGCCAGTGTTCTCCAGCTGAATACCTAAATTGGGCTGTGTGATCGGAAAATCACTCACACAATAACAATAGGAAAAGTGCAATGAAACTAATTTTACCTCTGTATTAAAACAAAATACTAGCTAGTTTGATTGATGTACGATTTGAATATATACTAGATACATCAATTAAGAAGAAAAATTTCGATACGTATTTTATATATTCAATATATATGTGGAAATATCATATGAAGTTTCAGTACTTGGTAAATACGCTATATTTGTCCAAATAGCCATGCTTCATAGTTATCAAGAGACAATAGGTCCGGAGTTTGAGGCTTACCTCTCTCTATGGAAGCTTCAACCTAAACAATCTGGGTGGGGAGCAACAGCCAACAATCATGAACAAAAGCTTCTCAGCCTTGAGCAATGGCAAGAGAGAGATAGAGCCTAGTCTTCCTAGAATTCCAACTACCGAAGAAAACTATTCAGTACTCTAGTCCGTGCCTAACTTGATTTTTATTGACCTTCACCTTGGTAGACCTCATGGGTGTCAATGTAATTTACCCATGATTTAAATTATTTATTTTATAAATATTTTGTATATTTTGTATATATATTTTTAAAAATATATAATTTATTTGATAATCGCACTATTTTATTATATTACAATTATCTATATATAAAAACACTGACTGTTCGTTTTTGAAGGCAAAGTAGTGGTTTTATCAAAGAAAATAAAGGACTTGGGTAGGTGGCACAGCACGCCTGTTTTGAAGCCGGTTGGGGTGTATTTTTAGGCTTTGTTTGGTAAAAAAAATCCAGATTAAAATAGTCATAAAAAAGACAAAATAGATTAAAAAGTCAATAAGATTAAACATCACATCTGAATCATAATCATTTTTTTTCTCTCACAAAAGTAAAAAAAGTCAAAAAATTTATCCTAAACGAGGCTTTTAAGCCCTAAGGTAAAATAACCAAAAAGCTAACCCACATCTTAACGAAGACTTAATCTATTTTTATAATTTAAACTGTTCATATTATACGATTTGTCAAATAGACCATACATTAAAAAAAATTAGATCAATTAGATATCTGTAATCACATAATAACATTCATTTATTTTAAATAAAAATAAATGATTGATATAATTTTTGACAATTTTTTTAAAAATAATATACCCGACAAACTTTACATTATAAACAATTCAAATTATTAAAAAAAGTAAAAAAACTTGAGATACACCCAACATGACCTCACAACAAAGGTGTTGTGCCACAAGGCACAATGCCAACCTTGACTCAGAAAATAGCACGGTTGATTCTTGTAAATAACACATAAATCAATTTGAGAAAAATCACTTAGAGCATCCCCATTCAATCTATTCTATTAATCTATTTATATTTATTTATCTATATTATGTGTTATATATATATATATATAATCAAATGTAATTATTATGTCAAAAGGCTTCAAAATTTCATTCTTAAATTCTCATAATTTTGAAAAAAATAAAAATTATGTGACACATATCTTCATCTCCCTTCTCACATTTCAAGTCTTCTCACTCCCTCTTTCTATAGAAAATAAAAAATAAAACTAACATAATAAAAAAATCATCTATATCCATCACTCACAATTCACACAACAAACCTACAAATATCACATATTACATCTCTGACACTATCGCATTGTTTTAAAAATAAAATAAAATAAAACAACTCTGACAACTCTCATTTCCAATAAATTAAAAAATATATATATGAATTATAAATATCCAATATCTATCACGTTATTATATAAAGTAAATTAATTAATTAACAACTCCCACAATGCCCATTCTCACAATCCACTCATGTATATCCATCACCACAATTCACTCAATCAAATAAGTTTATTCTTTATTTGTTATAATTTTTAAAATATATTTAGTATGAAAGTGCTAGAAGTTATAAGAAAATTAATTTTATTGTACGACTTATAATAGTATTGTAACCAAGCTTCTAGTTTTTTTGCAAAAAACACAAAAAAACAAATATTAGAAAGTTTTAATTTGTTATAAAAGTAGTTAATTATAATTAGAATTCCTATTTTCTTACAAAATTTTCATCCTAATCAAATTCATACAAGAAAATATATTTCTTTTCTTTTACTTTACTTTCTATCATTTTCACCTTTCATAATTTTATTTTTATTTTTATTTTTCTAAAACGGAGCTGGATTTGAATTCTCTCCAATTAATTTTCTCAATTTGGGAGAGCGTTTGGATATAGTGGGCCCATTTTGGGCCCAATCTCGGTGATCCGAACAGTTTATTTTTTAAGACTTGTTGAGTTATGTGAAAAATTAAAATAATCGGATATTGGTAATTACATATTTAAATTACATTTGTATTATATTGAAATTATAATTGTCGTTTATTTTTGTAAAATAAACGTAATTCAAACATATATATATAGTTATTAATATCCGATCATCTTAATTTTTTGCATGAGCATTCTACTATAAGTCTTAAAAAGTGAACAGATCAACAACATTGATCCCAAAATAGACCTGCCAGGCCGAAACGCCCTCTCAAGTTGGATGGCCAACTTGGAATAATCCAATCTCCTATTTTAATATATGATTTTGGGTCCTGAATAGAGATGGTCACGGGACGAGTTTGGGACAGGTTTGCAATCCTTTATTCCCCGTCTGTATTATATCAAAGGTAGGGTAAATCGGATTGGTGAGAGGGGCGAGACAAATTAATTTTACAACTTAAAAAATAAAAATACTAATAAAAATTGTAGATAACATAGTATATTATGACTAGTGATTTATAATTAATGAAAGTTAAAATATAAGATAAGAAATAAATACTAAGTGTAATTTTTAGGTTTTAATTTTATCATATTTAAAAAATTAAATGATATATATACATATAAATATATTTAGTAAATATAAATGGAGGGAGACATGTTAGAACTAGTAAGAAAAGAAAAATCCATTCCTGCCCCACTTTGCCCCAGTTAGTCATCGATGGTGGAAAAAATTCATGTAGAACAAGGCAAAAATGCAGGGTGAGCGAGGCAAGAAAAAATCACATCCCCTAATTCCGAACTAACATATTGTGCATTAATATATAAGAAAATACATTTAACACACCTAATTTTTAAAAAAAAAATCACTGGTAAGAAATTTTCACTCACTCATAGCAATGAATTCTTATTGGTAAGAGTTTGTTGCGGAGGTTTTTGTGAAAGAAATTTGGAAAGTGATTGAGACCCCTCCAATCACCCCCCAACACACACACGTGGCGGATAGTGATTGGAGGAGAAGGAAAAGAGAAAAAAGAAAAAAAAAATTAGCCAATCAAAGAGAGAGGGAGTCAAAGGAGTGGGGTAAAAAAAGGGAGTCCGGATCATTTTTCATTTCTTTATAGGGATGTAACACTGTTAATTTCAAGAAACAAAAAATGCTTTGTCTGATGCACTGCGGGCTTTGGTTATATTAACGCACAGTGAATTAACAATTAATTAACTTTCAACCCTTGTAAATTTCTAAGATTTAAATGTGTTTGGAACGGTTCTTACCACGTTGGCATGTGTCGAATTCTTCATTAAAAGTTTCTATTAAATTTTTTTTTCCCTCTTCTTTCTTTCTTCTTTTGTATTGGAAATTTGCTAGGATGATAAATTTATTTTTTTGCGAAGCCGTTTATAACGAAACTAAGGCAAAATGTCCGACTTTAAGTCTTACTGTTACACTATGCAACTTTTCCTTTCCTATGCCACGCCAACCCACCATACCAACAAAAAAAGAAAAACAAAAAAAAGAAAAAAAGAAAAGGATTGGCATGTGGTAGGTTGGTAACACCATCTAACAGAAAAGGCGGTTTCAATTTGCAAACCTTTTACCATACCATAGATAGAAGACTTGTTCTTCCAGCAGACATTTTCAAGTCTTTAAACTAATGGGTTTAGCGCACATATACAAACACCGCCCAAATTTTCTATGATAACAGGGACAGAAAATACATGCTATTCTGTCCCAGAAGTCGTCATTTTAGGAAGCCGCATCTCCCCACATTTAACCTCAACTGCTTCATATCATCAGTACCAACACAGCTGGAAATTGAGCTTTTAGTGGCGTTTAAAAAACGCCGCCATAGGTATCAAAAACGCCTCTAATTATTTTTGTGACGTTTAATAGCAAACGCCGAAGATGCGGCCGTCGCTGTAACTTTATGACGCTTTAAAAGCGTCGCTATACCAATATAGGCGGCGTTTTTTAAAACGCTGCTAAATGTGCTTCATAATGATACAATGACGTCACTCCACATTTAGCGACGTTTTAAAAACGCCCTAATAGATCTTTTCTATTTTAAAAATATAACCGTTGGTATTCTATAGTGACGTTTAAAAACGCCGTTATAGCTTATTTTTTTATTAAAGAAAATTTTAAAAAAAATTGTGCTAGTTCTGTGAGATTTAACTAAAAAAAAACACCTTTTATAAAGATGAAAAATATATAATATATTGACTAAATTTAGGTAAGCATAATACTAGATCAATTCATGTTTCTCAATATGCAAAAATATTTCAATTCCGAGATGAAATAAAGTTAAACTAGTGCCTAGTGGTAAGTTAAAAATTATTACAAAACAAATCGGCACAAAATTCAAACTAATTATACATGCAAGTACTATGAAAGCATCCACTAAGAAACAAAAATTCTCGAGTTCTATAAGGAAGATGATGGTCCTCTGTTCACATCTCAGCATTGTTGACACATCTTGTGCTGTCACCTATTTAAATCATTGGACCAAAAGAGGGGATTCCCTCATCATTTATATTGCTAATATATTTAAATCATTGGACCAAAAGAGGGGATTCCCTCATCATTTATATTGCTAATATATTTAAATCATTGGTTTAGTTTTCCCAAGAGAAAGACACACAGCATGTGCCATTTTTATTGCCATAAAAATAAAATTATTGTTGGTTTTTGTACGTCATTGGTTTATTCATTCCTAAGGAGAGTTGTTGTTGTATTTCTTGTCTCCAACAATTGACTGAAAACAGAAAAGAAAATAACTAACCATGAGAAAACAGAAAAGGCAGATGTAAGCAATGCCCAACTCATCAATGCACCATCAACTGAACAGAAAAAAAACTCCCACCTTTTTAACATTCTATGGCAAAAATGTCAAAAAAAGAAAAAAGAAAAAAGAAAAAAGAAATGCCTCCCTTCTTCCTCAAAGAGTCTAAACCATCAAAATATATCCAGATTTGCCAAAGAATCAAGAGCTGTCAAGATGTTAACTTATGGTAAATGAATCTTATTCACATTAGCCAAACAAGGAAACAAGAGAAAGAATTTAAAAAAAAAAACGTCTTTCTATGCCTTTATTGTTGCTACTTGTTCATAACAATATTATATCCCACTAGAGGCCTTGTGAAATGAGTTGTTGATGACATAGCTGTGGAAGTTGAACATTTGGGAAGTATGAGATTAGGAATGAACAGGTTTGAGGGGAACTAAGTACATTTTGTTCCCCTTATTTGGAATTACCTACATTTTTCAAAATTGATAGAGACAGTAGAGAAAGTAGAGACTATTTGTGTGCTATGGGGTGGGGGGTCACAGTATATTGTTTAAGGTGCTTATGATCCCATGGCAAGAATATGTTTTAGAAATGTAGTATGTAGGTCTTGTATTTGAACTTCATTAGGTACCCCAAAGTACATCATTAGTAGTCATCAACTATGATAAAAACAAAAAAATAAAACAAAACTCGATAATTCTCTACTTAATGTCACTCAATGATTGTAGGGAGAGCCATCTGCGGAATAAATTAAACATTATTGGAGATCAAGTGGGAACAATTTGTAGATTATGCATTTCTGCCAAATTGGGGTCATTTGACCATGTCTAGACCAAAAATGTGAAACTAAAAGTACTTTTCTCCAAAAGAATATTCTCCATAATTTCAAAAGAACACCTACTATATGATTGCAATAATAATGATGATAAATTCACCCACCCTTGATTGAAGCATTGTAGAAATCTAGATGTGCAATAAAAATTGCGAAAGAAAACTGACATAGGAGTCATGCACAATATATTGATCTTGCCAAATAATACGGACATTACCTCCGCTTCTCCTGAAGTGTATTCTGGATCCAAATTTGAAAGGTGGACAAGTGCTCCTTGCTCATGTGCACTCTTCAATCTTTCCTCCCAAGGCTCAATAGTGACAGAAAGAAAAAAGAAAATGGAATAAATCACAACCACATGCTCACAATATAAAATAAACTAACAATAGAATAAATTGACTTTAATTCCTACAAGTTAGCGCAAGTACATAAATTTTTCTGTAGATGCTGGAGCTAACAAAAAAATTGTGATAAACAAAAACCAAAAAAAAAGAAGAAAAACCTAGAAATAAAAATAATGGGAAGCTTCTAGATAGGCCTACAATCTTAGAGGTTATGAACAATTATTAGATCAATTATCATGTTCTAATAAAAAAACCAAAATGCAGAAATCTTCAATGCACTAACTCTTCAATCCTTGGATCATTCAGTGCTGGTATGCTATAGAACTTTCCAAACTGACCACCTCCTGCCTTGGGAAGACTGGTCAGAATTCCTTTGAAAGCATTCTCAGATGCTGAACACATATAGTAAAAACAGAAAAAATGCATTCATATAGCCAATCACAAAGAAGGGAGGATGAAAATTAAAGTGACAAAAGCATATTGTGTGTGGAACAAACAATGGCCAAATGCATCTTCTGTACCTCTAGTTTTTTTCTTGACCGTTGCTACTCCCTTAGAAAAGTTTAGCCATACTTGAATAATCCAATGTATAATCCAGAAAAAAGAATCTCTTCTTGTAATATTCATATATCCAAAAAGTTCATTTATTCATTCATTCTTCAGCAGCAGCACTGGCGGCACTCAGATCCACAGTTAGATCAAGAGCCTGAAGCATGACACCCATCAACTATACTGGTTAGAGTCACTACAAGTGGAACTTCAGTTCTAATTAAGACTACTTAAAGTTTAGAATTGAACATGATTAATAATTTGAGCCAAAAATATGCATGATCAATTCTGGTGTAGATAATGTGTAACGATATGAAGCATAGAGTTATGTTTAACTAACATCAAAGTAATCATACATTAGGTGAATGTATACTGTTTTCTAAACGTTCTACATCAGCAACAATTCAACACTAGATGCTCATAGAAGTGTTATCGTGACAATGAAAGAACAAGCATGAAAGACTTTGCTGCCAACAAGATTAAAAAATGTTAAATCAACTATAAATACCTCTCCTTTTAAAAAAGTGACCATAAGCAAAACAAACCAAATGCCAACACTTGAACAGCTACATTGTAAATTGAATCAAACTATTTGTGAGTTTGGTCAAAGTTCACTTCAGATTATCTTGTTATGTAATTTTGAAATTCAATTTTCTAAATTTAGCTTGATAGCTTATACCAACTACAAATTGTCATTTCTTTATTAAAAATATTGGTATGTAACTTTCATTTCTTTATTAATTTTTTTATCTTAAGAGAGGAAATAATGACACTCATTTTTTTCATATTTTTTTTTTCTTCAGATATTATCAACTATCATTAGATAAGTTTCAAAATTTTATGTAGCATATATATCAATATACTAACCCCCTGCTTCAATTTATTTATTTATCTTGAGGCTGGTTGTGGAGCCAAGTCAACAGCCTATGTGGAATAAAAGCTGCAGATTTGATAAATTCATATACCGATTAATAACAAAAGAATTGATTTGAGACCAAGCCAGTATCCAGTGATATTCATCCTCCATCATCACCTTTTCACATGGAGACAAGTAAAAAGGTCTACAATAACATTATGTGCTCCAACAGCAAAGAGTATATATGTATGTATGAATTATGCATTTGAACAAACAATATATGTTATGTATTATGTATGTATTATGCATTTGAACAAAGGAGTTGTCACAATAAGAGCAGAACAAATCCAAATGCCTGAAGCATGCTTCATATCACCAAAAAAGTATCATCTCACCATGGATTTTGGTGAATTCTACTCATGGTATAATGTTGCTCCCAAGTCTCAACCAACCCCTCAAATGGGGCTGATGGCAGAAGCGACCATGAGTAGTTCATTCTAGCCATGAGATCTTAATATCATAGTCTGATTGTCCAAGACAAAATGCATATATATTCCACAATATTTCCAGTTAAAGAAACATTAATAGAGATCAATTAACAGAAACAGGCTTGGATAATGAAAAAGAATTTGTACAGATAGTGGAGTTTTGTCATATTTCCGAGCTCTGGGGGAATGGGCCCAGTCAGCTTGTTACCATGCAGATACCTACAACATCCGATATCGGAATTAGAAAGTTGACAATTAGATCACGGAGTAGAATATACATTTTAAGTATCAAGCCAATCACCGATGAGATTTTTCCTGAGAGTTGATTACCTTGCAAAGATCTAGCATGCAAAATAAAATTCAGAGCAATTTTTTAAGTAAATAAGTCATAAGAAATTAAATCACTGGACTTCTTTACACATACAATGTAGCGACTTGCAAGAACCCAATATTAAAAGGAATCTCTTCAGTCAGCTGATTGTAAGACAAGTCCCTACCAATCAAAAGTGATTAAACATTCTTGGACTAGACATAGTAGCGTTTATCCAGAATTTGTCGCAATTGCATTAGATGGTATACATGCAAGACCTGGAAGGCGGTGCAATTGCCTATGTTCTGAGGGATGCTACCAATC
This sequence comes from Camellia sinensis, assembly GCF_004153795.1. NCBI lineage: Eukaryota > Viridiplantae > Streptophyta > Magnoliopsida > Ericales > Theaceae > Camellia > Camellia sinensis. Next base: position 204,120 of record NW_021026799.1, read on the forward strand.
AAACTATTATTTCTTACATCACTGCATGTTGAAGCAAAATGGTAAAATATATCACAAAATGACCCAAGATACAGAAAACACAAGGAGCAATAAGAAATAGAATGAAGTGATCAACAACTTACAAGTACCACAACCTTGTCAACTGACACATGTCAGGAGAGAGAGTACCAACCAAATTGTTCCCTTGCAAACCTCTTTTAAGTTAAGAATAAAAACATACATAGGCACAAATTCGTAAGGATTCCGACTCACAATGTGAAAAACATATGAAATCATAAAAATGCCAATATGGAAAAGATAACTGAGAAAATGGAAGGAGAAGTATACTCACAGATATTGCAAAATTTCATTCCAGTATATAAGCCTAGGTATTTCCCCACTCAGTTTATTCTGTGCAAGGTCTCTAGAATAAATATATTGAAACATATGCATCTCAGTCATCATTCTAAAATTAGATAGAAATTAAATGAGAAGAGAATGGAGAAAGAGGACTTACACGAGTTTTAAATTTGGAATTTGGGACAAGGTTGAGGGAATTGGACCAATTAACTGATTGTTTTTCAAAATTCTGGGGAGACCCATTCCAAAGAAGGGAAGAAAAAAAATTATACAAGACAAAATTAGCGCAGTAAGGGACTAAACATGAACATGAGGTTGTCTAGAGACTTACAGGTGTTCTAGTTGTTTCAACTCTGAAACTAAAAACAGTATGTCCCCATATAACTCATTGAATGATAGGTCCCTAACAATAACATATTTCATATCAATTGGTGTATAGTAGATAAAATGGATATCACCAGAGAGTAATATAAAAGTCAGTGAGCGTGAGCTTCAAATGCTGCAGACTAGTGGCAAAACTGAATTATTGTCTCCAAAAATATAAAACACTTACAAGCTTTTCGAAAAGGAGCAGTCACCAATTTCATCGGGGATCTGTCCTGAGAGGTGATTTCCTCTCATATCACTATTCAAAAGACAGTGCAATTACAATCATTTCCAAAATAAAAACCCATTAAAGTTGATGTACTGTACAGAAAGAATTTAGTACAAATACAATGACAAATAGAGAAGAAAGAAGGGGGGATACAATACATAGAGAGCAGACTTTTAAGGTCGCCAATCGCAGGTGAGATTTCCCCATCAAGATTTAAACCTGAGAGATTGCTACAACGTTTGAATAACCAACCAAAAAGTCAACATTTTGAACACCATGAAGCCCAAAAGAGAAAACGCCAAGGACATCAAAACTGACAAGAATAATAGTATGTGATTTCATAACCATAGTTGAATTGAACCACTATGAAAGGAAGTAAAGTCTTGTAGACTTACAAAAAAGAAAAGAAAAAAAGAAAAAGAAATGTTAGGTAATGAAGTGTTAACAAAGGGAAGGGAAACACATACAGTGCAATGACATTGAAGGTAACATTGTCACGTGTTACCCCTCTCCACACACAGTAGTCTTGGCTATTGGATTTTGGTCAAAATTTCCTGAGAAAGAAGGTGTTGCAAGCTGATTACCATGAGACGCAACTTGCTCGCAGCTAAGGCAGAAGCCTCTTGTAATTCTGGATCCATTGCTTCATAACCTTGTATCAATCGAGTATACATAGTTGGAACCTACATATTACAAAAAGCATTACAACAATAACATTACGACAATCCTATGAAATCTGGAATTAACACATTATGGGCCATAAATGCTTCATAGTTTTTTTAAATAAAATATTACTTTGTCCTAAGTGTTCCCTTATGAGAAAAAACCAAACAGAAAAACCCTTAAAAACAGAGTCCCAAACTGGGCCATAGGTAGTGAGAAAATTGGCAAATATAAACAACAATCACTGAACCACACAGAACATAGAATTTTAATTCATGCCATAAAATACTCGACTTACTCCCGTAAACACAATTATAGCATCATCCGCCTTAGTCCCATCTTTCGGATATGATTCACGCCATCTCTGCCAGATTGCCCTCACACTAAATTTTGGAATGAACTCAACCTTCAATAAATAAAACCAATCCACAAGAATCAAAAGTGCTGTAACAGAATAGAACTTCAAATAAAAGGCAGGACTGTTTTAGCATAAACAAGCAACCTAAGTTTGAAATTGAAAACCAACTTTGTGAAACAACTATGAACATGAAATAGAATGGATTACCGTGGAACCCGTATAGCGAGGGGCAAGTAAAGCATTGAAAAGCCCATGAACATGTACAGAGGGTAAGTTAAGGATTAATCAAATGTGAAATTATTATATAAAAGTTTTTCCGAAACATAGATACAAATCAACTCCTCCTCCTCTCTCTCTCTCTCTCTCTCTCTCTCTCTCATCCGGACTTCAAGCAAATACTTAAATCTAGTTCAACGAAGCAGAGAGTGAAGAAAAGAAGAAATGGATGTGTTCAGACACAAATCAACTTGTAATTTCTTGCTTACAATTTCAATAACCAAATCGAGAAAGACGGGAAGGAAGAGCTTAAGAGAGACAGAGAGAGAGATCGATACCTCGCTGGTGCAGATGGCGTGGCGGTGCAGATGGTGGTGGCGATGGGGCTTCAAAATCGAAATCGAAATCGAAATTACAAAGTCAGATGAAATCGAATCAGAGAAATCGAGCCGGTGCAGACGGTGGAGCTTTGAAATGGAAATCGCTTTGAATCTCAAAGATGAATCTGTGAGAAAGATAGGGTTTAGAGATGAATCGAGAGAGAGAACTTCAATTAGGGCTACAGCGAGAGATGAATCGATCCGTTGAGACGGCTTAGAGAGAGAGAGAGAGAGAGAGAGAGAGAGAGCGCGAGAGAAAGAGTGAGTGAGTGAGTGAGTGAGATTAGGGCTACAAAATATGTATTACATTTTATATTCACCGCTCGCGCATTTAAGAGAGAGAGAGAGAGATAGGACATTCGAAGGCGTTTTCAAACGCCTTTGTTATTGAAACGGCGCCGTTTTGATTTTAAAAAAAGTGACGTTTAAAAAACGTCGTTAAATATTACGTTGCCAAAACTCATTTTTCTTGTAGTGCAAGTTAATCCCAACCGACAACAAAATTCTCGAGTTTTGGAGCATGAATATTCAAATATTGAAAGCCTGTGCAATCAAAAAGCTCCCCCTGGACAAGCGATGGGGTACTGAATGTAACATCACCAACTTTGACGGAACCAAATGCTATTTTCTCAAGACGAAGGAATTGGAGATTCCGAAAGCCTACAACAGGTTGCTTGAATATACAATTACGGAGCATCAATCGTGTCAATTCATAGCACTTCGAGAGAAAACAAGAAAGCTTATATGTAATAATATTCCAATTATCCACGGAGAGTTCCTTGATACCATTGCTTGACAGAAATAGTATCCATATATTTATATATAGTTCCCAGTTAAATTGCATGTCTGGAATGTGGAGAATAAACTTTCGAATGGGAATGAGACCTTTATGATGATTAGAGAGAATTTTGGCAACTTTGTTCACCCATTTAGTTGGATGGAGCCCAATCCATCAGCCGCGCTCTTCAAAGAGGAGTTTGTCAAGTATGACTTGTGAATGTTCATACCAATTACTTGTACTTGACAAGATGCTTGACAAGATGCCTGTTCTTGCTGCTTCTTCAAAAGAAAAGTAGTCTAGAATTTTGAGTTTCAACTCTACTGGCAAGGTACTGAACCTTGACTGAGCAGGTGGAGAACCATCAACAACCCATACCAATAGTTTATGCGCCTATTCAACAAAAAGGGACCCCAAGGGACCCCAAGTGCAGTCAATGGACAACAAACTTCATACAGACCTAGCTAGTGTTTGATAACTTAATTCAAAACTTAAAACTTAACATATTAAGTGAAAATTAAATAAATTCGTTTGATAACCACCATTAGTGTCACTTACAAAATCAAGCGACTCTTGAAATGTATGCTAAAAATTTAAGTAGTTGGAAACTTAATGATTGAATAAATTCTTGGAGCATCTCCAATCCTCTACTTTTTAGATATTTTGGAGAGTCTCACCCCATAAAACCAACTCCAGCAACTTCCCTAAAGAGGGCCCCTATTATAGGAAGTTGAACTGTCCCAGTTGCTCCTCAATTGTGGGGAGCTACTATAGAACCCCCAAATATATAAAATTGTTTTTTATTCAACTGCTCTTGGCCTCTACACGAAACGACTCTAATCACAAATAAACAAACAATCCTGTATTTTCCAACAGCTCTTTATCTTTTTGCTATTTTGTTTTTATGATTTGTATTCTCTCATATATACATACACAGGAATGGACCGAGGAGGTGGCTGCTGGCAGTGGCCACCCTTAAGTTTTGAAAAAGCTCCTTAAATATAGTGATCTTAGTAATCGATATTTATAAATTACACTGGCTCACCCCTCCAAGATTTTTTTGAGAAATTTAGTACCTGCCCCCTCAAGATTTCTTTAAGTCAATTTGCATTAGTTTCAATCTTTACTCTTCAACTTCAGATATTCTTCATTATTTCTACCTCTTATTTTTCTTGTTTGTTTTGGTTTTTTCCTTTATCGTTTTTGTTATTTCAATGCTCTCTTCAACTCATTTTCATCTCTATTTCAAAACTACTTCTACTTTCAGTTCTTCCTCTTCTTCTTATTTCTCTATTGTAGTTCTCTCTTTCTTCATCCTCTTCTTGGAGATCTTACATTCGATGGATTTTGTTCATCAACAAAGTTCTATCTATTCATCCTCTTGTCAATATAATGATTCGTCTTTTTTTTAATCATCCCAACTATATTGGCACCAAAATACATACCTAGGTTATGCAAACCATAGTTCTATCTATGTATATATCTAGATCTAACTGCAAATGAAATAAAACATAAACAATAATTCTACGTACCATTTTGTAGAAGACGGCGTCGCAAGTGCGAGAAAGAGAGAGAGCTCTTAGAGAAGAAAGAAGCAACACTTGAGAATCTTGATTCAGAGTTCCGAGAGAGTTGAGAGAACAAACAAAGAGCCGGGAAGGAGTCAGCAGCTGAGGAGAGTAAGGATGGAAAACGAATGAAATGAGAAAGAGCGATTTTCTAGGTTTTTTGTAAATGGGCTCTAAATTCTATTTAAACCCAAAATATATATGTATATATATATATATATATTTAAATCATCTCAATTTTTAAATATATTTTATTAAATTATTTAAGATTATAATTTATTTTTACTACATCCTTTTTTTTTCTCAAATTATATTTTTGAGATACACTTAAGTAAAACAAATTAAAAAAATCAAATTATTTTTGAAAAATCTTTCTTTTATTTACGTACATATAAGGAATATAAGTCAATGGCATTGGTGAAAAAGACAACGAATGAGAAGGAGAGGGTAAGCTTTGCGTTTGGACTTTTAGAATCGAATAAATTTACTTTGTTCGGCTTTAAAGTTCGAACAATAATGACAAAAAATAGATTGAATATTTACTTTTATATAAACAAATTCACAGAAATCAATAATTGTATTTTGATATTTATGTGAATACTTACCTCTTCTTTTATGGGTTGCTTCAAAAAACTATGTTGATTATTATTTTGATTCATTGTTTGATTTTGTTCAAATTTTTTTTTATTTGCAAGTAATAATATAATAAAAAATAATGATATCGATGATAATTATGAGTTTTGATAGGGTTGAATTGGAGTTTTTGAGTGAGAAAGAAGAAGAAGAAGAAAAAATAATTAAAAGTTAGAGAAGAAGATAAACATATTTGAATAAGAAGAATATGTATAATTGAAATTGATTATGGTGTACTATAAAAAAAAAATTTATTTTAAAATTTAATATATGTTGTCTTTATTAGTAAATATATAATAGAAATTAAAATGAGATAATTTTTTGGTTCAGATTAAACGCCTCGAGATTAAAGAGTCATTGGGCTCTCTAGCTAGCTCAATCTGTAACAGTGGTTGGTACTAGTAGTAGGGTTTATGGAATGGTCCTCACTGCGATTGGCCATGTGAACTCTAATAGCTGGCTTATGGGCGGGCTCAAACTATCACCGGGCAGTAGAGTAATGCTATCCTAAATTTTTTTTATCAAATCATTGCGTGATCTCCCACGAGAAGTTTGATAAAAAATCTGGTAAATTATTTAGAGTCTATAACATTTTCTTTTGGCAACATCATAATAAAAGTCATTTTATTAGCTTATTCATTTATTTAGATGTGTGGTAATTAAAAGACGTTACATTTGTTTTTTTTTTTTTTTTTTTTTGGCGAGTGGCACATAAAATGAGTAATTTTTTAAATTTTTTGTTATTTAAATTGCACTGACATAGTAGTGTATATTTATGACAAAGCCTTCCAGCTGAATATCATCTGGCAGGCAACATGAAACAAAAACTGAGGCATCAAGGGTCAAACTTTTGTGACTTGTCTATTGCCAATTTGTTAATCCCAATTAAATAAATAAATAAGTTATATTCTTATAATTTTTTTATAAAAGTTTTTTTATGTGAAATTAATATTTTATTTTAAAATGATAAGTCTTGATAGTATCCTTTTTATTTGTATATGGGAGAATTATAGATAAGTGGAGTGTAGAAAAATTATTTAGGAAAAAATGAAAAAAATTATGATTTTAATTATCAATATTTATAATGTTTATCATTTTTTCATAAATAATTTCTCTAATTCCTTCTGATTTGTAATCTCCCTTTTTATATCAGTACACATACCATCTTGCCAACAAGCTAATGGAGTGGAAATGTGATGCTTAATGCACTGGAAATGTAATGCTTACAAAAAAGAAAAGAAAAACAACTCTATTATGAATTTATGAAGTATATCCAACTCATTTTCTATATTGACACTCTCTTCCTACTAAGGCAGTGGTTTTTTAAAAGTAATCCTGAATAAACCCTATCTTTCCAAGGTTGTAGAACTTAAAAGCTTTGTTTCGATTTGAGGAGGTTACACAAAGAGAGGGGGGCTGGAAGCATATTGATAGATAGAGATACTAAATATGGAAAATTACACAAATCACCCATGTGGTATATTGAAAATACAGATAACACCCTTATATTTTTTAAAATTACACTAACATCCATTGTTTTAAGGCTCAGTTTGGTTAGGATAAAAATGGTAGAAAGTGAAAGAACTAGAAAAAAATAAAATTTTCCTAAGTTTGTTTAGTATGAAAGTGGTGGAAGTTTTAAGAAAATTAATTTTCTTGTACAACTTATAATAGTATGGTAACTAAACTTTCAGTTTCTTGCAAAATATACAAAAAAATACAAAAAAGTTTAAATTTATTGTAAAAGTAGTTACTTATAATTAGAGTTACTATTTTCTTACAAAACTTTCATCTTAATCAAATTCGTACGAGAAAATATATTTTCTTTTCTTTCACTTTACTTTCTACCATTTTCACTTTTCATAATTTACTTTTTTCTAAAACAGAGCCGGGTTTGGATTCTCTCTAATTAGTTATCTCAATTTGAGAGAGCGTTTGGATATTGGTTATTGGTAATCAGATATTGATAATTACATATTTGAATTACACTTGTATTATATTGAAATTATAATTGTCGTCCATTTTTGTAAATCAAATGTAATTCAAACATATATATAGTTATTGATATCCGATCATCTTAATTTTTTGCATGAACATTCTATTCAATGAGTTTTAAAAAGTAAACGGTTCGGATCACCAACATCAACTCCAAAATAGACTCCAAAATAGACTAATGGTGCAAGTGATCATGCAAGGTAGGCCAAGGTGAGATACGATGCTTGGCCTAGGTTTGAGATCTAGGCAAAAGTGGTTTCAGTGACCACACCTAGGGAAATGAGGTCTGGAAATCTGGGTTTCCCTCTTGATGAACATGAAGAACATGAAGGACATGAACATGAAGAACATGAATGCTAAAATCATAACTTATTTATTCAAAATCTGAGATTTTATGAGATGAGTTCGAAAACATGGACTTGGGTACTCATACTTGAAGATCTAATGAAAACAAACACAAAAACATGGATCTTGATACAAACTTTCAGATCAAAACATGGTTTTATTTCAAGAACACAAGAACATCATTTTCTCTTTCTAAAACAAGCTTTAAATCAATGCATGGCTTATGAATCATGCTAGATCATGCAATGTGATTGGATCAATATAAAGAACAACAAGAGTAGATCAAGAATCTAACCTCAAAACACGAATCTAACGGTTCAAGGTGTGAAGATCAAGCTTGGAAATCTAGTTCTCTCTCTAAGAACTTCTCTTCCTCTTCCTAGAGCTTCTCTCTCTAAAAATGCAAAGATATGACAAAATGATGTGGGTTTCTCTACTGCCAGCAGACTTAACCCTCTGCTGGGACACGTGGCAATGTCTGGTTGGATCTCCTCAAAAAGGTGCCAGAATGACATGACAAGAGTATAACAAAGTGTGTATAACAAGCAAGGTGGCATGGGTACTCAGACAAGGCAATGATCTCGGATTAGGACATAGGCTTTGGCAAGAAGGTTTCAATGATCTCGGTTATGAAGGATAACACTTGGCTTAGTTGTGCCACACATCGGCCTAGATGTGCCACACCGCGATCTAGGTCATACTAGTCCCAGGACAAGATCGCTAGGTGCAAGGATCAAAGATCTAGGATGCCTAGATGATAACATCTCGGCCTAGATGATACACATCTCAGCCTAGGTGATGCACACCTCGGCCTAGATGATGACATCTCAGCCAATATGCTAGGGTGAAGGTGGAGGTCAACCAAAGTGGTTCCAAGATGGTCCTAGGTGTTGGCGCTCAAAGGCCTAGGTGTAAAAGGCTCAAAGGTGTGACCTAGGTTTAACATGACCTAGGCTTGGCATGACCTAGGCTTAACATGACCTAGGCTTGGCATGACCTAGGCTTAAGACAGCAAGGAAGGAACAAAGCATGCATACAACACTTAGGCAAATCACATAAGCACAAAACAAGACAAGGACCTTTACTTAGGCAAAACAAGTCAAAGTTTACAAATCCAAACTTAACAAGACAAAATCATGCAAATGCACATGAGCATGATTAAAACATGAATGTGGGTTATTACACAAGTGGTCTAGTTCACACTTGGGTACCCCCTCCTTAATATAGCTTGTTAAGCCTTTTCCTAGCTGGCAGGAGGAAACATCCACTATGTTTGAGGAGTCATAATGGATTTTTAAAAATTCTACAAAAAGAGAAAAATTACAATACTTGAACCCAAAACATCTTTAATACTAAGGTATTTACATAAAAATTTACAAGGCAAAAAGACTATATTTGACTCTCCAAAAGTTGGCCTAAAGTTGTTGCTGGGTAGACAAGTCTTTGGCCTGTTGTGGCTTGCTATGGCTAGGCTGCTTCATGGCATGCCTTGGGCTTTGGCTTACATTTGCACCAACAACTTCTTGGGCATGTTTTTAGCTCTCCAAAGGGCACAAATGAGTGTGGCATCAAGGTGTTGACCCTTGGATGGGCGCACCTTGACACTATGCCACTCCAACCCATCATACCAACCAAAAAAAAAAAAAAAATGGGGGGAAAAAATAAAAATAAAATAAAGGATTGGAATGTGGTAGGTTGGTAACCCCATCCAACAAAAAAGGAGGTTTCAATTTGCAAATCTTTTACCATACCATAGAAGACTTGCTCTTCCAGTAAACATTTTTAAGTCTTTAAACTACACCTAAAAACCAGAGGAGAAAAAAGACATCTATTTATATCTTCCAAGAGAGGAGGTTTCAATTTTGTTTCAGCTAGTGCCCATCAAATATCTACGAACATTCTATGATCAGATACCAGAACTAGAAGAAACGGAAAAGCAAATATCTATGTCAACGCCATCACTATCTAGTATATTATTGCAGCTTTTGGTGACACTTGAGTAAACCGTGCCAACTCTTTTGAGATCTCAAACCCTTCTTGCACATCAACTGTTACACAGTGCTCAACAAACATTATTTCTAGCATTGGTGAGTGGGCTAGCAGAAGCTTGATGAACATAAAGGCTTCCAACCCCTGATCTGACTTATCTTCACAGATCGAAGTTTGTCCAGCATTTGATTTATACAATCTAGTGCTTCCAGATGATTTAGAATCAGTTCCTCAAAAATGCTCTTAGCTGTGCAGGCCTTCGAACAGTGGCGAAACCAGGAAATTAAGTTAGAGAGGACACTTATTAATAATAATTTTTTATTTAAAAAAAAAATCGTGATCAACATTAAGATAATAATAATTTTATGAGCTAAATTTAAGTATAAGAAATTAAAAATCATTATTAAAAGGAACAAATCAAAATTCTATAATAGTGTGTAATAGCTCAATGAGGGATGGTGATGTAAGTTTGTAATTTTAGCACAAAAAATTATGGATCAAAATTCTTACTATTAGAAAATAAAAACACATCATTTATAGCATAAATTATTATAAAATCTATTTAATTTTTATTGGACAGAAAATATTAAAGAGATGATATAACTTATAAATGATGTGTTTTGAATGGAAATTATCAAATAGCCTTAGAGTACTATATGGTGTTGCCTATGTGATGCTTAAAGCATGAGAAACCACAAATCACACTAAGTAGTTTGTCAACTACTTGAACATAATGAGTTAATTATATTCAATCCATAAGATTTCCTACTACACTATTGGTTTAGACTACTACATAAACAATACCACATAGTATTCCCAAAGTATCAAATAACTACTTATTGTGAACAATACAATAAATTTTTAGCCAAAGAACATGTTAAGAGAAAAAAATACGTTTTATATATGACCACAAAATAAAAACAAAAAAAATTCAAAATTGAGGGGGGACACAGCTCCGCCTTTGTGTATAAGCTAAGAACCTCCCCCCCTCTAAAAAAAAAATTGAAAAGTTAGGGGGGGTCACGTGACCCCCCTCGCCCCTATGTCCCTCCGCCTCTGCCTTCGAGGATAACTATATGCAAAACCAAGAACGCAAGCCCAATTTAGTCTCCATTAGATGTGGTCTAGGTGGGCACAGACCTAACCTTTGGCATTATTGCACAAAGTGGCTGCCCTCAAATGTTCTAACCCACAACTTCAAGGTTGGTAGGTCGAGTTTTAACCACTGGACCAGCGACTCCCTAACTATATGCAAAACCAATTACTCTAAAATTTTGAAGTATAACAAACAAGTTTCTGGATTCTTACCATAATGTGAAGTGTAATCAAATTGGGGCAACTTCTAATCAAATTTGGGGGTGTTTGGGAAGAAGGCATTTTAGCTTTTTTGGCCAAAATAATACTAAAAGACAAAATAGGCTAAAATAGCCAATAAGACAAAATGTCATATCAAACTCATAATCATTCACTTTTTCTCTCACAAATATTACATTCAACTACAAAAAAATCCAATCATTTTCACAAATACAAAAATTTTAGCCTACTAAAATAGCAACTTCCCAAACACCCACAAAGTGTGCAAGAAATTTGATCCGAGTCATATAACCCAATATTATATAATGTAAGCGACTTCAAAAGGTGAACTAGGGTTGGAAGACTGCGTGGAACACCACCTGTAGCCAAACCCTATGAAGCAAATCGAGAGGCAATTTTTAGACATTGTCAAGCTACATGATTTCATATAAATGAATCTGATATTCAAAACTGTCTCACCTTAAGAAGAAAGCCATCCAAATGTAGTGTTGCAATTCTAGGAAAATCACCCAGAAACTCAACCACATTGGGTGTTTTGCCCCTCTCACGACTTCCCATTTTCTTACCTAATATGATGCAGATATAATTCAGATTATGGGTGTCAAAAAACAAATTGATTTTATCCCATGATTGTAGTGGAGATGTAGAAAATTCAACTTCAAAGCACTGATATAGAAATTGCAAATACTGGTACAATGTTCAATGGTCAATCTCTGAAGCACCGAGGACCTGGATAATAGGTTTGTAAGCTTGTCTTGTGCAAGTGAGATTTTGTTAAGGTGAAGGCTAATGAGATGAGATTACTAAAGCCACTTAGTTTCTGAGGTAGTTTGAACAAACAATTGACAACCTTCAAACGAGTCAACTCTGGACAAGAATAGATACAGGAATGCAAATTATAGGGTTTATTATTTGAATTGTCAAGTGTGAGATCCTTGATACCATTTCTTGACAGAAAGAGTATCTGATGATCAATATCTGAGCTGCAATTGATTTGTACATTTGGAATGCACAACACAAATTTTAGTATGGGGCCAACGTGAAGCAAGAGAATTTTATCAACAATGCTCACAAGTTCATGTTGGACTATTGGTTTGATCTTGAGGGCCTCTTCAAAAAACTGATTATCAAGCATAAGTTGCGAAATCGTAATCCAAATACTCCTCCACTTTGTTGACAAGATGCTTGTTCTTCTTGCATCCCTTATAGGCATCTGCCATTCTACAATATTTCTTGGCAAGTCACTAATTATATCAGTGCTGCTAATGTAGCGATGACTATTCATTGTTGTCCTGAAAAGTTAAATGGAGGAAGAAATAGAAATAGAAATAGAAATAGTTTAATTGCAGTGAAACTTCAATGAATAGAAAGAATATAATTTCAACTCAACAAAGCCTTGCCTTACTATATGTGGAACGGCTACATGATTCCTGTGTTGTCTATTTGATTAATGCCAATAATTTGAGTTAAACCACATCCTTATGTTGTTTTTATGTTTTTGAACTTCCTAACCCTCAAAGTAGAAAGAAAATCTAATATGCATTTTTTTTTTCTTTTTGTCATTGAGATGCTTCTTGTAGCACCCCAGGTAACCAGGAAGAGGTTTTCCAGTGAGAGGGTTTTACATAATTGCGATTAAAAACTTAAGATGGGTTGGGTTTCTAAAGACCAAGTTGGCTAAAAACTGTGACCTTTTGGGAACACACAGAATGGAAACAAATGGATCCTAGGATAAAATCTCAAAGGGAGTATAGTAGTAGTGAATTAATGGGTTAATGTTGAATTAGTCGGTTTCTAGGTAATTACATGTTTCCTTGTATTTACATATGTTGTATTCAATGAAAAGGTATGTTGGATATTTTCTGAATTAACTTCTTGTGAAGTTTATGGAGGTCTAATTCTTCTCGAATTAAACCAACAAGAAGTATTTCCCCTTGAAGTGGCCCTTTCTTCTCTATTCCTTCTTCTTCTTCTCTTTTTTTTTTTTTTGTTAATAAAAGGGTTCATATCAATTGGTATCATAACTGTCGATTCTCGACAATAGCTATACCACAAGAAATCTTGGGAGTCAATTTGCAATGAATTACAAGGGATTAAAGCACTCGTCTTGAAAATGGTAGAGAGCAACAAACAATCTATGGAAGCTCTAGATCAAAGTGCAGATCAAGAAAGTAGATTTTGAAGATAGAAAGTTTGATTCTCAGTGTACTGATCTCATATTTTAAGGATGAGTAGTCATCGGAGAAGGCACTCATTCGTCTTCTCATCATGTTTTTTTCTCAGATCAAAATGATGCAATAAAGAATTTTATTGCTGAAGATCTTTGAAGAGCAAGACGACAACAATTTCATGTTTATAGAGCAGGTCCTCTATACATTCATTATTGGCATATCCATCCAGGTGAGTTTTGAATAACATTTGTATTTCAACCTGAGAGCAAGATTGAATCTGAAAGGGTATGAATGATGCGTTCAGAATATTTATTTTGTTAGTTATTATCATTTACCTAGCAATTAGGAATATAGTATTAGTGGGTTTGTTAGCTTACAAGTGAAGTGGTATTTGTGGGTTTCTAGTTAGTTATAATATTCGTTGTATTAAATGAATTAACTTCTTGTTAAGTTTTTGGAGGTCTGGTTCTCCTCAAATTGCACCAATAGGAGGTCTTCCCTCTCAAAGTGCTCCTTTCTTTCATATTTCTTCTAATTTTTATTTTTGTTAACATAAGTGTTCATATGAGGGAGCTGCTAAAATCTGTCAAGAAGAGTGCCACGAGAAATGCCAAGGTGGTTAGAAGACTTGTAATCATTGAAGCCTCAAAGCATGGGGACCAGATGGCTGCATATGCGTCTAGACTACACAAACTTAGAAATTGAAAACAACTTATGTGTTCATATTTTGAATCAAGTACATTACAATTAAGCCAACCTCTCACAAATAAAACTTAGAAGTAGTTGATTCATCATTAAATTTTTATTTATTTATTTATTTTTGAAAGTATGTCCGGTAGATCTATTATAACATCCCCAAAATTTTAGTTTGATAGATTTTCACAAGTAGGTTAAAGATATTTTGTGAGTAATCTTATACATGATTTATGTAGAACAAAGCTTGTGTACAATGTACAACAAACTCTAAAATTTTTTCCTTTTTACTTGATATTTAACAAAAAAATAAAAAATAAAACCCCCTTAATTGTTAAAACAAGCAAGTTAAAAATGATTGAGGATTAAATAGAAACAAGCCATCTTGCATTTTTGGTGAGATGAACGTTTAGTTACTGTAATCAAATCCTGCATAATTGACCAACAGTCACTGAAGCATAGAGATTATACCAATAGTTTTTCAAATATAGGTTCTATATGAATTGAAAAACATTAAGTGAAGAATAGTTTCAAAAAGTTACCTGGCATTAAATTTCTATAGGTTTCATGTTTCAACATTGAATTGTAATAAGAAAAAAAGAGAAACAAGTAAGTTTTTTTTCTTCTATTTTACCCCCCTCTCAAAAAAAAAAAAATCTTTCTTCTAACGCAATCAAGAATACAAACAATAATCAAAGGCCATAAAATTTTGAAAGGTATATAATTTCATAAACTATGAATAAGTCCGGAAATAATTAATAAAAAAATTCCCTATGATCACCAATTACAAACATTTTTTTATTTTATTTTTTTGAGCTCCAATTACAAACACTTTTAGACGAAGGACATATAATCAATAATCATAACCAAATGTCCCAAAACTATTTAAAAACCCCCAAAACAAAAGAAAGTTAAATGGTGAATTGAATCAGTAATGATGGAAAATGTTGGGTCAATCCCACATCGACCAGGGAGGGACTCTTACTTCCACCTTATAAGCGCACTGGCCCCTTCCACCTATCAATAGGCCTTTTCCCTCGAGTCCACCTATCAATAAACCTTTTCTCCCGAGGAGGAACAAAACGGTGAGGCTCTGGCCAAAGCGGACAATATATATTGACGGGCAGCGAGAGGATAGGCGTCGCAAAATATGACACTAGAAGGAGGGCTGTCCGACAAACTCTCCCACTGTAGTGGCCCAATCCGTTAAGGGGTTATGCTGGGTCAATCCCACATCAACCAGGGAGGGACTCCCACTTCCACCTTATAAGCGCACGGCCCCCCTCCACCTGTTAATAGGCCTTGAAAACCGTAAGAGGGGGAACCAGCTCCTTCAACTCCAAAGTGGACAGTATATTGCTCGGCGGTTGAGCCATTCCAGCACTCATCCCAGTAATAGGCCTTTTCACAGAAGAGGAACAAAACCGTGAGGCTCTGGCCAAAGCAGGCAATATATTGATGGACCATGAGGCTCCGGCTAAAGCGGATAATATATTTTGCGACTCCTGTCCTCTCGCGTCCCGTCAATATATTGTCCGCTTTGGTCGGAGCCTCAAGGTTTTGTTCCTCTTTAGGGGAATAAGACTCTATTGACAGGTGAAGGGGGCCAGTGCGCTTAAAAGGTGGAAATGGGAGTCCCTCCCCGGTCAATGTGAGATTGACCCAATAGAAAACAAACCAGAAAAGTGCTTATGAAAACCAACCCATCAATTAAGAGCATCTCCAATGGTTGAACAAATTTTTCACCAAATTTGAGTAAAAAAATGCCAATTTTCTCATTCTGATACCAGTAGCTCCAACCGTTCACTGTAGCGTGCATCAAACAGAGAGGGTCGTCCGGGTGGTCGACCGGTAAGAGCAATTTTTTTTTTTTTTTGCCTTCATTTCTGTTGCTTCAAAAAAAATGCTAAGGTAGTTGACCCCCGGTTAGGAATGACAATGGGGGGCAATGGGGTGGATATTAATTCTCCATCCCTATTCCCCTATAATAAATTTTTCCCATTCCCCATGGGTACCACCCTCCCCATTTTTTAATGGGTATGGATTTTCCCCAACCCACTTTAATCCCTATTTTTATTTTTTTATATTCAATGTTAACAACCACTTCCCTTTTTTTTTTTTTTTTTTTTTTTTTTTTTTTTTTTTAGTTTCAAAAAAAAATCAATCTTTTTTCTTTCTTTTTTAATATATTTAATATTAACAACCTTCTTTTTTTTTTTTATAAAGGTTTTAGCTAAATATACATTCAATCTTTTTTCTTTCTTTTTTAATATATTTAATTTTAACAACTTATTTATTTATTTATTTATTATTTTTTTGAGGTTCACAACAAAAGCTAAATATACATTCAATCTTATTTTATTTTATTTGGTTCAACAACAAAATCAAATACACATTAATTAATTAATTAAAAAGTTTGTTTTATAATAATCAAATATATAATTTTGAGACAATCAAATAAGTTTTAGTAATTGAAAAAAAAAATGTGGAAGAACGTGGAAGATTAAAAAAAAATTACAACAATCTCTCTCTCTCTCACTCTCTCCCCTACATGTTATAAGAACCTGATTACAATGTTATAAGAGCCTGTTTGAAGAAATAAAATGTGAAAGAAACTGTTTGAAGAAAGTGTTATAAGACTCATATTAAATTGCATCAGGGCATAAACAAGGAATTGTTTGTTGATCTCTTAGCCACGGACATTTAGACATTAAACCATATTTCTCTTAGCAAATTTGAACCATTCATTTTAATTTATCCAAAATCTAATTATACCTTTTAACAAATCTAAACCACTCTTTTTAAGATATCTATGCCTTACCACACCCAATCCATCCTCCATCTTCTTCCTTTAGTCCCCCACGAATTTTGTTGTTTGTTACTTTTAAAAAACAAAAAATATTTTTTCAATTAAATTTTTACTAATTTCACAACACCATCACCACTATTCTCACCTTCACTGTCACACTACCATCACCATAACCACTACCATCATCACTGCCGCCATCACCCCACCACTATGTAACAATCTCTACTTTCACCTTCGTTCCATCACCAACACCACCAAATATAAAAAAAATATATTTTTAATTTTTTTTATAAAAAATATTTTTCATTAAAAAATATTTTATATCTAAATAAATGAAGCATAACATTAGGAAACAAGCTGATTTTAGTTAAATCTGTTCATAACTAAGAAAAATTCTTTTAATTTAAAAAAAATTATTTAATATGACTTTGTATCCCCTTTTTGTTTTTCTAGCAAATAAATCTATGTACCCATCATTTCTAACCAATCACAACTCATGCTTGTTTTGATTCTCTACAATTTCCTTATTTTCAAATACATTTATATATATATATATATATATATATGCATGAGATGTCACGCACGAACAAAATAAAATAACATAGAAAAGCAAACCGAAACCTACACTAGACAATGTCCTTAATTTTTTTTAAATAAATTTAAAAATTTCTAGATATGCATAAAATTTGACAAGAATAATGTGACAATGTTAATTAATGTGTATTTGATTTTATTGTTGAGCCAAATAAAATAAAATAAGATTGAATGTATATTTAGCTTTGGTTGTGAATCTTAAAAAAAAAAAAAAAAATTGGTTGTAAACCTTAAAAAAAAATTAAAAAAAAAACAAAAGAAAAAAGATTGAATGTATATTTAGCTTTGGTTGTGAATCTTAAAAATTTTTAAAAAAATGGTTGTGAACCTTAAAAATAAAAATAAAAAAAAGATTGGAGGTATATTTAGTTTTGGTTGTGGATTTAAAAAAAAATAAAAATAAAAAATAAAAAATAAAAAATAAAAAATAAAAAATAAAAATAAAAAAATTGGTTGTGAACCTGAAAAAATAAATAAATAAAAAAAAGAAAAAAGATTGAATGTATATTTAGTTTTAGTTGTGAATCTTAAATAAATAAATAAAAAAAACATATGGGGAAATTAGTGGGTACCCATCCCCAACCCATTCCCTGTGGATATTTAAAGAATATCACTTACCCTACCCAATGGATAAGAAAAAGAGGGGAAAACTCATATATTTGGGTTGGGTCTCCATGGATACCCATAGGATAGGTTATCCATTGCCATCTCTACCCCAGGTAAGAGCAATTTTTTTTTTTTGCCTTCATTTCTGTTGCTTCAAAAAAAATGCTAAGGTAGTCGACCGGGGGGTCAACCAGTGTAAAATTTTCACAAAATTTTGCTTTAAAGTGGTCATCCGGTGGGACATCCGGCCGGACGTTCGGCCGGTCGTTCGGTGGGTCCAACTCAACGGCTATGCACATTGAATTGGTGAAAGAGGCAAGTCGTCCTCAGTTTGGTGAAACGTTTGATGTTTTCTCAATTTGATACTGTTTTGGTGCAATCGTTGGAGCCCAAAAAGCATATTTTTTTTCATCAAATTTGAATTTAATGTTGGATTTGGTGAACGGTTGGAGATAGCCTATCAAGCACACAAACAATCCTTTTTTATCAAATTTTTTTCACTTTTCAACTCTGTAACTCTTGGGAGTTTTGAATTTAAATTGAACTAAGAAATCTTAAGTTTATTTGGGTGTCATATTGTGAATAGAATTACATATTAGCTTCTCATTGTTCCTTGTAATTCCATATCTATTTCAGTTGTAAGAACTTAAGCAGAAGCAAAATGGGGTTTCAAGTTTACCTTTATTGAACCCTTTTCTCGAAGTGAAGTGGTAAGAGTGTTCATGCGATACGATACAAACCCTTTTCTTGAAGACGAACAATCATTAAACAAAAACTTATACTTCAATCACCAGGTGCTAAAAAGAGGGGAAAAAAAACTATAACCTTCTCTAAGCTATCGCAATGGCTGGAAAGGAAAAGAACTTGGGAACTAGATGCTGGTGTGAGTTGGAAAAAAAAATTACCAACACATAAAGGGGAGGGGAGCCTTTCATTTACATCTCACCACAGACATATTTATACTTCATATATTTATAATTTTTTTTTTTCTCAACTCTTACTTGCATGTAGTTCCCTCAGATAATATCATATTCAACTAACCTGACTTTTGCGGGCCCACCTTCATATCTTCATCCCTCCATGTATAGGCACTAATTTGGTCTCGTGTCGATAATACCAATAGTTTATCTCATTAGTTTCGTAATAAATATAAGAAAAAAAAATATTTTTATAAAATAAATGGTTTAAATTTACAATCATATTTATCATTTATTTTATAAAACAAAATGTAATTTTTAAATTTATAATTTTTCAATGAAACTATTTTTTGCATAGATGACTTTTATTATAATACTTACGAAATAGACGGTTCGGATTATTGGTACATGTCAGAATTGGGGCTTAGAAGGGAAGTATGGAGAGGTATGGAGAGACAAAGTATGGTAGAGGGCTTATCCCGGCTTCTTCTGCTTTAAACAATTCAAGGATAAATTACAAATACACTATTGAATTTGCTTAAATTACATATTATCCCATTGATTTTGAAAATTATATTTCTTCCCTTTAAATTTCTAATTGCATAACAAATGACCAATTTTATTAATAAATAATCAAATCAATTAACATTTATTTTAATGATATCAGAAATATATTTAAATAAGCAATTCTGATAATTTATTTTTGTATAGAAGATTAGTTAGAAATTTCTTTTTTCTATTATGTTACATAAAAAATTCTGAAAAGGAGTATTTATAATTTTCAAAATCACATGAACAATCTATATCTTAAGTAAATTTCAAGAGGTATATGTGTAATTTACCCAATTTATATTTTAAGCAAATCTCAAGAGTGTATGTATAATTTACCTAAGAATTCAATAATGTAACTAGATTCTATCTGGCTGAGAAATCAAATTGGATGGTCCAGTCTGGTTTATGATGGACTTATTCAAGAATGGTTGAATAACTGTTTTTTTATCACAGCATAGAAGTGCCTGTATTCATAGTGTAATTCCACAGTAACAACTTTAAAGCTGTGTTTGAATTATAGATTTAAGAATTTGAAAAAGTAAAGAAAAAATAAAACTATATTTCATTCACATTTTACTCACCTTTTCTATTTCTTTTTCCAAATCATACACACAGCCTATATATACACTGTAAATTATATATTTTGGTGAGTGCATAGACTTTCTGTTAGTTTTAAATTCTACCTAGCTGATGTGGGAATGGAAACAATGCTAATGCTGTGTTTGGTTGGGGTTTTTGGGGTGGGATTTGGAAAAGGAATGAGAAATGTAATCCTATTTATATTTGGTTATAATAAAAAATATATGGGAAAAGAAAGGGGGTGAGAAATAAATAAAGAAATAGGAGACCTTTTAGGACATAAATTCTATTTTATAACCAACACAACCAAACATAGTTGGGATTTGGAATTCTATTAATTCTTTCTCCTTTTCCTTTCATTTCCATTTCCCTTTCTATTTCCCTTCCCAAATCCTCCAACCAAACACAGCGTAAGTGATCTATCTTGTTGACTAATATCTCTTGCTAGAAGTTTACAGAAATGCATTAATGATGACAGGAGAAATATTACAAAAAAGCTTTAGTTCAAAAGAAAAATAACACAAACACAAGACTTTCTTCAAAATAAAAGAGCTTTAATCAATTTGATAAACATCTAAAACATTTATCACTATACAATAAGCCACAGCATGCTTGCTTTTGCATCCCATCCAATGCGAGTGAAATATGGAACAAGAATTCCCTGTTCCATCATACTTAATAAACATCATGTCAACCACAGAACAACCAATGGACATTGCATTTTGTCCGCCTAACCCTTAAAGAAAATTCATCCTTGTCATCAAGAATTGCGTCATATTCGTTGACGGCAGAAACGACTTTGAGATTTGGAGCATGGACATTCAAATATTTAAAGCCAACACAGTAAGAAAGCTTAAAAACACCAGCGATGGGGCATCGAGGTTAACAGTACCAACTTGGTCGGAACCAAATACTATTTTCTTAAGATAAATGTGCTGGAGATTCCGAAAAACACCAGATGATTGGTTGAAAATACAATTACGGAGCTCCAATCTTGTCAAGTTTAGGCAAGAAGAGAGAAAACCGATCTTGTATGTATCATTTTGGCAATTATCCACAGTGAGTCCCTCGATGCTCTTCCTTGACAGGGAAAACACCCAGATGTTAATATGTGGAGCCCATTTAAATTGTTTGTCCGGAACGTGGAGAATAACGTTTCCAATGGGACCGTTGTGACGACGGATAGTTTCGTTCACTCTGTCCACCCATGCAGTTAGATCGAGTGCGATCCATCTGCCGCGCTCTTCAAAGAAGAACTTATTAAACACAAGTTGTGGACGATCAGACCAAATGCTTGTACTTGACAAGATGTCTGCTCTTGCTGCTTCTTCAAAAGGACCGCGCTGTAGAATTTCAAGTTTTACATCTACTGGCAGGGCACTGATCAAATCCATTCTGCAGAACACCCGTCACTCAGTAATTTCAATTGGAATTAAAATTGAACGAGAACGTGCAGGTAAGGTAGAGAATGGCTGAATGACTGTTTCACCAATACTTTAAATCACAGCAATAAAAGCACCTGTAAAACAAAAGACCCCATCCCAAGTGTTAGTCAACTCTCAATGGACTAAAAAGTTCGTTGAATGATGGAATACCCATCCAATTTAATTAGATGATAACACAAAAATAAGATATGGTCTAAAATGGTCAACTCTCTGGTTTTTGTTCATTCCAAAGTTTTTTTCTCAAGTGGGTCTTTCATTAATCGCTCAATATGCATTGTAAATTTTGATTTTCTTTACCATAACCCCTGTTTCTCTGCTTCTTTGCCCAGAGGGTTTGTGTTTATCTTCCACAGAGAGCTATCTATTGTTTATCAATGGATGACTTTCAGATTTAATTTTTTTTTAATTGAATTTTTGGGGTTTGAAGAGTTGTTAAATTCCAGAAATTTGCTTGAAGGGAGAGTGATGAAGAAGAAAGGGAAACAGATTCAAAAAATTCGAAAGAATGAAGAAGTTGCAGAGGATTGGTGTGGTGAGATGGTGGTGGGTGAGATGGTAATTTTGTTAAAGAATAAAATTGAGATTCTTAAAAAATTCATTAAGTGTGTGGAGTAAGAAAACTTGATGTGTGGAAATAGAATTTCCGAAATTGTGAGGAAAAAAAACCTTCTATTACTTACAAGATTGCCCCTTCAAATACAAAGATTTACAATACCATATTACCAAGACTGCCCCTTCAAATACAAATGAAGGAATTTCACTCATATCTCCTTCATCTTTTCTTTCATCAAATTTAAATTCGATGAAAAGGTACTCCCAAAAAAAGAAAAAAATCATCTTCAATTCTTCGACAATTTTTTCATCTAATTTGATTCCAAATTTGAGTAAAAAATTTGATTTGACATGAACTATTTCAATTCTTTTAAAAATTACTCTCTTATCCTCAATTTTCTGTTTGATCAAATTTGATGAAAAAAAAATCTACTCCAATGATTCATCTTTCTAAATTTTCATCAAACTCAAATTTTAATGAATTCTCAATTTGATAAAAAGAAATGACTCCCTTGATTTGATGAACATTCGATGATAAAACGATTGAAGATGATTTTTGACTACTTTTTCATCAAATTTAATGATGAAAGGATTGGAGATGCTATAAAAAAAATAAATCCTTATGATGTGAAATAAAAGGAATTGTACAGAAGTTTAATTCAAAACTTTCAATATATAAAAAGAAAAATGCTCAATAAGCAGCTCATAACTTCATACGACCAGTAATTTCTAATTTTACTAGCTAGGAATTCTCACAAGTTTATGCAACCATAGTTCAGTAACGGAAAATGGGATCGATCTAAATCTTAACAGAGACTGAAATCAGATAATAACAGAGCTTATAGAGAGAGAGAGAGAGAGAGAGAGAGAAAGAGCGAGAACCACCATGGTCGAATAACTAGTGTTGGTCGTCGGCGAACCACCGTGGACTGAACCACCGTGGGATATGTTATCAATAAAATCTTGTAATCAAAAAGAAAAATCTGAATAAATTGATAACGTGATTCAAGAAAATGTTTCAGCTTGCATCAAACCCCAAAAAGATGGATCAAATCACAGATGATAAACCCAAAGTAATGAAAAAAAAAAAAACTCATTTACAAATCATAAACCATAGAAAAACAAGGGAGATTTTGGGGTAAAGAAACTCACAGATCAAAACCCATTCCCAAATACAAAAACAAATTCCAAATAAATTGATAGCTTGGTTAACAAAAAAATATTACCGATGCAGCAGATGCTCAGCTGAATCTGAAGATCGAAAATTTGAAGATGAAGCATCCAACCGACGCCGTAATTAAGAGAGAGAACTTCTCTTCTTGCCTCCCCGTTACTGCTGCTGCTGCTGCTGCTTCTTCACAAAAGTGACGAGCTAGGGCAACATGGGTAAAATAGTAAATTGCTCCCCAATACAAACAGACTAATTTTCTAATATCTGGCCCTGCTATTAGAAAATTAGTCTGTTGGTATTGGGGAGCAATTTACTATTTTACCCATGTTGTTGCCCTAGCTCGTCACTTTTGTGAAGAAGCAGCAGCAGCAGCAGCAGTAACGGGGAGGCAAGAAGAGAAGTTCTCTCTCTCTCAATTACGGCGTCGGTTGGATGCTTCATCTTCAAATTTTCAATCTTCAGATTCAGCTGAGCATCTGCTGCATTGCTAATTTTTTTTTTTGTTAAGCAAGCTATCAATTTATTTGGAATTGCTTTTGTATTTGGGAATGGATTTTGATCTGTGAGTTTCTTTACCCCAAAATTTCCATTGTAAAGTCATTCATCGTGATCATATTCAAGGTCATGAAAGGCTTTTTCTTGACTATTTTGCTGAATCGCCTGTATATCCTCCTGAGCTATTTCGAAGGAGGTTTCGGATGAAGCGTTCACTTTTTCTTCGAATTTAAGCTGCAGTAGAAGCGCACGATCCATACTTTCTCCAAAAAAGAAATTGTGCTAGAAAGCTTGGTTTGTCTTCTCTTTAGAAGATAACTGTTGCACTTCGGATGCTTGCTTATGGAGTAGCCGCTGATTTTATGGACGAATATGTGAGAATTGGAGAAAGCACTGCAATAGAAAGCTTAAAATATTTTGTTAAAGCAGTTGTTGATATTTTTTCTAATGAGTATTTGAGGTCACCAAATAGCAATGACATCGCTAAACTACTAGCGATTGGTGAAAGTCGTGGATTTCCTGGAATGCTGGGGAGCATTGATTGTATGCATTGGAAATGAAAAAATTGTCCGACTGCGTTGAAAGGTATGTATACTGGTCACATTCATGAACCAACAATTATTTTGGAAGCTGTTGCATCATATGATCTTTGGATTTGGCATGCGTTTTTTGGATTACTTGGGTCTCATAATGATATCAACGTGCTAGAAAGATCTTTTGTATTTACCGAACTTGCTCAAGGGCGTGCTCCTGCAGTCAATTACACCATCAATGGTAATGAATATACAATGGGATACTATCTCGCCGATGGTATATATCCACAATGGTCAACATTTGTGAAAACAATTCCTTCTCCTCAAGGAAATAATAAAAAACTTTTTGCTGCAGCTCAAGAGGCGACAAGAAAAGATGTAGAACGTGCATTTGGAGTGCTTCAAGCACGATTTGCAATTGTGCGTCGACCGGCACGTTTTTAGAATACTAAAATGCTTAAATATATTATGAAGGCGTGCATAATTCTACATAATATGATCATTGAGGATGAGCGGGATGACAATGAAGTAAAAGACTTCAATTGTGATCAAATCGATGATAGTCCCCATGTAACAGTGTTACAGGAGAGAACTACTGAACTTATGGAATTCATTCAATGTCATCATAACATTAGAGACAGGCAAACACATTCTCATCTCCAATCGGACCTTGTCGAACACTTGTGGCAATTACACAGCGAGATGTAAAAGCTTTGAATTTGAAGTTTCATTTTATGTAGTATGCTATTAGTTTTGAATGTAATCAGTATATGCTTTTAATTTATGTGTAATTTTATAATTCTATATGCCTTTTTATTATATGGTTATCATGGTAGCCTATTAAGGGAGAGTTGTGCTTAAAATAAATAAATAAAAAACCTAAGCTCTTAAAAATTTTATCTAAAAAAAAAAAAATATTGAATGATTGAGATTCATTATTATATAACATTAAATCTAAATCACAAATCAATATTTATAGTAAAATTATGATTTCATAGAATTTTAAAATATTAAAATATTTTTTTCTGATTTCTTAGAGATTCTGAATAAAAAAGAAAAAAAGTGAGGATTAAAGCAGGAGATTATATATACAATTAAAAAAAAGTAATTCGTTAAAACTTACGTACATTAATACTATATTATTTTTAAGAGATAATAGAACTTTTGAAAATTTAAAACCTCATTAGTAAAACTTGGTACTCAAAAAAATTCCTTTGAACAGCTTGCTCCACACAAGGGTATCTATTAAAATAGAGACACTATTATGGATAGTTTTTTCAACATGAAAGTTATAAGGGAAATTTACATGACAATGTATATTTTAAAAGATATTAACAGATTAATGATAAACTTTACAAGCACTACTAAAATTTTAGTTTTTTGCGACGGTAAAATGCCGTCGCTAATACTCCTAATGCCGTCGCAAAAAACTTTTTGCGACGGCAAGAGGGGGTCGCAACTGGGGGCGTTGCAAAAGAGTTTTTGCGATTGCACAATGCCGTCGCTAATGTTTTGTGACGGCATTTTGGCCTTTTGCGACGGAATGTTTGAAAATTCTTGACTTTTTGCGACGACACTATTTTACCGTCGCTAAAAATGTTATTTGAGACGGCAAAAAATGCCGTCACTAATAGTCTTTTTTTTTTTGCAACAGCAAAAACACTGTTTTTGCGACGGTGTGGTGTTGTCGCAAGAAGTATTAAAAATATGAAAATTTCCATTTTTTGCGACAATATACTACCGTCGCAAAAAGTATTAAAAAATAATAAAATTTCTATTTTAAATAATAAAATTTCTATTTTTTGTGATAGTTTAGTGTCGTCGCAAAAAGTAAAACCTGTAACAAAATCAATAAAAATACTAAAATTTTATGTTTTTTGCGACGGTGTAGTACCGTCACAAAAAAGAAAAAAACATCTTGCGATAAAATTATTAAAAATATTAAAATTTCTCCATAATAATTGCATAATAATATAAAAATTCCTGTATAAAAATAACAATTTCTCCATAATAAAATATTCTTCCATTCATAATTACACATCAACAAAATTATCCCATTGCATAATGTTCCATAATACATATATCATGTTTAAATACATGATTTTGTTCATAATTCAAAATAACATAAACCAAAATTAAATGTTTTTCTCATCATTCTTTGTAAATAATAAAAACAAAAATTAGCCACATTCTTCACAAGCATGCATTCCACAAGAAGCACACTCCTACATGGAAAATATCTGAAAAATAAAAATAAAAATAATTAATGACAATATAATTATGTGTTAATGTTAATTACAAAAAAACATAAAAATTTTACTACAACATCAAATACAACATTTTTTTTTTTTGTTAGTCATCAAATCCCACATGGGTAATTAAACATCTCAATCAAATACAAAAATAAAAATTTAACTACTATAGCATCAAATATAAAAAAAACATAAAAATTATATCTGAAACCTAACTCTAACTCCCAACAACATCAAATACAACATTTTGAGGATAATTTCAAATTTAAATGACCTTAAACATCAATCAATGAGTCCAGATCAAGTTTAAACGAAAATTTAAATTGAATAAACAAAACCACTTACAAACTTCAGAAGGCAATATTTGAGAAAAAAATAAGTATTATTACCCATGAATCACCATGTTGACGAGTTGCTTGAGGGAACAAATATTTGAGGAAAACAAATATATGATTAGCTCCAATCTTCAAATAAATTGTTTAGTTAGAATGGATTCATAAAACCTTACTGATGGATGGATGCCAAACAGTATGAAACTGAAATGAAAATAAATGTGTGACTCCATATTTTCTCCTTCTATATCCTCTCCCCTCTCCAAGCATGAACAGAAGTAAATGAACCATATTTTCTCCTTCTATATGCTCAGAAATTCTCTTATGATTGATGATTTAATATTATACATATCACATTTCCCAAGTGTTACACGCCTGCAACAATGCACCATGCTTTACATCAATCTGAACTTATTAAAAAAGAGGACCATAATGTGTGATTCCAATAATGTTCCAGCACATAATTATCTTCCAGCATTGGGGAAGAAAAGAGTGAACAATAATGTTCAACCCAATTGACAACACTGGGAGCATGTCATTTTTTTCTTTCCTAGTAGCAGGCAGGGGTGATTATTCTATATTAGAAGAGAATGTCCTAAATACCAGGATATTAATCAATTAAATACTAGCATATTTTAGGGCCCTGGAAAGGCCTAAAATGAATTCTATGATTTGAGACAAAAACACATGTCACAACCATCAAGTAACTTCTCACTGCAAAAATTACCAAATGGAGGTTGGAGCCTCCAAGGAAAAAGCAATTTGCAAGGGGTAAAGACTAAGGACAGTCAAAGGACATCTTTGTATATATAATGTAAGACAGGTCAACAAACTGCAGGCACATCATTACGGACTTTTTCAAACATTCGGAAAATAGGTGAGTTATTTTAAACACAGAGCATATACAAGGGTCTATACATAAGATTGCAACACGAAGTGTGGCTGGTTAATCACATTTGGCAGCTCAGGTAGGAATTCCCTGATGGAATCACATTCTCAACACCTCTCACTTCCATCCACTGCAATGAATCTCAGCCTTCATATTCATAAGGAAAATAATACACTTAAGATACACGAAAGCATCCAGTTTCAGTGAATTTAAAGAATTATTATTATTTGTTTCATATTTTGCATAAAAAGAATTCAAAAACGCATCACCAACAAGCCAATGGAGAACATGAAGTAATTAGCAAGACGGACACAATCAGTTAGCAATCTAAGCAAGCATGTAAGAAGATACATGAATATGAATTGTTCAGCAGAATGCATAGTTTCCTATTTAGCACACAATCTGATTAGCTCCAATCTTCAAATAAATTATTTAGTTAGAATGGATTCATAAAACCTTACTGATGGATGGATGCCAAACAGTATGAAACTGAAATGAAAATAAATGTGTGATTCCATATTTTCTCCTTCTATATCCTCTCTTCTCTCCAAGCATGAACAGAAGTAAATGAACCATATTTTCTCCTTCTATATCCTCAAAAATTCTCTTATGATTGATGATTTAATATTATACATATCACATTTCCCAAGTTCTACATGCCTGCAACAATGCACCATGCTTTACATCAATCTGAACTTATTAAAAAAGAGGACATTATCTATGTTGAATATGTTGTGCTCCTACCTCAACGCTATCCTAAAAAGATTAATGCTAGAGGGACTTTCTATTAGCAAAATACCAACATTGCTAACTGAAATAAAGTGATTTCATATCACTTCAATAGAGTCTAGAATTGTCACGCCCTCAAAATAATAACGTTAAACCCATCAATATAGACATGCATTGATATATATAAGCTCCACATACTTCTATTCATCAGAGTTCCATTACCAAAAAGTATTACATGTTAACGACAAAAGCAAGTGCCCTAAAGGCTTACAGCTTTCCAAGTTAACACTTGGTTACAACAAAGAGTGCTAACTCATTTACACCTTAAGCCCTTGGCTTGAATATACATGTAATATATCAAAGAAACTAAACAACAAAAGTCTGCCCGCCTCTAGCCTCCCAAGCTACGTCCTTGGAGGTGGTATGCTACCTGTACCTGAAAATGATATTCCCATATAGGGTGAGCCACAGCCCAGTAGAAATACACTAAACCAAATATGAACAATGACTAAAAGATTAGCAGTTGGTAGATGGCCAACACTGATACTTTCACTTATAACACTACAGTTTCATGACATACGAGTTCATGTTACAATCCATTTTCCAATTCTTTTCAATTCTCAATTTATAACCATGGCTCAGAACCTAGCCAAACAACTTATATGAGACAGTAACTCATATTACACACTTTCCCATTTCATAATAGATAAGCATACTAGCCATATCACACACCAACAGATAAGCATACAAGCCATATCATCACTTCCATACATATGCATAAGAGCACTATCACACTTCCAAAGACAAGCATATGAGCTGTGTCATCACATCACTAGATAAGCATATGAGCTCTATCTATGGAGTCCATCCCCTATCTCCTCCCAACAACATCCGGTTTAGAGGTTCATCCTCTATCTTCCCCTAAACCGTGGAGTACATCCCCTATCTCCTCCCACACGACACAATGCATATAAACAATAATTGTATACATTATCACACAATACATAAATTTAATGTATTCTTTCAACCGTCATACTCAGTGACACATTTCAGTGATTAGTTTCAGTTTACCTAATCATCATGCATTATCTACAACATTCAAGACTATCCTCCACCGATAGCCCAAAGCAGTTATTTCTATACAGAAAATAAATGCAACAATGGATGTATAATCAACATTTCAACTAGGTGAGCGATAAATAATCCAACTACACCCTTTAATCCCATAACTTTCCAAATCAATTCCTCATTCCTCATAATTAATTATGCGAATTGATTAACCAATGTAATTAGGGTATTTTTCATAATTAACATTACAACCCTTAGGTTCCATTTTCATTAATGTTTTAACATTAATTTCGTTTTTCCATGCCAAACATGCAACTAGGTTTTTATATAGTTAAAACCCTAACTTTTGTAAATTTACACAAAAGCCCCAAACTTTTACAACATTACCAAACCAACCCCATCATCTCAAAATACTAAAATTTAAAGACAAAACCCATAATGAGGAGTAGGTTATCCCTACCTCAAAAGATGACTCCCAACCAAGAAGGTGAAGAAAACGAAAATGCTCTAAACCACGAATTTCTCGGATCAAAAGATAGCCCTCGACGATCAACAACCTTTTTGTAAAGGCCAAAGGTGAGGAAATCACTCCTACTATATCAATACCTAGAGAGAAGGTAAGGTTTTAGAGAGAGGAGCTCTCAAAAATGGGTTTTAGAAAAAGTAGGAGAGAGAAAGAAAAGTAAAAAGTGATTTAAAATCACCCAGCGGATAACTCATATAGCACGACCCGCTCGAGCGTATAACACAACGCTCGAGCACCAAGAACAAACATTAGAGAAACCAAATTACATCTCCCCTCTCTCCCTCCTTTGACCCCCAATCCCCACATTACCACTGCCCCAGCTACCCAATCACGCCTCAAGCCACCATCACGCCCCACCAATTGCCACCACCACCCATCAATAGTTTCCATAGCCACTTGACTAATCATTCTCCCTTCCTTGTTTCTCTTCTCTCCTGATCTCCCTATCCTTCTCTCTTTACTTTCCTTTCTATCTCTACAACAGTTTACCCTCAATCATAGCCATTGGAGAACCAACATAGGGATAGAAAGGAGCTGATGAAGATACCCCTATACCTGTCTTTACTAGCGAGACTCATCAATCTCATGGTGATGCCATTGCTGATGCAATTTGTGCAAGGATGCTTGAGGTACAAGTGTAGATTGAAGGAACCAAATACTAAGAATTTGGGGGTTTTGCTTTGCCAATCAAACGACGTAGATACAGCTCATATGCTTGTCTAGAGAAGTGAAGATAGAGCTCTTATGCTTATCTTTGTGAAGTGTGGATATAGCAAATTTCTATGCCCTTATCTGTGGATATTGTTGTTATACATATCTGTTGAGAATGTGGGTAGTGCTTATATGCCTATCCGTTGAAAAAGGGAAAATGAAAGGTAACTTGGACTCATAAGTCGTATGACATAAATATGTGATTTATGTGAATGTATCAGTGTTGGCCATCTATCAATTGCTAATCTTTTAGTCATTGTTCATGGTTGGTTTAGTATATTTCTACTGGGCTGTGGCTCACCCTATATGGGAACATCATTTTCAGGTACAGGTAGCATGCCACCTCTGAGGACATAGCTTGAGAGGCTAGAGGCAGACATACTTTTGGCCTTATTTTCCTTGATTGTATTACATATAGATTCAAGCCAAGGACTTAATGTGTAATTAAGTTAGCACTCTCTTTTGTAACCAAGTGTTAACTTGGAAAGCTAGAAGCCTGTACGACATTTGCTTTTGTTGCAAACATGTAATACTTTTGTAATGAAATACTCTGATGAATAGATGAATGTGGATCTTTTATGTATCAATGCATGTCTCTATATGGATGGGTTTAATGTTATTATTATTTTGAGGGTGTGACAACAAAAAATCCTAATGAGAGATTTTATTTTATACTTTCTTTGCTATAGGCAGGCAGAGATGGGTAATGAAAGGATTGTTCAAGCTCCTTAAGAGAACTGAAACCAATCATGTGATGCTACCACCAACGGCGAAAAATGGTATCCACATTCCTACCATTGAATTAAATACAAAGAAGAAATAAAAACAAAAGAAAAGCATGCCTACTCAAAACACCAACAGTGTCAATCATGTCACCAAAAAATTATGAAGCACAGAAGAAATGGACAAATTAAACAACAGTAAGCACAACACAAGCTGTGTAAATCCATTAGTGAAGATAAGATTACTAATTTATCAGAAAGTGAAATCACAAGGAATAGAAGAGTAGTTGACGTTTGGTTGGGAAGGAATTAAACCCCAGTGACGAAGAGTAGTTCGAAGCAGAGGATGAAGGGGAAAGCGAACTCCCCCCTCAGTGAGGGCCAGAAGCGGCAGGGCAATGGTGCTCACGTTAGCCATTTCAAGATCGAAAACCATATCCCAATGAGTTCCAATTGAACATCGTCTGGGATCTCGAAGTGGTGACGAAAGAAAACGAGTTTTGACAAAAGCTCCTTCAAGTGATTCGCCACAACAACTCACGAACAAAAACTCAAAGAGAAGAAAAGGCAAAATAAAATCAATGTACTTTCAAAGACAAATAATTGGCTGCTCACCATTGTCGCTCGTTGCCCGCCGTCGTCCCCCCTTGCAGCTGCTTGCAGTCGAGAGAGTATTTTGGGAATTTTTGAAATTGGGGATATTTTTGTTTAAGGGGTTGGGGATTGGGGATCGAGAGTGAGAAACAAAAGGGGGAAAGAAAAACAAAAGGGGGGAATTAGAAAGAGCGGGAAAACGAAAAAGAAAAAGAAGAGGGGGATTTGGTAGAAGTGTGGGTAATTTTTGTTTTAATGAAAAAAAAATTAATTCTATTTTCTTATTTTTTGTGTTTTTTTATTTTTACTAATTTTTTTTAATATTTTAAGTAATTTTTTTATTTTTTAGACACACCTAACATAAATACACCTAAAAAGTAAAAAAAAAAAATTAAAATTCACTAAATACCAAAACTACAAAAAAAAAAAAAGACAAGAATTCAGTACTTTTTTGTATTTTTATGTATTTATTAATTTTTAAATTTTTTTTTAAAATTTTTTTTTTTTACTTTTTAGATACATCTAAGTAAGGTGCATCTAAAAAAGTAAAAAAAAAATGTTTAAAATTTTAAAAATATTCACTAAAAACAAAAAAATACGAAAATCAAAAAACTCAATTTTCAAAAAATTTAATCCAAAAAACTCAAACCAAACACACTGATTATTATTATTTTATTTGGTAGAAGTAGGGGTAATTTTTGGGGGATTTTTGAAATTGGGAATTTTTTGTTTAAGGGATTGGGGATTGATGATTTGAGATCGTGAGAAACAAAAGGGGGAAAAGAAATGGGGGAGTTAAAGAGTGGGAAAATGAAATTTTTTTGGTTAAAATAAATTTTTTTTTTGTAGTTAATGATTTTTTTTTATTTCCATTTTTTTTAATTACTAAGGTTGAAAATTTATTTGTTTCATTTTTATTTTAATAAAAAAAAATTATTATTTTTTTATTTTGAAGAAGTAGGGGTAATATTTTAATAAAAAATATTTTTCCGCGGCTCATTTTTTTTTACTAAAAATCAGGAACTAATTTTTTGTGGTAGAGGAAAGGGAGCGACAGTGAAGGTGATGGATAAGAGATGATGGCCGTGGTGGTGGTAGCGGTGATGGCGAAGGAGATTAGTAGTGAAGTTGTGGTAGTGGTAGAGGAGATGGAGTAGCGATGGTGGATGAGAGGTAATGGTAGTAGTAGTGGCAGTAGTGGTGGTGGTCATAGTTCCACCCATTGATTTAAGTATGGTGTTTGTTTTAAGCTTTCAAATCATAATTCTATATCCATTTTTCAAAACTCAATTCAAAATATAATCATTACTTTTCAAAACTCATAACCAAACACATAATTTAAAACTCTTTTCAAAACTTAATTTAAATCAATTTTTTTAATATTTTAATTTTGTGAGAGACAAATAAAGAAGAGAGATAAAGAGAAAGACAGAGACAGAGACAGAGACAGAGTGATGAACGAAAGAGAGACAAAGTGGTTGCTAAAAGTGTATTTTCTTATAGTGGATCGATAAATCGAGAAGGAGCTCGATAAATAGAGAAGATAGGAAGGAGAGAGTGAGCAGGGCGAACATAGTGAGGGAGAAATAAACAAATAGACAAGCAGACAGAGAGAGAGAGAGAGAGAAGAATGATGGGTGAGAGAGAGTGATAAAGAGACAGGGAGAGAGAGAGAGAGAGAGAGAGAGAGAGAAAGAGAGAGAGATAGATGGAGAGATAGAAAAAGAGAGAGAAACAAGAGATGACCAAGAGATAGACAAAAAGAGGGAGAAATAGAGCGAAAAGAGATGAACGAGAGAGAGACATAGAAAAAGAGAGAGACAGAGAGAGAAGAGAGAGATAGAAAGATAAGAGAGAGAGAGAGAGAAAAAAAAAAGAAATGAGAGAGATATAGAGAAGAGAAATGAGCGAGAGAGACAGAGAGAGAAGACAGATGAGAGAGATAGGCGAGAGACACAGAGAGAAAAGGAGAGAGAGAAACAGACAGACAGAGAAAGAAGGGTGATGAGTGAAAGAGATAAAGTGAAGAGACAAAGATAGAGACATGAAGATGAAAAAATGAATGAAAAGAGAAATGTTATATCAAAAGAGTAAGACGACATCGTTTTTTTTAATTTTTTTTGCGACAGAAAAATACCGTTGAATTTATTCAAACTATTTTGTGGCTGTATATATATGAAGCTGTCTCAAAACCACAATCACTATGCTAGGTTAGAGTTTTCCAAAAACTCTTTTAAAAAAATTATACTTTCTTATTTTCCGTGTTATATTGTTTTTACTGAATTTTTTAAATATTTTAAGTAATTTTTTTTAATTTTTACACACACCTAACATAAATACACCTAAAAAGTAAAATAATTGTAAAAAAAATCTTTTAAAAATTCACTAAATACCAAAAATACAATAATTCAATACATTTTTTTTTGTATTTTTATGTATTTATTAATTTTTAAAAATATTTTTTTCATAATTTTTTTATTTTTTAGATACATCTAAGTAAGGTGCATCTTAAAAAAATATTCACTAAAAATAAAAAAATAAAAAAACACGAAAGTCACGTTTTGCAACGGCAGAAAATGCCGTCGCGAAAAAACAGAGTATTTGCAACGGCAGAAAATACCGTCTCAAAAAAAGAGAGTATTTGCGACGGCAGAAAATACCATCGCAAATACTCTCTTTTTTTGAGACGGCAAATAGTGTTGTCGCAAATGCTCTGCTTTTTTGAGACGGCAAATGGTGCCGTCGCAAAAAGTGACTTTTTGAGACGGCAAGTGTGCCGTCGCAAATAGTTCTGTCTTTTAAGCCCACTTTTCTTGTAGTGAAATATTAACTATGTAGTGATAAACTTTATCATTAATAAACAATAATTTTTAAAAAACCCACTAACAAGTAGTTTCCTCAAGTTATAATTTCAATTCTATCTTGGCGATCAATATAGGAAATTTCAAGAAGAATTGATACCAGCATCAAGGATATGAACATCAGAGAGATAATAATCATATGAGTCTTCACCACCAACTATAATGATTTTGTTCTTTCAAGATGAGCAAGTATGGCTATCACGCTTTGCTGGTGGACAGCCTAATGTTGCAGCACATTTCCAGACAAAAGTCTCTACAAAAGATGAAGAAACAAGTAGTAACTTTTTCTTTTCCACTTTGTTCTCTGAATCAAATTATTACTAAACTGGGATCAATCATCTAGAATTCGTGCAAATCTACAGCCCTTGTAAAATTATGAACAATAAAACCCATGCTTTAGCTACCACTGAGCTTTATATAAATAAAACTCATTTGAAAAGAGAAGATTTATATAAATAAAACTCATTTGAAAATGTAGCATTAGAAATCCCACTCATTTGATAAGTTCCTTTGAAACTTTCTCAAGAACATATGTAATGGTTTGGAGATCCAAGCAGCTGTTGCCCCGTCTCAACCACAATTAATCAATTAGTACTAGCTGTTGCCCCGTCTCAACCACAACCTATTTTTGGATTCAAAATCTAAGAACAAGTAAATATTAGTACTTACATTAAACAGCAGCAAAATAGCCCAAAAATGCCATCAAAACAGCCCAAAAACACCAGCAAAATAGCAACAAAAACAGCTTAGAAAACAGACCAAAAATGGCAGCAACACAGCACAAAGAGCAATAGAACAACACAACACAAAAAGCATCAGATTAGACTACTAACGTTGTGTACCAAAAGCAAAAGCCAAAATATCATATACCAAGTTTCTAGCGTACTAGACTGTTAAAATAAATTGATGTATATTATTGATTGATATTTTGATTACAAGATTGTTGTATATTGATTTGTATGTTACAAGCTATTATATAGGAGAGGTGTGAGGTAAGTGAGTGGTGGTAGTGGATGGTAGTGGAGGTGGTGGGTGGTAGTGGAGATGGTAAGTGTGTTAGGTTTAGTGGGGTGGATGTAGTGGGTTAGGTTAGTGGGTTAGGTTTAGTGTACATTAACATAGACAAAAACCAAAATATCATAAAGAGCAAAGACAGAATGAATACTAATTCGTTCTTCTTTTCTTAATGATTTCCATCTGCCAAGCACGATTAAATTCTTGTTGGATTTCCGGCAAGCCACTAAGATCCATTAAAATAACTCTTTCGTCCTCTTTGAAAAGTTCCATTTCATGCTTTTGAAGTTCCACCTCATGCTTTTCTTGCATGATACGAAGTTCCACTTCTTTTTGAACGTACACTTTGTCAATCTTTTCAATTTTCTTGTCAATCATTTTCTTTTTGTCTTGCTTGATGTCCTCCAAAGTTTTTGTAATACTCGAATGTACACTTTCTTTGTTCTTTCGTTTATTCAATCACTCAGTTTCAGCCTTCCTACCGGTTGGTCTCTCCAAGTCTACAAAATCATTAGGTGAGACATTGTCTTCCCCTAGATTTATCGAATCCAGAGTACAAGGAGAAGAGGTTGTCCCTGTTCTTGGTCTTTTTGGTTGTTTTTTCTTCTCAAACTCTATCACCCATTTTGGTTGATCCCTTAACATAATCCAATAGTGTTCGAATTGGAATGTAGATTTCTTGAGTTCCTTGCACATAATTTTTGCCTTGCAAATCTGAAAGTCAAATAAATAAATAATATTTAGCAACTTCACAAATAATAATAATTGTAAATGTACAATATTCAATACCTTGTCATCCTCATTTATGCCACTTTGATGCAATGATTCAATTTGGGTGTAGCACCCACAAAACTTATTCATGGCAAGCTAAATGGTTGACCATCGATTCATAAGAGAATTTTCATTTCAATTAGACTCAAATTTCTTGTGCTCATGGAAAAAATCTCACTCTTTTCCAATAGGTAGAGCGTTTTTGCTCATTCCCATGTACCGCATCTAAACTAATATTAAGCCAAGCCGATACAAGGAGTTTGTCTTCTTCAATTGTGAAGTTTCCTCCACGTTGAGGTTTCTTCGACAAAGATTCAATTTCAATAGTAAATTGAGACTCTTGGGTGAAGACTTGAGTGCTTTGATTCAAATATTGAGATTCCATTAGATAATGTTCATCAATGTTAGGCCTTTCTTGTAAAAGATTGATAAAGTAACCATCTTGTTGTGAATCCATACCTATGATTGAATAATATATAAGAATTAAAATTTAATATCCAAGCTACTGTACAATAAAATTACAGTAGAAAAATCTAATTTCAAACACATAAAAAAAAAAAATCAAAATGAAGAGGTATTTAGAAATGAAGAGGTAT
This sequence comes from Camellia sinensis, assembly GCF_004153795.1. Classification (NCBI taxonomy): domain Eukaryota; kingdom Viridiplantae; phylum Streptophyta; class Magnoliopsida; order Ericales; family Theaceae; genus Camellia; species Camellia sinensis. The sequence continues at coordinate 241,475 of NW_021026799.1, forward strand.
AAAAAATACATAAGCATGATTTCAAGCATTACCCAAAGCCAGTACAAAATGGACATAAGCATTTCTAACTGGTGAATTATCACAAAACATGCTCAGAGTTCTTATGAAGAATTATAACATGAAACAACAACTCAATTGAAGGAATTTAAATCACTTGTAAGAATAACAATGTGACTTCAGTAAATGTAGTTTGCTTTGTATTAAATTAAGAGTAAGAATTCAAAACTCTTATCATTTCAATACAAACATATATTTCAGTGTTCCTTACCTCATTATGGAAGCTAACAAAATTCAAGGTCCTTGGGTATGTAACTTGCCTCAATATTGGGTTGATTATGCCATAAAGTGATATTGGCTATGCCTATTGAAAAAAAAAATGATGCTGGTTATGATTTGAGATAAGATAGAGTTATTTATGTCAAATCAAATTAGGTTAGTTTTGATAACAATTTAAAGTAATGTTTGGTTATAATTCAATAAGGTGCTTTTTTATAGTCTCAAAGTATGTTGATTATGCATTAAAGTAGTATTTTTGGTTATATCTCAAAGTGTGTGCCTCAAAAGAGTGGTAGTTATGTCTTAAAATGAGACTAGATATTGGTGTTAACTGTTAACACATAACTGTCGAAGATAAGGATATGGCTGACATGTATGATAAAACTTCTTCAAAAGTGTGTTGTTGTGACCAAAAACCTAAACAAGAAACTAAAACTTAAGGAGAGTGAATGAGATTGAATCTGAAAAAAATAAGTGAAAAATTAATAAATTTTAGATTTGATTACTTCAAATAAAAATTCCTCTCTAATTGAAATGGTTAAGTTTCTTGAGGTAGAAGATGATAAGGTTCTTTGGCACAATAATGTTTTCAAAACCAAGATTACTCACATAGAACTTGAATTGAAAAATAAAACTGAGAATGCTAAGAAAGAGAAAAAGATGAAAGAAAGCACTAACAAACTTGAACATGCAATAAGCGTTGAGAAGATATTGGGGACAAAACTGAAATAGATGTGGAAGAAAAGAAAAATGTAATTCATGAACCTAAAACCAATGGGAATTCTGTGATTAAACAATCACATGGAAAGAAAATTGATTTTACCAATCCCACAAAACCCACCCCATATGGAAATTTATTTGTGTCTGTTTTCTTTGTGTGGTGTGAAGGGATATGTCAAGAGTGCACATTATTGAACAGCATGTGTCAAGATGATGTCCTTGAGGAGACTTCATCGCATTAAGATAATATGTCGAAGTCTCACAACAAAAGATCATATCACACAAGCATTAGTTTGCCGGTGGTTGAACAGCACAATTCAAATGATTTAATAGTGGTGTGGAATCCTCTGTTTTAGACAGCTTTGGAGGATAGGGAGATCCAGTACATTTGAAGGCTTTGGAGGATAGGGAGTGTTGAGTGTTGTTATATTGAAATATCCTAGGCCTTGTTTTCATGAAACAATCAATCAAAATTGGATATTAATGAATATTCTTGTCAAATATGATAGAAGAACTAATAGAAGAAATAATTGGATACAATTTATAATCTTTGTTCTAACAGAAATTACAACAAACATATGGTGTGCAATATAAATACATAGTAGTTTCTCTTTTACAAGTAGTAAAATAATGACCTTTGATTAAGAACATGGAGCCATAACTTGCTACAACAATTTGTGAGATGAGATTAAAAACCATGGAAGCCACAAAGCAAAGGAGAAAATATATATTCACATAATCTGAACAACTGACAAAGCAATGTGTAATATTTTTGCCAAAATCAACAAATAATGAAATAAGAATGCAATAATCTGAACATTTGCTTTCATATTCTCCAATTTCTTATCCACTATTCATGACATAAACAAATGTAAATGACAAAACTTTACCTCCCTTGAGCAGAAAGGTTGAGAAATAGATAGGGAGGATGAGAGAGTTTGAGTTTTGGAATGCCTTCTCTATAGATTTGTTTGGGGAGGTACTGAAAGAATTTTAGCGCCAAAATGTGGGAAAAATTTTACCGCCAAAAACAAAATTCAAGAGGCAAAAACAAATAAAAAATTGAAAAGCCCATGAACAGTACCTCGCTTGTCCTGGCGAGGTACTGTAGCTCACCACCATTCTAGCAATGCTTGAGCGAGTCTGCTGGAGCAATCTTTTACCCTTCCAAACTCGCTTCTATGGCTAAAAGGAAAGAATAGCCAAGCTGCTGGAGATGCTCTAAGAATTTGAAAAAGTAAAGAAAAAATAAAACTATATTTCATTCACATTTTACTCACCTTTTCTATTTCTTTTTCCAAATCATACACACAGCCTATATATACACTATAAATTATATATTTTGGTGAGTGCATAGACTTTCTGTTAGTTTTAAATTCTACCTAGCTGATGTGGGAATGGAAACAATGCTAAGTGATCTATCTTGTTGACTAATATCTCTTGCTAGAAGTTTACAGAAATGCATTAATGATGACGGGAGAAATATTACAAAAAAGCTTTAGTTCAAAAGAAAAATTACACAAACACAAGACTTTCTTCAAAATAAAAGAGCTTTAATCAATTTGATAAACATCTAAAACATTTATCACTATACAATAAGCCACAGCATGCTTGCTTTTGCATCCCATCCAATGCGAGTGAAATATGGAACAAGAATTCCCTGTTCCATCATACTTAATAAACGTCATGTCAACCACAGAACAACCAATGGACATCGCATTTTGTCCGCCTAACCCTTAAAGAAAATTCATCCTTGTCATCAAGAATTGCGTCATATTCATTGACGGCAGAAACGACTTTGAGATTTGGAGCATGGACATTCAAATATTTAAAGCCAACACAGTAAGAAAGATTTAAAGACACCAGCAATGGGGCATCGAGGTTAACAGTACCAACTTGGTCGGAACCAAATGCTATTTTCTTAAGATAAATGTGCTGGAGATTCCGAAAAACACCAGATGATTGGTTGAAAATACAATTACGGAGCTCCAATCTTGTCAAGTTTAGGCAAGAAGAGAGAAAACCGATCTTGTATGTATCATTTTGGCAATTATCCACAGTGAGTCCCTCGATGCTCTTCCTTGACAGGGAAAACACCCAGATGTTAATATGTGGAGCCCATTTAAATTGTTTGTCCGGAACGTGGAGAATAACGTTTCCAATGGGACCGTTGTGACGACGGATAGTTTCGTTCACTCTGTCCACCCATGCAGTTAGATCGAGTGCAATCCATCTGCTGCGCTCTTCAAACAAGAACTTATTAAACACAAGTTGTGGACGATCAGACCAAATGCTTGTACTCGACAAGATGTCTGCTCTTGCTGCTTCTTCAAAAGGAACACGCTGTAGAATTTCAAGTCTTCCATCTACTGGCAGGGCACTGATCAAATCCATTCTGCACAACACCCCTGTCACTCAGTAATTTCAATTGGAATTAAAATTGAACGAGAACGTGCAGGTAAGGTAGAGAATGGCTGAATGACTGTTTCACCAATACTTTAAATCACAGCAATAAAAGCACCTGTAAAACAAAAGACCCCATCCCAAGTGTTAGTCAACTCTCAATGGACTAAAAAGTTCGTTGAATGATGGAATACCCATCCAATTTAATTAGATGATAACACAAAAATAAGATATGGTCTAAAATGGTCAACTCTCTGGTTTTTGTTCATTCCAAAGTTTTTTTCTCAAGTGGGTCTTTCATTAATCGCTCAATATGCATTGTAAATTTTGATTTTCTTTACCATAACCCCTGTTTCTCTGCTTCTTTGCCCAGAGGGTTTGTATTTATCTTCCACAGAGAGCTATCTATTGTTTATCAATGGATGATTTTCAGATTTAATTGTTTTTTTTTAAATTGAATTTTTGGGGTTTGAAGAGTTGTTAAATTCCAGAAATTTGCTTGAAGCATGATCAAAAGTAGTTGGAGAGTAATGAAGAAAAAAGGGAAACAGATTCGAAAAAAGGAAAAAGTTACAGAGGACTGGTACGGTGAGACGGTGGTGGGTGAGATGTGTATGGAGAAATTGTGAGATATGTGTGTGAGATAGTGGTAGGTGAGATGATAATTTTGTTAAAGGATAAAATTGTAATTCTGAAAAAATTCATTAAGTGTGTGGAGTAAGAAAACTTGATGTGTGGAAATAGAATTTCCGAAATTGTGAGGAAAAAAAACCTTCTATTACTTACAAGATTGCCCCTTCAAATACAAAGATTTACAATACCATATTACCAAGACTGCCCCTTCAAATACAAATGAAGGAATTTCACTCATATCTCCTTCATCTTTTCTTTCATCAAATTTAAATTCGATGAAAAGGTACTCCCAAAAAAAGAAAAAAATCATCTTCAATTCTTCAACAATTTTTTCATCTAATTTGATTCCAAATTTGAGTAAAAAATTTGATTTGACATGAACTATTTCAATCAACAACAAAGATTAAATTTACAAAAAAAAATTAATTTTCATCAAATGTCACTGGCTTAGGCCATAAATTAATCTTATTTTTTAAATAGACGACAACTATAATCATCTGTTCTATAAAACATAATGTGATTTGTTTATTTACTTACCAATATGTGTTGAAATTAATGTTTTATATAAATAATTTTTACTACGAGATAAACTGTTCATATTATCAATATGGATAAAAAAAATAAATAAATAAATAAGGAAGTGACCATTCCTGTATATAATTGACCTTTATTTTGAATTTGCCAGCTTGTTCTTCTGGTGGTGGTCAATGGTGACATCACTTTAATTTTTATATGAATAAAATATATAAAATATTTAATAAAATAAATGATTCAAATTATCAAAATAAAATCCGCAGTGTGTCTCACCCACCCAAACAATATCACCTAAGCCCTAAGCTGACAAGACTATTTTCTAATAATATTACTTCTTCGCCCAAGGCCTTCGACTAACTAACAATCTGAAACACCGTAAACAAAACAAATAAGACATATGGTTACTGTTCATCATTGTTAGTCCGCTCCGGACTGCCATGGCAGCAAACAAACTGGCCCCTGGCCCTGCTATTAGAAAATTAGTCTGTTGGTATTGGGAAGCAATTTACTATTTTACCCATGTTGTTGCCCTAGCTCGTCACTTTTGTGGAAGCAGCAGCAGCAGTAACAGAGAGGCAAGAAGAGAAGTTCTCTCTCTCTCAATTACGGCGTCGGTTGGACGCTTCATCTTCAAATTTTCGATCTTCAGATTCAGCTGAGCATCTGCTGCATTGGTATTTTTTTTTTGTTAAGCAAGCTATCAATTTATTTGGAATTGCTTTTGTATTTGGGAATGGATTTTGATCTGTGAGTTTCTTTACCCCAAAATTTCCATTGTTTTTCCGTGGTTTATGATTTGTAAATGAGTTTCTTTTTTTTTCTTCATTATTTTGGGTTTATCATTTGTGATTTGATCCATTTTTTTGGGTTTGAAGCAAGCTGAAACATTTTCTTGAATCAAGTTATCAATTTATTCAGATTTTTCTTTTTAATTACTAGATTTTGTTGATAACATATCCCACGGTGGTTTGCCGACGACCAACACTCGTTATTCGACCATGGTGGTTCTCTCTCTCTCTCTCTCTCTCTCTCTCTCTCTCTCAGCTCTGTTATTATCTGATTTCAATCTCTGTTAAGATTTAGATCGATCCCCTTTTCTGTTACTGAATTATGGTTGCATAAACTTGTGAGAATTCCTAACTAGTAAAATTAGAAATTACTGGTCGTATTCGAAGTTATGAGCTGCTTATTGAGCATTTTTCTTTTTATATATTGAAAGTTTTGAATTAAACTTCCGTACAATTCCTTTTATTTCACATAATCTTTTAAGATCATAAGGATTTTTTTTTTTTTTACAGCATCTCCAATCCTTTCATCATTAAATTTGATGAAAAAGTAGTCAAAAATCATCTTCAGTCCTTTCATCATCGAATGTTCATCAAATCAAGGGAGTCATTTCTTTTTACCAAATTGAGAATTCATTAAAATTTGAGTTTGATGAAAATTTAGAAAGATGAATCATTGGAGTAGATTGTTTTTTCATCAAATTTGATCAAACAAAAAATTGAGGATAAGAGAGTAATTTTTAAAAGAACTGAAATAGTTCATGTCAAATCAAATTTTTTACTCAAATTTGGAATCAAATTAGATGAAAAAATTGTTGAAGAATTGAAGATGATTTTTTTCTTTTTTTGGGAGTACCTTTTCATCGAATTTAAATTTGATGAAAGAAAAGATGAAGGAGATATGAGTGAAATTCCTTCATTTGTATTTGAAGGGGCAGTCTTGGTAATATGGTATTGTAAATCTTTGTATTTGAAGGGGCAATCTTGTAAGTAATAGAAGGTTTTTTTTTTTTTTTTTCCCTCACAATTTCTTGTCATTTTTCACCATTTTAGACCATATCTTATTTTTGTGTTATCATCTAATTAAATTGGATGGGTATTCCATCATTCAACGAACTTTTTAGTCCATTGAGAGTTGACTAACACTTGGGATGGGGTCTTTTGTTTTACAAGCGCTTTTATTGTTGTGATTTAAAGTATTGGTGAAACGGTCATTCAACCATTCTCTACCTTACCTGCATGTTCAATTTTAATTCCAATTGAAATTACTGAGTGACAGGGGTGTTGTGCAGAATGGATTTGATCAGTGCCCTGCCAGTAGATGGAAGACTTGAAATTCTACAGCGTGTTCCTTTTGTAGAAGCAGCAAGAGCAGACATCTTGTCGAGTACAAGCATTTGGTCTGATCGTCCACAACTTGTGTTTAATAAGTTCTTGTTTGAAGAGCGCAGCAGATGGATTGCACTCGATCTAACTGCATGGGTGGACAAAGTGAACGAAACTATCCGTCGTCACAACGGTCCCATTGGAAACGTTATTCTCCACGTTCCGGACAAACAATTTAAATGGGCCCCGCATATTAACATCTGGGTTTTTTCCCTGTCAAGGAAGAGTATCGAGGGACTCACAGTGGATTAATTGCCAAAATGATACATACAAGATCGGTTTTCTCTCTTCTTGCCTAAACTTGACAAGATTGGAGCTCCGTAATTGTATTTTCAACCAATCATCTGGTGTTTTTCGGAATCTCCAGCACATTTATCTTAAGAAAATAGCATTTGGTTCCGACCAAGTTGGTACTGTTAACCTCGATGCCCCATCGCTGGTGTTTTTAAATCTTTCTTACTGTGTTGGCTTTAAATATTTGAATGTCCATGCTCCAAATCTCAAAGTCGTTTCTGCCGTCAACGAATATGACGCAATTCTTGATGACAAGGATGAATTTTCTTTAAGGGTTAGGCGGACAAAATGCAATGTCCATTGGTTGTTCTGTGGTTGACATGATGTTTATTAAGTATGATGGAACAGGGAATTCTTGTTCCATATTTCACTCGCATTGGATGGGTTGCAAAAGCAAGCATGCTGTGGCTTATTGTATAGTGATAAATGTTTTAGATGTTTATGAAATTGTTTAAAGCTCTTTATTTTGAAGAAAGTCTTGTGTTTGTGCAAGGCACTTCTATGCTGTGATAAAAAGTATTGGTGAAACGGTTATTCATACTCTGTTTATTGGTCATTATTAATATGATTTTGGGTTTGTAATATTTATTTTCTCAAAATTTTTCCTCTACTGAAAGCTTTTTGTGAGTATGGCTATCACTTGAGTTTTGTTTGTGGCAACTTGGGTTGTATCGTATTGTGTTGTATTGTGATATATGTTGGAAAAATTTCACTGCAGTGTACACTTTAAAAAAATAAATAAACAAATAGATAAGTGGTAAACTTTATACACATTAATAATTAAAATTATAAATTTTTTCATGAATTTATAGTAATTTTTTTATAGTACAACTAAGGGGTAATTTCCCCATATATGTTTTACATATTTAATGATGGTTTGGATTAAAAAGATGTCACAAAACACAGCTATTTTGAATTTGGGATTAAACTAACACTCTTTAAAAGAAGTTTGTTTATTATTTTTTAGACAATTGTGATTCGATGGAGTGCTTCTTGATATTCAATTTATTTAATTTTGATATTTTTTTTTATTTTCTCAAAGAGTTTAACAAAGTGAACGGTTTGATTTTGAATTATCGATATGGACTCAATAAGTCCATCATAAACCAGACTGGACCATCCAATTTGATTTTTCAGCCAAATAGAATCTAGTTACATTATTGAATTGTTAGGTAAATTATACATACACTCTTGAGATTTACTTCAAATATAGATTGGGTAAATTACACATATACCTCTTGAAATTTACTTAAAATACAGATTGTCCATGTAATTCTGAAAATTATAAATACTCATTTTCAGAATTTTTTATGTAACATAATTAATAGAAAAAAGAAATTTCTAACTAATCTTCTATACAACAACAAATTATCAGAATTGCTTATTGAAATATATTTCTGATATCATTAAAAAATTGTTAATTGATTTGATGATTTATCAATAAAATTGGTCATTTGTTATGCGATTAGAAATTTAAAAGGACGAAATATAATTTTCAAAATCACAGTGATAATCCATAATTTAAGCAAATTCATTACCGTATTTGTAATTTATCGTTGAATTGTTTAAAGCAGAAGAAGTCGAGATAAGCTCCCTACCATACTTTGTCTCTCCATACCTCTCCATACTTTTCTTCTAGGCCCCAATTCAGACATACACTGATAATCCGAACGGTCTATTTCGTAAGTATCATAATAAAAGTCATCTATACAAAAAATAGTTTCATCAAAAAATTATAAATTTAAGAAAAAATTATATTTTGTTTTATAAAATAAACAATAAATATGATTGTAAATTCGAACCATCTATTTTATAAAATATTTTTTTTTCCTTATATTTATTACAAAACTAATGAGATAAACTATTGGTAGTATCCACACGAGACCGAATTAGTGCCTATACATGGAGGGATGAAGATATGAAGGTGGGACCGAAGAAGTCAGGTTAGTCGAATATGATATTCTCTGAGGGAACTACAAGCAGGGAAAAAAAATTTATAAATACATGAAGTACAAATATGTTTGTGGTGAGATGTAAATGAAATGCTGCCCTCCCTCTATGTGTTTTGGTAATTTTTTTTTTCCAACTCACACCTACGTCTAGTTCCCAAGTTCTTTTCCTTTCCAGCCATTGCGAAAGCTAAGAGAAGGATTTTTTTTTTTTTTTAGCACTTGTTGATTGAAGTATAAGTTTTTGTTTAAAGATTGTTCGTCTTCAAGAAAAGGGTTTGTATTGTATCGCATGAAACACTCTTACCATTTCGCTTCGAGAAAAGGGTTCAATAGAGGTAAACCTGAAACCCCATTTTGCTTCTGCTTAAGTTCTTTCAACTGAAATAGATATGGAATTATAGGGAACAATGAGAAGCTAATATGTAATTCTATTCACAATATGACACCCAAACAAACTTAAAATTTCTTAGTTCAATTTAAATTCAAAACTCCCAAGAGTTACAGAGTTGAAAAGTGAAAAATTTGATAAAAAAGGATTGTTTGTGTGCTTGCAAATTGATGGGTTGGTTTTCATAAGCACTTTTCTGGTTTGTTTTCTGTTGGGTCAATCTCACATCCACTAGGGAGGGACTCTCACTTCCACCTTATAAGCTCACTGCCCCTTCATTTGTCAATAGAGGCCTTTTCTCCCAAGGGGGAAACAAAATCGTGAGGCTCCAGCCAAAGTGGACAATATATTGACAGGGCGCGAGAGGACATATATTGATGGGGCGCGAGAGGACATGAGTTGCGAAATATATTGTCCGCTTTGGCTGGAGCCTCCACCTTATAAGCGCACTACCCCTTCACCTGTCAATAGAGGCTTTTTCTCCCAAGGGGGGAACAAGATCGTGAGGCTCCGGCCAAAGCGGACAATATATTAACAGGGTGCGAGAGGACATATATTGATGGGGCGCGAGAGGACATGAGTTGCGAAATATATTGTCCGCTTTGGCTGGAGCCTCCACCTTATAAGCGCACTACCCCCTTCACCTGTCAATAGAGGCTTTTTCTCCCAAGGGGGGAACAAGATCGTGAGGCTCCGGCCAAAGCGGACAATATATTAACAGGGTGCGAGAGGACATATATTGACGGGGCACGAGAGGACATGAGTTGCGAAATATATTGTCTGCTTTGGCTGGAGCCTCATGGTCTGTCAATATATTGTCCGCTTTGGCCGGAGTCTCACGGTTTTGTTCCTCCTCAGGGGAAAAGGCCTATTACTGGGATGAGTGCTAGAATGGCTCAGCCGCCGAGCAATATGCTGTCCATTTTGGGGTTGAGGGAGCTGGTCCCTTCCTCGCGATTTTAAAGGCTTGTTGACAGGTGAAGGGGGCCAGTGCGCTTATAAGGTGGACGTGGGAGTCCCTCCCTGGTCCATGTGGGATTGACCAAACATAACCCCCCAGTGGACTAGACCGCAACAGTGGGAGACTTTGCCGGACAGCTCTCATTCTAGGCTCAAATTTTGCGATGCCTGTCCTCTCGCTCCTCGTCAATATATTGTGTCCGCCTTGGCCAGAACCTCGCGATTTTGTTCCTTCTTTGGGGAAAAGGCCTATTGACAGGAGGAGGGGGCCAGTGCACTTATAATATGGAAGTGGGAGTCCCTCCCTGGTCGATGTGAGATTGACCCAACATTTTCTATCATTACTGATTCAATTCACCATTTAACTTTCTTTTGTTTGGGGGGGTTTTAAATAGTTTTGGGACATTTGGTTATGATTATTGATTATATGTCCTTCGTCTAAAAGTTTTTTTAATCGGAGCTCAAAAAAAAAAAGTGTTTGTAATTGGTGATCATATCAAATTTTTTTATTAATTATTTCCAAACTTACTCATAGTTTGTGAAATTATATGCCTTTTGAAATTTTATGCCCTTTGATTATTGTTTGTATTCTTGATTGCATTAGAAGAAAGATTTTTTTTTTTTGGGGGGGGGGTGTAAAATAGAAGAAAAAAACTTACTTGTTTCTCTTTTTTTCTTATTACAATTCAATGTTGAAACATGAAACCTAGAAATTTAATGCCAGGTAACTTTTTGAACCTATTGTTCAGTTAATGTTTTTCAATTCATATAGAACCTATATTTGCAAACAACAGCGCTTCCGACCCCCAGTGGGGGTCCGACCCCCAGTGAGCTGTCCAGCTCTCATTCGCTGAAAACATAAAAAAAAAAAAGAAAGAAAAACTGTTTTTTTCGCCCAATCACAGGGCGCCACCTCACTGGGGGTTGACCCCCAGTGGGTGTATGAGGCATTTCTGATTTGCAAAACTATTGGTATAATCTCTATGCTTCAGTTGTTGGTCAATTATGCAAGATTTGATTACAGTAACTAAACATTCATCTCACCAAAAATGCAAGATGGCTTTTTTCTGTTTAATCCTCTATCATTTTTAACTTGCTTGTTTTAACAATTAAGGGAGTTTTATTTTTTCTGTTAAATATCAAGTAAAAAGGAAATTTTTTTTGAGTTTGTTGTACATTGTACACAAGTTTGTTCTACATAAATCATGTAAAAGATAACTCACAAAATATCTTTAACCTACTTGTGGAAATCTACCAAATTAAAATTTTGGGGATGTTATAATGGATCAACCGGGCGTTCTTTTAAAAAAAAAAAAAATTAATGATGAATCAACTACTTCTAAGTTTTACTTACGAGAGGTTGGCTTAATCATAATGTACTTGATTCAAAATATGAGAACATAAGTTGTTTTCAATTTCTAAGTTTGTGTAGTCTAGATGCATATGCAGCCATCCGGTCCCCATGCCTTGAGCCTTCAATGATTACAAGTCTTCTAACCTCCTTGGCATTTCTCGTGGCGCTCTTCTTGACAGATTTTAGCAGCTCCCTCATATGAACACTTATGTTAACAAAAATAAAAATTAGAATAAACATGAAAGAAAGGAGCACTTTGAGAGGGAAGACCTCCTATTGGTGCAATTTGAGGAGAACCAGACCTCCAAAAACTTAACAAGAAGTTAATTCATTTAATACAACGAATATTATAACTAACTAGAAACCCACAAATACCACTTCACTTGTAAGCTAACAAACCCACTAACACTATATTCCCAATTGCTAGGTAAATGATAATAACTAACAAAATAAATATTCTGAATGTATCATTCCTACCCTTTCAAATTCAATCTTGCTCTCAAGGTTGAAATACAAATGTTATTCAAAACTGACCTGGATGGATATGATAATAATGAATGTATAGAGGACCATCTATATAAACATGAAATTGTTGTCATCTCTTCAAAGATCTTCAGCAATAAAATTCTTCATTGCATCATTTTGATCTAAGAAAAAAAACATGATGAGAATACAGATGAGCATCTTCTCTAATGACTACTCATCCTTTAAAATATGAGATCAGTACACTGAGAATCAAACTTTCTATCTTCAAAATCTGCTTTCTTGATCTTCACTTTGATCTAGAGCTTCCATAAATTGTTTGTTGCTCTCAACCATTCTCAAGATGAATGCTTTAATCCCTTGTAATTCATTGCAAATTGACTCCAAGATTTCTTGTGGTATAGCTATTGTCGAGAATCGACAGTTCTGATACCAATTGATATGAGCCCTTTTATTAACAAACAAACAAACAAAAAAGAGAAGAAGAAATAGAGAAGAAAGGACCACTTCAAGGGGAAATACCTCTTGTTGGTTTAATTTGAGAAGAATTTCTTGATCTTCACTTTGATCTAGAGCTTCCATAAATTGTTTGTTGCTCTCTACCATTTTCAAGATGAATGCTTTAATCCCTCGTAATTCATTGCAAATTGACTCCAAGATTTCTTGTGGTATAGCTATTGTCGAGAATTGACAGTTCTGATACCAATTGATATGAGCCCTTTTATTAACAAACAAACAAACAAAAAAGAGAAGAAGAAATAGAGAAGAAAGGACCACTTCAAGGGGAAATACCTCTTGTTGGTTTAATTTGAGAAGAATTAGACCTCCATAAACTTCACGGGAAGTTAATTCAGAAAATATCCAACATACCTTTTCATTGAATACAACATTTGTAAATACAAGGAAACATGTAACTACCTAGAAACCCACTAATTCAACATCACTTATGATCTAACTAACCCGCTAACCCACTAATTCACTACTACTATGCTCCCTTTGAGATTTTATCCAAGGATCCATTTGTTCCCATTCTGTGTGTTCCCAAAAGGTCACAGTTTTTTGCCAGCTTAGTCTTCAAAAACCCAACCCATCTTAAGTTTTTAATTGCAATTCTGTAAAACCCTCTCACTGAAAAACCTCTTCTTGGTTACCTGGGGTGCTACAAGAAGCATCTCAATGACAAAGAAAAAAACACATATTAGATTTTCTTTCTACTTTGAGGGTTAGGAAGTTCAAAAACGTAAAAAAACATATAAGGATGTGGTTTAACTCAAATTATTGGCGTTAATCAAATAGACAACACAGGAATCATGTAGCCGTTCCACATATAGTAAGGCAAGGCTTTGTTGAGTTGAAATTATATTCTTTCTATTCATTGAAGTTTCACTGCAATTAAACTATTTCTATGTCTATTTCTTCCTCCATTTAACTTTTCAGGACAACAATGAATAGTCATCGCTACATTAGCAGCAATGATATAATTAGTGACCTGCCAAGAAATATTGTAGAATGTATCCTTGAGCAGATGCCCATAAGGGATGCAGGAAGAACAATCATCTTGTCAACAAAGTGGAGGAGTATTTGGATAACGGTTTCACAACTTATGCTTGATAATTAGTTTTTTGAAGAGGCCCTCAAGATCAAACCAATAGTCCAACATGAACTTGTGAGCATTGTTGATAAAATTCTCTTGCTTCACAGTGGCCCCATACTGAAATCTGTGTTGTGCATTCCAAATATACAAATCGATTGCAGCTCAGATATTGATCGTTGGATACTCTTTCTGTCAAGAAATAGTATCAAGGACCTCACACTTGACAATTCAAATAATAAACCCTATAATTTGCATTCCTGTGTCTATTCTTCTCCAGAGTTGACTCGTCTGAAGGTTGTCAATTGTTTGTTCAAACAACCTCAGAAACTAAGTGGCTTTAGTAATCTCATTTCATTAGCTTTCACCTTAACAAAGTCTAACTTGCACAAGACATGCTTACAAACCTATTATCCAGGTCCCCGGTGCTTCAGAGATTGACCATTGAACATTGTACCAGTATTGGCAATTTCTATATTAGTGCTCCAAAGTTGAATTTTCTACATCTCCACTACAGTCATGGGATAAAATCAATGTGTTTTTTGGACACCCATAATCTGAATTATATCTGCATCATATTATGTAAGAAAATGGGAAGTTGTGAGAGGGGCAAAACACGCAATGTGGTTGAGTTTCTGAGGTGATTTTCCTAGAATTGCAACACTACATTTGGATGGCTTTCTTCTTAAGGTGAGATAGTTTTGAATATCAGGTTCATTTATATGAAATCATGTGGCTTGACAATGTCTAAAAATTGCCTCTGTTTGCTTCATAGGTTTTGGCTGCAGGTGGTGTTCCACGCAGTCTTCCAACCCCAATTCACCTTTTGAAGTCACTTACATTATATAATATTGGGTTATATGACTCAGATCAAATTTCTTGCACACTTTGTTTGATTAGAAGCTACCCCAACTGGACTACACTTCAAATTACGGTAAGAATCCAGAAACTTGTTTGTTATACTTCAAAATTTTTAGAGTAATTGGTTTTGTATATAGTTAGGGAGTCATTGGTCAACCTTGAAGTTGCGGGTTAGAACATTTGAGGGCAGCCACTTTGTGCAATAATGCCAAATGTTAGGTCTGGGCCCACCTAGACCACATCTAATGGACACTAAACTGGGCTTGTGTTCTTGGTTTTGCATATAGTTCTCCTCGAAGGCCTGCACAGCTAAGAGCATTTTTGAGGAACTGGTTCCAAATCATCTGGAAGCACCAGACTGCATAACTCAAATGCTGGACATACTTCGATCTGTGAAGATAAGTCAGATCAAGGGTTGGAAGCTTGAACTTCTGTTCATCAAGCTTCTGCTAGCCCACTCAACAATGCTAGAAACAATGTTTGTTGAGCACTGTGTAACAGTTGATGTGCAAGAAGGGTTCGAGATCTCAAAAGAGTTGACACGGTTTCCTCAAGGGTCACCAAAAGCAGCAATAATGTACTAGATAACGATGGTGCTGAAATAGATATTTGCTTTTCCGTTTCTTCTAGTTCTGGTATCTAATCAAAGAATGTTCGTAGATATTTGATGGGCACTAGCTGAAACAAACTTGAAACCTCCTCTCTTGGAAGATATAAGTAGATGTCTTTTTTGTCCTCTGGTTTTTGGGTGTAGTTTAAAGACTTAAAAACGTCTGCTGGAAGGGCAAGTCTTCTATCTATGATTTGGTAAAAGATTTGCAAATTGAAACCTCCTTTTCTGTTAGATGGTGTTACCAACCTACCACATGCCAATCCTTTTCTTTTTTCTTTTTTGGTTGGTATGATGGGTTGGAGTGGCATAGGAAAGGAAAAGTTGCATAGTGTAACAGTAAGACTTAAAGTTGGACATTTGGCCTTAGTTTCATTATAAACGGCTTTGCTTTTGGAAATGAGACATTTTTTCTTTTCTTTTTTTTTAAATATATTTATCATCCTTGCAAATTTCCAATACAAAATGTTAACATATAATATACATATAATATACACCCCCACTACCATGTATAGCTGTAAAAGACCTTGCATCTGTAAAGGCCACAATGTGTAGCTGTAAAGAAGAGAACTTTCACTTTAGCTTTAGCTTCTCTCAATGTAAATTACCAGGCATCCGATTCTAATTGTCTCCCTCTCCTCTCTATAAAGAGAAGGAGCTTGCTCTCTTGTAATTACACTGAAATATAATATAACAACACCAACTTTCAGTCCCTCTCTTTTTCTCTCCCTCGTTACCAACCTTACATTCTCTCTGTTCTCTTCCTCGTTACCAAACTCACATAGTTTAAAGACTTAAAAATGTCTGCTGGAAGGGCAAGTCTTCTATCTATGATTTGGTAAAAGATTTGCAAATTGAAACCTCCTTTTCTGTTAGATGGTGTTACCAACCTACCACATGCCAATCCTTTTCTTTTTTCTTTTTTGGTTGGTATGATGGGTTGGAGTGGCATAGGAAAGGAAAAGTTGCATAGTGTAACAGTAAGACTTAAAGTTGGACATTTGGCCTTAGTTTCATTATAAACGGCTTTGCTTTTGGAAATGAGACATTTTTTCTATTTTTCTTTTTTTTTTAAAATATATTTTTCATCCTTGCAAATTTCCAATTCAAAAGAAGAAAGAAGAAAAAAAATTTTGATACAAACTTTTGATGTAGAATTCAACACATGCCAACGTGGGTAAGAACCATTGCCGACTGTTGGCACATAAATTTCAACTAAATTTATGACATGTATAGAGCCTATGATAGGAAGATTGTAGGTAATCACTCCCTAAAAAAAAAATCAATATGATCCATTGAAGTACATAAATAAAACAACGTTGTATCTCAACAACGTTATTCAAGATACTCAAATGACACGTGGAGCCTACGAAAGATAACACCTGTAGAGCCTACAGTAAGGACACCACACAGGATGAAACTCCAAAGATCAATCCGGTTAATCAGATATACGATTAATCAGATAGTGCTATTATTCAAAATTCAAATGGCGCTATCATTCAATTTGAAATTCAAATTGAAGATGAAGCATTCCTATCGCCTGATGGCCCTCCATAAATATGAGGACCATCACACAAGACGGGGGATCAGAAAAGGGAGAGAGAAAAATCATAAGTGGAAAAGGAGAGAGAGAGAGAAAGAAATTGAGAGCTAAACAAATCGTTACAAGAAAGAAGAAGATAAGCCTAGAGAACTCAAGAGCCTACGCTAATGACGATGAATAGGTAAAGGGTTCCAAACCCAAACTGTATTTTGTATTCGAGGATTCAAAACCCATAACAATCTTAATAAAATATTTCTTTTTTTTTTAAATTGTCTTTTGTTGTTTATTTTGTTTTTTCATTAATCGGAGGTTTCATTTGTATAAAATGTGTAATTAACGATCTGAAATACAGATCGGAAATAAGAACCTGCTATTCGAATAATCAACACTGTTTAGTCAAAAAACTAAACAGTGGACATTTGTAACATAAAATTTTGAAATGTGTTGAAACACTTCATGTTTTAAAATTTGTGTCTACAAATTCTGGCACGCCCAGTGGGACATTATTTCTCCTCCCATCTTTTGAAGAACAAAAAAAAATATATATATACATATATATATAGTTGAAACTTACTGACGTATTCTTTTGTTATAGGAATGTTGAAGCAACTGTTAGAAGACAAACCTACACTCCAGTGGTTCTGAAATCACCAAGGTTGGAGATAACACCCATCACCCAAGGGGCTCCGGAGCGAATGCTCTTGGATGTCCCAAAGGTAGAGCCAACGAAATCCTGGAAAGATGCACTTCTTTCCCCTGCCACCCAAGGGGCTTCGGAGCGAAAGCTCTTGGCTGTCCCGAAGGTAACTGGTGTGATGAAGAAAGTCACACTTCTCCAGAAAGCTGAAAGTTTGAGAAAGATTACTGAAGATTATGTGAAAGCGTCAAAGCAGTACGCAATTGTGAGGGCCACAGCCCGAACGAAGAACTTTCTAATTCAGGCAAAGGAGGCTAATCAGTTTGCAACTGCGACTTTAGTTGCAGCTTCAACGGGGGCAACAAAAAATGTTATGGCCCAACTACTCAAAAGGGTAGAAGACTCCATTAAAATGGTGGAGTCTGCCCAGAAGAAAGCGTCTGTTGAAAACATGGCCATCATTAGGGCCATTGGGAGGAGGGTAATGACCTAAACTCTTGTTGATGGAAAAAAGGCCCCTGTTGTTGAAAAAACAGTTGCTGCCTACGAACCGATAGTTCTGTTCAGAGCACAAAATCGGTCAAACCAAATCTCAGTCAACTCTCAGGAGCCAAAGGAACACTCGTTGGCTCGACAAGGTTTGAATAAGGAACACTCGTTGGCTCGGCAGGGTTCAAATAAGGAACACCCGTTGGCCCAACAAAATAAGGAACACTCGTTGGCTCGACAGGGTTCGAATGAGAAACACCCGTTGGCCCGACAGAATAAGGAACACCCGTTGGCCCGACAAGGTTCGAATAAGGAACACCTGTTGGCCCAACGGGATTTGAATCAACATCAATTGACCCGCTCTAAAAATGTAGGGACTGTTTTGAAAATTCATGAGGAATTTACAAAGGCACAAACGGTTCCTTCTATGCCCTTAGGGGCTTGACTTGATATGTCATCCAGTCCAGTTTCGAAAAGACAAAGGCGAAGAAGAAATAAGGCCTTAAAGAAACTGGAACTAAGAACAGTGGCAACAAATGTTATAGGAGGTATTGAAAGGGCTCTCTCGAAAGATGAACCCCCAAAACAAATTGAAAGTCCTGTCTTTGTTGGAAAATCTAAGGTGGAGGAGGGTAAGCAACCCTTGGCAAATATTTCTACTTTGGTTGAACTATCTATGGAGGGAATAAGAAAAGGGCCTGTAACAAGGTCCATAACCCGTCAGGCTCAAAACAAAGCATCGTAGTCAGATGCTTCAAATATGAGTAATGTTGTGGGGGTTGATAATCCTTTATACGAACAAGATGATTCTATCTCGTTTATTTCAACGGATATTGGAAACAATGAATTGAAAGATATCAACAAAGTCGTAGTTATGATGACTGAAGTTGAGAAAGAAAGTGAAAATTCGCAGGTCCAATAAGACCAAGGTCTCAAGGAAAAAGTGGTGGCCCTATAAGAACAACTTGTGAGAAGAGAACGGGAAATGGCTGCTATGTTGGAGCAAATGCAACAGTTACAGGCCCAAATGACAGGACCAGGAAGTGCACCCAAACAAATGACACAACCTGTTGTAGGGACATCCGTAGGCATACAAAGCACACTAGCCCCAGGGGACAATGGTCCTTGTTACTCCGATCTAACCAGTGGTGGTATGAATCCATTGCTCATGGCCATGATTGATGATATGGTGAGGAGACAAGTAAAGAAAGTCAAAGAAAAAGATGATGAGAATTTTCGAATAATTACAAAACCTTACCCAGCATGGGTAGATGCTGTTCTATTCCCTTCTGGTTTTTCCCAACCAGATTTCAAAATGTTTGATGGAACAGGAGATCCAAGACAACACGTGGCTCATTTCCTTTCAAGATGCGGGCCAATAGCCCAGAATGAGGCCCTGTGCCTGCAGCTATTTGTCCAATCGCTTGAAAGTTCTACATTTACTTGGTATGCTAATCTTCCTGAGGGATCAATCCTAAATTGGGATTCCATGGTGAAGGAGTTCCTTAATTAGTTCTGCAACACACAAAGACGAGTTGGAGTACCAGAACTGATTGAGACCAAGCAACGTGACAATGAGTCTGTTACAGATTTCATTGCAAGATGGCGAGCTTTGACATTTGCTTGTCCTCAAAAGTTTACACAATTAGAGTTAATTCAGATGTGCCTTAACAACTTCCGACATGAGCTCTCTACGGCTTTTATGGCTCAAACTTTTGAAGGATTCAATGATCTATGCACTAAAGCTCATGATATGGAGCTGCATTTAGCTAAACGAAGGAGGTCTAGGGCCGTTGAAAGGGTTGAGTCCTCGACTGCAACTACAATCGAAACCAGAAAGAAGGGTCCCGTTGTAGTAGGGGCTAAAAAGCCCAAGGAATTTAAAAAAGTGACTATGAAAGAGAGGTTGGAGAAGAAGTATTCTTTCATGGATGATCTGGTCGAAGACCTATTTGAAGATCTGTTGGAGCAAAAGTTGATTGCTCTCCCTGAGGTGAAAAGACCACATGAGATAGGAAAGACCAACGATCCAAAGTATTGCCCCTACCATCGTTTGATTAGCCATCCGATAAAAGAGTGCTTTGTTCTGAAAGATAAAATTCAGGAACTTTTGGACTCAAATTATCGAACTCCCTCCTCAAGAGAAAGCATCTGCTAACCCAATCACTATCGACAATGATAATGAAGGTGAATGGGTTGTTTATCAGTCAAAAAGCATGAAGAAAAAACAAAATGCCACAGTGAAAGCTAGAAGTGTGGTTGATTCAACAACACAAGGGCCAAAAGTTTCCAAAAAGCAAAAACCAAAAGTTTCTAGGAAACAGAAAAAAGCCAAAGTAAGTAAGAGAAAAGGAAAAAAGAAAGAAAAAGAGGAGAAATTGGTCCCTGATGAGTAGTTAGAGCAAGGTCCTCTTGTCCCAGTCACATTGGAGGAATTTCTACCTTCAAAATTTCAATCTGTGGAGTTGCAGACATACTTTGATAAAAGAAGGGAGGAAAAGTTTTCTTTGGCCCCTTGCCTAACCATCATTGTTTTGAGTGATGGCGAGGAAGATGAGGGTGAAGTTGGTTCAAAAGTTAGGGAAGGGGATTGCATTACATCTCCTATCTGTATACCTGACTCACCAGAGTATACACCAACTTCTCCAGAATACACACCAGCCTCTCCAGAATATACACCAACTTCTCCAGAGTATACACCAGAAGCCTTTTCTCCAGAGTATTCGCCAGTACCACCAATGTACTATCAAAGCACTCCAGAATATGTAAGGGGAACAGAACAAAGAGACACTGGGTGTAGGTCCGACTCTGAGCTTGTAAAAAAGGTGAAAAAACGACTACACTTCAAGGATGATGAGGTGAATGGCAGGTGTAAGTCAGATGATGAAGTATGGAAGCATTCAAGTAAACAAGCAAAGTCATCTCAAGTTGAGGATCCTAATGAAGATTGGGAACTTGACTTTTCCCCTGATGATTCACCATACACATCCCCAGCTAGGACATACAATGGAGAAAGTGTATCAAGTGACCACTTTGACTTTTCTTGTAATGTTATCACTGTGGACGTAAATTTTGAAGAGCGAGAAATACATATCATTCGCAATCCAGGTGATGATGAGAAAGCAAAAATTGAAGCTAGAAGGGAAACGGAACATCAGGCAAAAGTAACAGTCTCTTTGAAAGATGAGGGTTTTGAAGCCCATCAAAATTTGAGTATTGACAGAAATCAAATTTCTGGACACCCTTTCCCTAATTGGGTCGAATGGGTTCAGTTCCCACGAGGATATGCAGTACCTCGTTTTCCTTTATATAATGGGACAGGTTGTCTAAGGCGCCATTTGGTTCGTTTCCTTGCACAATGTGGAAATACAGTAAAAAGCCAGGCATTACTTCTATGGCAGTTCGTTCTTTCTTTGGAAGGATGGGTAGCGGATTGGTACTTCAGCCTGCCACCTAATTCAATCCTAGATTGGGACACCATGGCTGATCGATTCTATAGGACATTTTATAAACTATGGCCAATAGAAATTGAGATGTCAGAATATTTGGATGACGAAGGTACATCTTCTCAAACATATGATTTCATAGAAAGCACAATTGAGGAGAAGATTGAAACTACCCTTGACCTTCGAGAGATGGGCACTTATCGCCCAAGGGATTTGTTCCCTTTATGGGTAGAGCAAACACCATTTCCTGAAGGATACGAACTTCCAAATTTTGTCCTATATGAGGGGTATGGAGATCCTCAAAAACATATTAGGCGTTTTTTGAAACAGTGTGGGGAAATAGCTCAAAATGAAGCACTTTGCCTAAAACAATTCCCCCTTTCCTTAGAGGGGATCGCCTTCGACTGGTATTGCTCCCTCGATGGAGTTGTGGTGCCTAGTTGGGAGGCCATGAAGAATGGTTTTGAAGAATCTCAATGCTTTTATAGGCGTGACTCTCGGTACCTAAGAAATGGGAGAAGAATGCAGCTCCAGGAAGATGGAGAAGTGACTGATGATGATGATCACCCTGCAGTTGGACCAGTTAACATGGTCCAAATAAGTAAGGGAATAAAAGAAGTTGAGGTCAACGAAAAGGCGGTTGCTGAAGAATGCCAGACTTACTTAACCTACCGGAGGAAATTACGAAATCCTCAGGACCCTCAAACGTCAGAAGTTCCACAAGTTTTGCTGGGGGAAGAGAAAGTGAAATATGATGTACTAGCTCATCTAAAGAAAATTCCAGCATTGTTGAGCATATGTGATGCACTAAAAATGTCTCCAGAGCTTCGTAAGTCTTTAATATATGCCCTGTAAAAACCAGAGGATTTCCACAAAGAAATTGAGGGTAGAAATCAAGAGAAGGCAACTACATGCATGGCTATGGTAACCTTTGGTGACAAAGACATGTGTGCTGAAATGACAGACCATAATCGGTCTTTGTTTATCACTGGGCTTATCCATGATGTGAAAATTTCTCGAATTCTCGTTGATGGAGGATCTGCGGTAAACTTTCTGCCTCGGAGGGCCTTAAATTTATTAGGGGTTCGAATTTCACAACTTCGCCCAAGTCGTTTGGTCATTCAAGGATTTAATCAGAATGAGCAACGCCCAATGGGGAAAATTGAATTGTAAACCAAGTTTGGGGATATTGAAGAAAGCACTGAGTTCTTGGTTATTGATGTAGACACCTCTTACAATGCTTTGCTTGGGAGACCATGGATGCATAATCATCATGCAGTGCCATCAACTTATCACCAATGTATTAAGTACCCGTTGCCTTCACCCAAAAAAGAGGGGACAATTGTGGCTGACAATGATCCATTTGGAGAAGTAGAGGCCTACTATGCTGATGCTCGCTTCTATACAAAGACTTCACAAAGAAAGGGAAAAGATGTGAAGAAGTCTGAAGATACTCCGAATGTCAAAGACGCTCTAGAGTCTACTCCAGTTTCAACAAAAAGAACTTTTCGATATGTGCCAAAGTCCGAAAGGAAACTGGGGGCAAAGGCTCTAGCCCCAATAAATCCAATTTTGGATCTCAAGGGTGAGCTCACGTTGCCATTAAGGAGGACAGAATGCACCTATGTGGAGAAATATAATAAGATTGTGGTCCCTTCTAAAGGAAAAGGGTCGAAACCCATCATATTCCACTCACTTGGAGATGTTGAACAGAAAATGAAAGTTGAACAAGTGCCAGAAGAAAACATCTCGAGTTTTGAGAAGCCTACCTTCAGTGCAGAAATCACACAGATGTTGGTAAAAGTTGGTTTAGATCCTCAAAAAATACCAGGAACAATTACACCCTTTGACTTTGCATTAACACCTTCATAGAGGCCGGCTATCCAGCAAGGCAGCATTATCACCACTAGGACAGAAGGGTTAGGCTATCAGGGGAATGACAAAAAATTTCCAGTAAACATGACTATCACTCAAGATGTGTTGGAAGATGTTGACCAAGATGAAGCTCAACCTGCACCAACAGAATTTGAAGCAGGAGGCCAAGCCACCGTGGATGACCTTCGTGAAATAAATCTGGGTGATGAAGGAGAAAACAAACCAACCTTCATTAGTGCAAATTTAAAGGAAGAAGAAGCTCAGCAATATATTTCCTTTTTAAGGGAGTATCGTGACATATTTGCATGGAACTACAGTGAGATGCCTGGTCTTAATCCAGAGATTGCAGTCCATAAGCTTGCAATTCACCTTGAGAAACGGCTAGTTAAACAGCCTCAGAGGCGAACTTGACCAGAGCTTACAGCCTAAATTGAAGCCGAAGTCGACAAGCTTATCAATGCAGGATTCATCAGAGAAGTCAAATATCCAACCTGGCTAGCAAACATAGTGCCAGTCAAGAAAAAGAATGATCAAATCAGGGTTTGCATTAATTTCCGTGATCTCAATGAGGCTTGTCCTAAAGATGACTTTCCCTTGCCCATCATTGAGCTTCTTGTAGATGCAACTACTGGGTATGAAACCTTGTCTTTTATGGACGGATACTCAGGATACAATCAAATCCGAATGGCACCTGAAGATGAAGAAATGACTGCATTCAGGACTCCGAAAGGAGTCTTTTGCTACAAGCTAATGCCTTTTGGCCTGAAAAATGCTGGGGCCACGTATCAAAGGGCGATGACTGTAATTTTCAGTGATATGCTCCATGACACCAATTGAATGCTATGTTGATGATCTTGTTGTCAAGACGAAGGAGAAGGAAAACCATGTGGAAGATTTGAGAAGAATCTTCGAACGTTTGAGGAGATACAAACTCAAGATGAACCCACTAAAATATGCATTTGGAGTTTCCTTAGGAAAGTTTCTAGGGTTTGTGGTTCGAAACAAAGGGATTGAAATTGACCCTACTAAGATTAAAGCCATTGCTGAAATGCCTCCTCCGCGAAATTTAAGGAAATTGAAGGGGCTACATGGGAGGTTGGCTTATATCAGAAGATTTATTTCGAACTTGGCTGGTCGATGCCTGGCATTCTCAAGATTGATGAAAAAGGATGTTCCATTTGAATGGGATCAGCAGTGCCAAAATGCTTTTAATAGTATTAAGGAGTATCTTTTGAAGCCTCCAGTACTCATGAGCCCAATAAAAGGGAAACCACTCTTGTTGTAAATAACAGCCCTGGATGGTTCGTTAAGGGCACTGTTGGCACAACACAATGAGCATGGGAAAGAAAATGCCTTGTATTACTTGAGCCGTACTTTGGTTGGGGCAGAAGTCAATTACTCTCCTATCGAAAGACATGTCTTGCCTTGGTGTTCGCCTTGCAAAAACTAAAGCACTATGTCTTGGAACATGACGTCAAGTTGATATCAAGGGCAGACCCCTTGAAATATATACTTTCACGGCCCATACTTTCAGGGAAAATTGCAAAGTGGGCTGTAATTCTCCAACAATTCGCAATTGAATATGTTCCCCAAAGAGCTGTAAAGGGGCAGGCTCTAGCAGATTTTTTGGCAGCACATCCTATACCTGATGACTCACCTCTAGTAACTAATTTACCAGATGAAGAAATTATGCAAGTAGAAATTCAGAAAGGATGTGAGATGTATTTTGATGGAGCTTCAAGGAGTCCAGATGGCAAGAAGCAAGAAAATTCTAAAAACAATAAAGCTGGAATTGGAATTGTGTTTGTGACTTCAGACAATGCTATAATCACCCATTCTTGCGCCTTAAGTGAAGGATGCTCCAATAATGAGGCAGAATATGAAGCTGTAATTGCTGGATTAGAATTGGCATTACAAATTTCTATTGAAGAACTCTCAATTTATGGAGATTCGGAACTGGTGGTAAAGTAACTCCGTGGAGAATACATTGTTAAGAAAACAAGTCTCATACCATATCATGAAAGGGCTGATCAATTGCTTTCGCAAATCAGGAAAACACATATTTTCCACGTGAAGAGAAGAACAAATACTCGAGCTGATTCACTTGCAAGTTTGGCTGCATCACTCACCCTACCAGATAACAAAACAATTACTATCACGGTAGGTGAAAGAAGGGTGTTACAACCTTTAAAAGAAGTTTCTGACTTGGTTCCAATCTTGGTCGTCACCACGAAAGGAGAAAACGAGGAGGATTGGCGGGAACCATTCATTGCTTACCTCCAACATGGTAGGCTACTTGACGATAAAGTAAAAAGAATTGAAGTGAGACACAGGGCTACCAAATTCGTCTTGTGGAAAGATGGAACGTTATACAAAAGGTCTTTGGATGGAATGTACATGCGATATATAGCCAAGAAGTGTATTCAAGAGGTAATGGTAGAAATACATGCAGGTGTAAGTGGGGCACACCAAAGTGGTCCTAAATTACATATGCAGCTAAAACGGTTGGGATACTATTGGCCGACTATGTTTGCAGATTGCATAGATTATGCTCGATGCCAATTCCATGGGAACTTTCTCCACCAACCCCCAGATCCTTTACATTTAACAACTTGTTCTTGGCCATTTGCAGCATGGGGTATGGACATTATTGGTCCTTTTGTACCTCCATCTTCAGCAGGATATCGATACATCCTAGCTGCAACTGACTATTTCTCCAAATGGGCAGAGGCCGTGGCTTTAAAGGATATAAAAAGCACAGTTGTCTCTGAGTTCATCTGAACCCATATCATTTACAGGTTCGGGATTCCAAAAAGTATCATCATGGATAATGGACAGCCATTTAGGAGTGATGCTTTGAACAAGTTATTTGCCAAGTACAAAATCAAGAACAACCATTCATCAAGATATCATGCACCTGCCAATGGTTTGGCAGAAGCTTTCAACAAGACATTGTGCAAAATTCTTAAGAAGATGGTGGATAAGAACAAAAAAGCTTGGCACGAAAAGTTACAAGAAGCTTTGTGGCTTATCGGACTTCGCACAGGACTCCTACTCAAGCAACCCCTTATTCGTTGGTTTTTGGAGGAGAAGCAGTGTTACCACTAGAGGTTCAAATATCATCATTACGAGTGGCAATACAAGAGTCCTTAACAGAAGATGAAAGTGCAAGAGTGAGGTTGGCTGAGCTGGAGACCCTGGATGAAAGAAGGTTGTATGCTCAACAGAACTTGGAAATCTACCAACAAAGGATGGAAAATGCATTCAATAAAAGAGTGAGGCTTCGTTCCTTTAAAAAGGGAGACTTGGTACTAATGGTTAGAACACCCATAGTAGTCTCTTGAAGAACCGAAGAAAAGCTTGAGCCCAAATGAGAAGGACCTTATGTGATTGAGAAGGTTTATTCTAATGGGGCCTATTTGTTGATAACGATGGATGGTGACAGAATCATTCCCCCAACCAATGCAAGGTTCTTAAAGAGATATTACCCTTAAGAAAGCCTGCTGGTTGAAAACCCGAAAGGGCGGCCTAGGCAAAAGTTAGGGCAAAAAAAAAAAAAAAAAAAGACCACCAACGGTATTGTATGTGGTTAAACTGCTAAAATATCTCACCGAAATCTAAGGTGATAAAACATTAGATACTCCTAGCCCGCAAGAGTATAAACTGTGTACGGCCAAACAAAAGTCGAAGACCACCAACGGTATTGTATGTGGTTAAACTGCTAAAATACCTCACCGAGATCTAAGGTGATAAAACATTGGATACTCCTGGCCCGCAAGAGTACAAACTGTGAACGACTAAAATAAGACAAATCAATGTATTGTATTGAGAAATTTCATATAACAAATATATCTATCACTGATCAAAATTTCATAAATACATTATGTTCGGATGAATAACAAAATAAAAGTGCATTCATTCATTAAGAGAAGCCTTAGCCCTTTCAAAAGCACGTTCCACAACACTATGTTGTCCATTCTTCTTCTTGTGTTGGCTCAAAACATTCAGAGCAGTTTGCACGTCTTCTTCTAATTTAGAAGCACTCTCGGAAGCTTGTGCAAAATCACACATAAAGGATGCATGTTTCGCTTGACGGACACATTCACTGCCAAGGTTTCAAGCCATTGGGGTGAATGACACATTTACTACCAAGGATTCAAGCCATTGGGGTGACGGACACAATCACTGCCAAGGTTTCAAGCCATTGGGGTGACAGACACATTCATTGCCAAGGTTTTAAGCCGTTGGGGTGAAGGACACATACACTGCCAAGGATTCAAGCCGTTGGGGTGACGGACACATTCACTGCCAAGGATTCAAGCCGTTGGGATGACAGACACATTCACTGCCAAGGTTTCAAGCCATTGGGGTGAAGGACACAATCACTACCAAGGTTTCAAGCCATTGGGGTGACGGACACATTCACTGCCAAGGTTTCAAGCCGTTGGGGTGAAGGACACATTCACTACTAAGGATTCAAGCCGTTGGGGTGAAAGGACACAATCACTGCCAAGGATTCAAGCCGTTGGGGTGATGGACACATTCACTACTAAGGATTCAAGCCGTTGGGGTGAAAGGACACAATCACTGCCAATGATTCAAGCCGTTGGGGTGACGGACACATTCACTGCCAAGGATTCAAGCCATTGGGGTGAAAGACAAAATCATTGCCAAGGATTCAAGCCTTTGGGGTGAAGGACACAATCACTGCCAAGGATTCGAGCCACTGGGGTGAAGGAAAAAATCACTGCCAAGGATTCAAGCCATTGGGGTGAAGGACACAATCACTGCCGAGGATTCAAGCCACTCATTGCCATTAGGCTAAAAGGGGCAATGATACCTGCAAACAAACTCTGACGCCTTGCGGGTTGCCTGTAAAAGAGGGAAAAAGACATGGAATAATCGTTAACCAAAAAAAGAAGGAAATTAGTCATCATGGTTCGTACAATTAAAATTCACTTGCACGAATCACGAGAGGGTAAGGCCGATTCGACTTTTAACAAAAAAATTTGGCCAATTGTACAAAGGGCTGCTACTAATACAAAATAAAATAAAAGGTAGCAAGCTTAAAAAAAAAATTGTTAAAAAAAAAAAAAATCTGCTATACAACATAGCAACAAACAGGTTGCTGCTGTAAAAAAAAGAGGTTGTCTTTGCAAAAATTTGCTAAATAAATAGATAGTTTGTTCCCCAAATGATAGGCAAAACAACCTGTGTTGGTTGGTTCTATCAAAATAATATAAAAACTAAAAAATAAAAAAAGAAAGAAAAAATTCTTGCTACTTATAAAAAAAAAGAGGGCTCTTTTGTTTGTATAGGGCAAGGACTTTATTTGGGCTAGTTAAGTTCATGATCTAACAGCAAAATATATAAGGGGCAGCAGCTAAAAGGGGTTGCCGTTTTTTTTACATGGTCTTTGTTTGTTAGAGTATTTGGGTCTAGCAAAATGGGCCGTCTTTGTTGCCATCATATAAAAAAAAAAAGTCTGTTTGGTCTGATGACTAGAAGCAACAAGAAAAAAATGGGGCAGCAGCTAAAAAAAGGGGCCGCAGTTTTTTGTTTTAGGTTTGTTGTCTAGCAAAAATGGGCTCTCTTTATTTCTAGGCCATATTGGCTAATGGCAGCAGGTTATACACAAGGTTCATATGGGTTATAAAAAGGTTCATGGAAATTTTCATGGGTTATAAAAAAGGTTCATGGAGAAGAAAATTTCTGTTGGAAGGTAAAAAAAAAAAAGAGAGCAGATTAAACTGTGAAAAAAAAAAGGTCTTTGGGCTAGGAAAAAAAATCTGCTGGAAAGGCAGCAGGTTTTTTTGTTCAAGTAAAAATAAAAATAGTAAAATAATAAAAAGAAAAGAAGCTACAGCTTTTGTTATGAAATAAGGCAGTAGGTTATTCATGCTTTCAAGAAGGGTCTTTGTTGGGACTACTTGGACTTAGGGTCTAGTAAAATTTTTTGGGAAGGGTTGTCACATGTTGATATACATGCTGAAAGAAAATATTTTATGGAGAAGAAAGCATACCTAATTTAAAGGAGTTTGAAGAGATTCTTTTGTGTCTTCTTTAAAGTATAAGAAGAACAATTTTTGTTGGAAAAAGAAGAAAGATAATGTCTGGAAAGTTGCTGGTGGAAAGTTGCTGGAAAGATACTAAAATAATGAAGACCTAATATGTAGAGAAAAAAAAAGAGGCTGCTGGGAGAAAAACAAAAGCTACAGGGAAAATATATGGGCTGTATCTTTTGTATACTCAAAGAGCAATTTCTGCTGGAAAGATACTAAAATAATGAAGACCTAATATGCACCACAAAATCTGTAGAGAAAAAAATATCCACTGGGAGGAAAAAAAAAGTTACAGGGAAAATATGTGGGCTGTATGCATGGATACGTGTCATATAAGCAAAAATTCTTTCTTAAGAAAGGAGGTATTGTTCTCCTAAAATACTTAAAACAAGCAAGAGTTTAGGTTGGATTTGAAATACTAAGTAAGAGTTTGTATAGGATTAGAAATCCTACCAATGCCAATCTATCCTATTCCATTTAGACAAACTCCTAAAATATATATATATATATATATATGTTGTAAAAAAATCCTAAAAATAATAAGTGGCAAGTTGGAGGCCCACAAAAGAAAAGGCCCAATTAAAAAAGGATGGCCTAGAAAAATCCATGATGGCCTAGAAAAAAAATCTACTGTAAAAAATGGTGGCAAGTTGGAGGCCCACAAAAGAAAAGGCCCAATTAAAAATGGTGGCCTAGAAAAGGAAAGGTCCAAGATGGCCTAGAAAAAATCTGCTGTAAAAAATGGTGGAAAGTTGGAGGCCCACAAAAGAAAAGGCCCAATTAAAAAATAGTGGCCTAGAAAAGGAAAGGTCCATGTTGGTCTAGAAAAATCCATGATGGCCTACAAAAAAATCTATTATAAAAAAAATGGTGGCAAGTTGGAGGTCCACAAAAGAAAAGGCCCAATTAAAAAAATGGTGGCCTAGAAAAAGAAAGATCCATGATGGTCTAGAAAAATCCATGATGGCCTAGAAAAAAAATCTACCGTAAAAAAAATGGTGGCAAGTTGGAGGCCCACAAAAGGAAATGCCCAATTAAATCTTGGACCTTACACATGACCCTTCAAAAAAAACAAATCAAGTCCATAAAAAGGACCCATGCAACAAAAGTAAATGGCCCATGGACTATAAAGGGCTATTAACCCTTTATTTTTTTAAAAAAAAGATCAAGTCCACAAAAAGAACCCATGCAACAAAAGTAAAAGGGCCCATGAAAAAAGAGCCATCAACCCCAACAAAAAAAAAGAAAGAAAAAAGGCCAGGGACCAAAGCAAAGAAATAATCCCATCCAAGACCTAAAGATCATCAAGATAAAAGTGCCAAAATTGTCGTGACTCGCACAGTTAAGAAAATTCACTTGTGCAAGTCACGAGGGGCATTTGTTGGCACATAAATTTCAACTAAATTTATGACATGTATAGAGCCTATGATAGGAAGGTTGTAGGTAATCACTCCCTAAAAAAAAATCAATATGATCCATTGAAGTACATAAATAAAACAACGTTGTATCTCAACAACGTTATTCAAGATACTCAAATGACACGTGGAGCCTACGAAAGATAACACCTGTAGAGCCTACAGCAAGGACACTACACAGGATGAAACCCCAAAGATCAATCCGGTTAATCAGATATACGATTAATCAGATAGCGCTATTATTCAAAATTCAAATGGCGCTATCATTCAATTTGAAATTCAAATTGAAGATGAAGCATTCCTATCACCTGATGGCCCTCCATAAATATGAGGACCATCACACAAGACGAGGGATCGAAAGAGAATCAGAAGTGAAAAGATCAGAGAGAGAGAGAGAGAAAGAAATTGAGAGCTAAACAAATCGTTACAAGAAAGAAGAAGATAAGCCTAGAGAACTCAAGAGCCTACGCTAATGGCGATGAATAGGTAAAGGGTTCCAAACCCAAACTGTATTTTGTATTCGAGGGTTCAAAACCCATAACAATCTCAATAAAATATTTCTTTTTTTTTAAAATTGTCTTTTGTTGTTTATTTTGTTTTTTCATTAATCGGAAGTTTCATTTGTATAAAATGTGTAATTAACGATCTGAAATACAGATCGGAAATAAGAACCTGCTATTCAAATAATCAACACTGTTTAGTCAAAAAACTAAACAGTGGACATTTGTAACATAAAATTTTGAAATGTGTTGAAACACTTCATGTTTTAAAATTTGTGTTTACACCGACACATTTAAATCTTAGAAATTTACAAGGGTTGAAAGTTAATTAATTGTTAATTCATTATGTGTTAATATAACCAAAGCCCGCAATGCATTAGACAAAGCATTTTTGTTTCTTGAAATTAATAGTGCTGCATCCCTACAAATTTCTTCCACAGAAACACCTCCACAATAAACTCTTACGATAAGAATTCATTGCTATAGAGTGAGTGAAAATTTCTTACTAGTGAAATGTTTTTTAAAAATTAGGTGTGTTAAATGTATTTTCTTTATACATTAATGCACGATATGTTAGTTCGGGATTAGGGCATGTGATTTTTTCTTGCCTCGCGTTACCCTAGCATCTTTTGCCTTGTTCTGCACGAATTTTTTCCACCATCGATGACAACGTGGGGTAGGAATGGATTTTACTTTTCCTACTCTGTTCTAAAATGTCTCCCTCCATTAATATTTACTAAATATATTTATATGTATATATATCATTTAATTTTTTAAATATGATAAAATTAAAACCTAAAAATTACGCTTATTATTTATTTCTTATCTTATATATTTTAACTTTCATTAGTTATAAATCAGTAGTCATAATATACTATATTATCTATATTTTTTATTAGTATTTTTATTTTTTAAGTTGTAAAATTAATTTGTCTCGCCCCTTTCACCAATCCAATTTACCCTGCCCTTGATATAATACAGACTGGGAATAAGAGATTGCAAACCCGTCCCATGACCATCCCTATTTGGATTATCCCAAGTTGGCCATCCAACTTGAGAGGGCATTTCGGCTTGCTAGGTCTATTTTGGGGTTGAGGTTGGTAATCTGAACCGTTCACTTTTTAAGACTTATTGAGTAGAATGTTTATTCAAAAAATTAAGATGATCGAATATCAATAACTATATATATGTTTGAATTACGTTTGTTTTACAAAAATGGACGACAATTATAATTTCAATATAATACAAATGTAATTCAAATATGTAATTACCAATATCCGATTATTTTAATTTTTCAGATAATATTCTACTTAATAAGTCTTAAAAAATAAACTGTTCGGATCACCGAGATCAGCCCCAAAATGGGCCCACCATATCCAAACACTCTCTCAAATTGAGATAACTAATTGGAGAGAATCCAAACTCGGCTCCGTTTTAGAAAAAATAAAATAAATTATGAAAAGTGAAAATGATAGAAAATTAAGTGAAAGAAAAGAAAAAGAAAAAGAAAAGAAAATATCTTTTCTCATATGAATTTGATTAGGAAATTTTGTAAGAAAATAGGAATTCTAATTATAAGTAACTACTTTTATAACAAATTTAAACTTTGTTGTATTTTTTTGTTTTTTGTTTTTTTTTGGTGTGTGTTTTTTTGCAAGAAACTGAAAGCTTAGTTACCATACTATTATAAGTTGTACAAAAAAATTAATTTTCTTATAATTTCCACCACTTTCATGCTAAACAAACTTGGAAAAATTTTATTTTTTATCCATTTCTTTCACTTTCTATCATTTTCATCCTAACCACACTGAGCCTTAAAACAATGGAAGTTAATGTAATTTTAAAAAATATAAGGGTGTTATCTATATTTTCAAGATACCCTATTTTTGACCGCCTTTAAGACTTGGGTGCCACTGATTGATCACTCGATGATAAAGTTGTGTTATGCGAATGTTCGATTTCTTCAACAAGAAGAGCTTCTAAATCGCAACCTTACACCCTATTTTGGACCAAGACTATTTTAAACCTTAGAACCCTCTATTTAAAAATATTTTTCCCAAATGTTTCTACGATGTTCTAAGGCTCACATTTCGTTTAAAAGTTACACTTTTCGATAAACCGAGTAAGGGCAAAGTGGAAATAAATGGAAGGGAGCTGAACTCTTTGAAAAATCTTTTTAAACCTCTTATTTATAAGTTTGGAGTTTAAGAAAATTAGAGGAGATGGAAGAAAACTAGTTGGGGAAGAAGTTGGGCATAAAACTGTTACGAGAGAACTGGGCAGCCTCACTAAACCAGGCCTATCCTTTTGTACACTTGAACTTTAGTTATAAGGCCACCACTATTGGAAGGTGAACTTTCGGGGCTTCATTATAGACTTAAAAATAACCTAAAACCTAGTCCGGATGAAGGAGATATGCCCATTTGAAGTCGGGCCTGGAAGCAGATTTTTGGTGGTCGGCATGTGGCCGGCAGGTAGCCAGCAGATGGTTGGCCGGACACCATTGATGGCCGGCAATGCACACTTCTGGCCGGCCGGCCACTGCCGGCCACTAGTGTAAAACCTAGATATTTTCTCCAACTGTTTCCACAAAGTTCCAGCTATCTTTTTTAGATATTTTCAACCTAAGGCTCATGTTTTCTATATATAGAGGACCTCTCTTCTTGCTTTCAAGGTTAGAAACAATTTAGGAGTTAGAAAAATTTTGAAAAACATCTTCTCTCTCTCTTGCAACTTGCATAGCCTTTGCCCAAACACTCTAAACCAAACCTAGAGAGCTTCTTGTTGAGGTGATTTGAGCTTGAATTTGAGCTCTTGAAGCATTTGAGAATGTGAAATTAGTGATTTATAACTTAAGGGCTCTGTCACGGCCCAAACCCACCCCTATGGGTTTAAGCATCGTAACCGGCCAGTAATCCGTGATTACCGAAGGCTTGCTTAACAGTAATGACAGTAATACAGAGTAAAGGGCTGGCGGAAGCCAAAACAGTAAATAAAAGATGTCCAATGAGCTGTGACAGTCTGAATGCAAAAAGACTTTTCTGAACATATTCACATTCATAAGCAAAACATATATACACCATATGTACAAACATCCAAGTTAGAGACCAAATCCCTAATTAGCACAGTACAGTACAAGTCTTAAACAGTATTACAGAACAGAGACGGAAGGGTGAAACTGAGACACCCTAAAACAGCCTTGGCTTGAAACGACTTAGAACCTCGCAGTGAGGCACAACGGTTGGCTTGACAAAACGAGAGCTAACCCGACGCCCCTAGCTCCGGTCCGGTTCCTGGACACCTATATATATATATAAACAGTGAGCTAAAGCCCAGTGAATAACAGTTGTGTAAAGAGGTTAAGAATGAATATCCTTTCAGTCATTAAACAGTCATATCAGTCATTTAGAAACCATAGCAGCTATATATGGTACATCCAATAGCAAAACAGTACAGTAGGTCTTAACAGACCGAACAGTCAGTTGATGGCCATCATAACAGTAAACAATAGTGGTTCCAAACAAGGGAACCAACAGAGATCTCTGTGACAGTAGCAGTAATAGTACAGTCACAGCAAGTTGCTAAGGATGCCACGAATACAGTTTACAAATAGGACAAACATTCGTTCATTAAACAATAACGTTTCAGTAAACAGAACAGTTGATCATTCAGAAAATATTCATAATTGAACATATATTTACAACATTGTTACTCACAGAGCACTGGGCTATAAGCAGCTAATGAGCGTCCTCGGATGCCAACCCTACAGTTACAGAACGAACACACACTAAGTTATACACTTGGGTTTAATAACTTAACCCCTAACTTGACTCAGTGTGGTTCTACATTAATATCCTCATTAAGATGCCTTAAACATGGCCTAGGAATGCCTAGGATGAAAAGAGGATGCAAAGATGCACTTTAAAACACTTTTCAAAATTTTCAGAAAACAGGGGTCTCGCTCGAGCGCGGCTTTCTTCGCTCGAGCGAGCTTGTCAAAACAGTGGGGTCGCTCGAGCGTGGACTTCCTCACTCGAGCGGTCTATAAAAATGCAGAAAGTGCTGGATGTTGAAAATCTCCGCTCGACGCTCGCTCGATGCTCGCTCGAGCATGAGACACATCCTCTGCTCGAGCGTAGGTCTCGTCGCTCGAGCGTGCATCTACGCGCACCAAAAATCTGAGAGCTTTCAATTTACGCTCGAGCCAGCATCTCTTCGCTCGAGCGGAGCTCTGAACAAAAGATGGTCGCTCGAGCGTGGAAGCCAAAATCTAGAATTTTCAGATTTGCCTTCCAAGCTCAAACCAAGCATTCAACACATCAAAACTCAACCTTTTGGGCCCATTTTCTGGAAAACACTTGAAAACCAACAATATAACATGTTTTGAAGATCAATTTTGTAAAATCAAGCCCAAAGGTAAGCCAATTGAACACAATTCCAAACAAAACTTTATGAACATAATGTATATGTAACATGCAAGTGTTCAATTGAAATCAAAGTTTCAAATACTTGATCAAATGAGTCAATTCATTCAAAAACATGATGAATTCATGGACCATAGCCAGAATATAGACATGCAAGTGTGAGGATTTCTATGGAATCAACCTCAAAACTCAACAATGTGTACATACATGCATGATTTAGCTACTCAAATAAACCCTTTAAACCAATTCTTGACTTAGATCACTAATGACTCATGAACCATGCAAGAACCAACTTGAATTCATAAACTAAAGGATAAACATCCTACCTTAGGTCCTCAATTTCAAGTCTAGAAGCTCAATTATGCAATGTACTCTTCAATTCTTCTAATTCTCCAAGCAATTCTTGTTGAAACCAAAGCTCTCCTACTCTCCCTCTCTTGCTCACGGTTTTGGTCTCATGAAGGATGATGAAATGATGTATGGAATGTACTAATTAAGTCCCAAACAAGTGTATAGGAAATGGCCACTCAATGGCAAAATTGTAATAAACTTGAACTAATGTAATTTAGCTTTATTTAATCTAATTTAATCACACCAAATCAAATTTAAATTAAATCTACCATAATATCACATAAATTCTAATTAACATAAAACACCAATCAATTTCAGATTCGGCCACCGATAAGGCCTTCATTTCGCAATTCGAAATTCGAAGTTAAAACATGAACAGATCATTTAGTAGTCAAACAGATAGAAATGCATTTACAAACAATACACTCATGCAATTAGTTTAGGATTTCCTCCTAATCAGTTACTTATCATATTCAGTCATAGTTTAGCAGTAATCAGAGGTGAGGGTTGTCACAGGTTCATTTCTCTTCAAGAGGTACACCTTCTGTTGTGTCACGCCCCCAAAATAATACCATAGATATAATCCAAAGCATAAACAACGATTATATAAATCAAAACATGAGTAATCATTTCATTATGCAATGTTAATAATACAAGAGGGTTTAACATAAACATATGCCCTTCGAGCTTACATCTTTCCAAAAGATAACTTGGTTACAACAAAAGAGAGTCATAAGCTCTTTACATTTAAAGCCCTCGTCTTAAAAAGAAAACATTTAACGCAAAGCAGAATAACAAATGTGGAGCCTTCAACCCCAAATCCTCCCAAGCTATTTTTTTGGAGGTGGCATATCACTTGTACCTGAAAATGGTTTCCCAAGTAGGGTGAGCCAAAGCCTAATAGAGATATACTAACACAATGTATGAGGTTTAACTAAGATATAAGTGCTAGATAAATGTTCCACATTCATAACCAACTTGCTTTCTTTCCATGATCTTTTAACATTAATACCCATATCTCGATCCATTTCTAACGATTCATTTCATATTGATCCAATTAATTCCAAGTCAATTCATGAGACAAGTTCATTGTTATCTAAACAATCCAAATAAGACTACAACTCAATGATTCACAGTTCAATACAACTATTATTCAAACACTTCAATTTTGCCATTTTACGAAATTTTCGTCCAAGGGAACTGGCACCCATGTGTATATAAGGTTTCGGGACTTTCACCCTAGACAGTTCGGCCAACTTAATTTAAATGGAGTCTATCCCCTATCTCCTCCCAAATAATGGAGTACATCCCCTATCTCCTCCCAAACAATGATACATATATAATGTATTAAAGCACATAATCACATATAGAGTACATCTCCTATCTCCTCCCAAACAATGATACATATACAATGTATTTAAAAGTATCGTCATATACAATGACTATCTATGGCACATATTCAATATCTCAATCATACCATCATATTCAATGAGCTAAACTAAATGATAGGTTTCAATTCACCTTATCCACATGCAATTTCTACAACAATCATAGCTATCCTCCACTGATAGCCCAAAATAGATATTTTCTAAACAGATATACAATCTTTTAAATAGATAATTTATCAGATTTCCATAGGTGAGTGATTTAACAAATCCAACTATACCAATCATTCATGCACCCTTCCAATTTCATATTTCCCATATCAATTTCATCATTATACAAAATAATTTATTTAATTCAAATTAGGGCAATTATCTTCTTTTTTCTCAAATTCCACCAAATAGCTAGATTCCACTATTTTAACACCAAACAACCTCATAACCTAACTCCATGATCAAATATGCAACAACACATGAAAACCCCTCTTTATAAATTTGAATCTAAACCCTGGGTTTCCTCCAAACATCCCAAATCTCACCATATATTTATAACAACAAATAACTAGGTTAAAATTTATAACCAAGTGTAGAATATCCCTAGCTCAACGTTAGGAGACCCAAGGAGATGATGAAGAGCTTTAAGAATGCCCCAAACTCGGTTTTCCTCGAATCAAAGGAAAGCACTTGAGATGCTCTAACACTTTAACAAAGGGACTAGGGCTGAGAGATACTTAGATCTAGGTTTATTTGTAGAGAGAGCAAGTGTTTTAGAGAGAGAGACAGGCGATCTAAGGAGAAAAGAAATCAAAAAGTGAAGTAAAATACCTCTGCTGCGAACTGATATACGCGGTCTTCGCTCAAGCGAAACGAAGGAGTTGTCGCTCGAGCGAAGAAACAATTCCACAAGGCTCGCTCGAGCAAAAAACTCACATCTTCCTAGAAAAGCTGCGTCCGGGAAGAAATCTGAAGACCCTCAATTCTCGCTCGAGCGAAGAGGTAAGTTACACAAGGCTCGCTCGAGCACAAGAAGCTTCGCTCGCTCGAGCGAAGAGGCCAAAAATCTGGGCAATCAACCATTTGAACCAACTAACAACCGACCTGTTCCAAACTCGCTCAACAAGTCCCAAAACTCAAATTTAAAGAATTTAAAGGAAGGAAACATGACGTAGACAACAACATACAATCACAGAACCCAAGTCTGGAACACAATAAAGGTCGGGATAAAAACTGGGATCGCTATAATCTCCCCCCTTAAGGAATTTCATCCCCAAAATTTCAAGACAAGTGCCAAATCAATCAAATTATTTCCGCTATGATGATCTTATCAATTTTAATTAACATGATTCATTCTCCGGTCACCTTTTCTCATTAACTCGATACACGAGTTTAAACAGTGAATCACAATTCATATATTTCCAAAACATTTACAATGTTTATACTCAACTCAAGTTCCCAAAATTTATGTAACACATACAATGTAATAAAAATGATACAACGTACATAATATTTCATATTTTCAAGACATATGTAATGCTTATTTGAAGCCAAGTCCTCGAGACATTCATATCATATACAATGTTCATATTAGTCCATGTTTTTTTTTCCAAAACATATTTGACATATATAATGTTCCCATACTTTAAAACATATACAATGTTTTTTTCTTTTTTCTTTTTTTTTTCATTAAGAAACTAAAATCTCGACATATGTTCAAATATCAACAAATAAGTTTGGATATTTCTCACGAACTTCAATTCATGCTCCCAAGTTTCTTTCTCAACCCCGTGATGTTTTCACAACACCTTAATTAATGGAAAAGTCCTACTTCACAAGACTCGATAACAATAATAACAGCAACGACAATTTCAACAACTACAGTGTTCTAAGACATCCACCACGTCTCGACTACCGACAATACCCAAACCAGTATTGAGTGCTTAACACTTCAACATAGGAGACATGAAACCATTCACACATAAGGCTTTCGATCGACTCTCATAGAACGAGAACGCAAAATAAAGCACGAATAATCAACAATCTTATGGCACATTAATGCCCAACAATTTCAAGTCCTTGCCAAAAGACACAAAACATGTAACCAGTAACTCAAGCTAGATCAAAATCTAATTTCTCATAAGATATTCCGTCCACGTTAAAGAAATTGTTTTACTTATCCCATTTGTTTCAAAATATTCAATTTTTCCCAAAAAGGTGTTCAGACTCACACCGTCACAATTTAAACACCACATTAACAATTGGTCACAGCAAAGCTCAGAGATTTTCAAATTATTTTCCCGAAAATAGAAATCGCAATTTCACATTTCAACCCAAAACCGTTTTAGTTTATGAAGAGTACCCAATTTTGGTCTTCCTCCAAATTATTTATCAACATTCCTCCAGTGAATCACAACATAGTCATCCAACAAAACCGTCACACTCACGGTGATGATACAATACCCAAAACAAAATTTACATGATGAGAACCCTTATAAATTTTAAAATGCCAACAACGCAACAACACAAGGGAATAGATTGCACGCCCACTAATCACATAATGGCGCCAAGTGCTTATAAGGCTGAAGTTCCCAACTGAAATTTCAAACCGATTACTATAACACAAAATAACCTTCCAACTGTACATGTGAAAGTTACATTCCACAACAAGACACCGTTTTAATTACACAACCCATAGTTTCAAATTATCCCCAAGGTGGCTATATATCAACCAACCCAAGTATTAACCAATCAACTATCCAACATTATTCACCCGTTCCAGTCCTCGAACACCAACATACCACTTAACTTCTCCTAACTTTGTATTTATACCAACTTTTGTCTGATCTTACCAACTCCAAAATGGAGTTCCATACACAACCTCTCAGGTCTAATAAATCACTCTGGATTCCTCAAAGTTAACCCACGATACTTTGATTTTCCATTCACTCCTCACACGTATGCCTGTATGGCACGTACATCCTCGCTTCACATTTGAGTCCTAACCGAACTTTTCAAGTCAAACACGATACACCGTCTCAAGTCAACGCTCACACCATTACCTTACATCATGCACACAAGGACCGAATAAGTCAAAATAACTCTGACAGAGTGCATCACTCACTCTACCCAATCTGACTGCCTCACTCGGAGTTCTATTGTCAAAACTAGATGACAAACATCCCCACCAAAGTGACCCAACACTATCTAATATTAGACTACTCAATCCAATCATTAACCACACTATTGCCTTACCAAGGCACTATCCTGGGATTGCCCTATGACCAATCACCTTCTACACATCATTTGATAACAACAAATGAACCACACACCAAACTAGCAAAATCTCCTCACTTAATGCACAATATCTTACACCTACACTAAACCCCTCATTCTGAGAATGTACTCACAACCTCGACCGAATTCACAATAATGAAATTTGCATACTTATTCTCTCGCACTAAGTCAACTTGCATAGGCTTTCCACACTACGACACCATTGTTACTACGTAACCATCCAAATCGAACAACAAGCAAACTCAACACCTTCATCTCTCAGTAACCAATAAAGTCAGGCCCTTTAATCCACATTTAACCCATCACTCAATACACTAGTACAACCAAAACACTTAGTCTCTTAGTCAACCCACCATCTATTGATACTTATAGAACAATTACCCTGAACTGAGCCCCGAGCACACACATGAGACCTACAATATTTTCAAAGTCTTACCATCCTAACTCTATTGAGGAACGAATGAAGTTCTCAACACACTCACTGACATCCTAAACCCCAACTTAAAACACCAAACCACTATAACCCTACACATAGGTCACCCACTAACTATGGGCAATACACCCGACCAATCTTTTCAACAACATCTCTTAACTTAAACCAGAATTGAGGAACACACCCCTCATACCCAAATACAATAGGGAATCCTAGAACTTAGGAAACGCCCGCTATATCACTGTTCGAAATATAATACCAGCTACTCCAAGCACACCACCCATCGACGTCAACAACCACTACTACGATAAAGGACTAACATCTCTCTACAAGAAACAAACAACTTGATAATACAAGGATCTGCTATTATAATCTGCCTTTAGGGTACAAACCTATACTCAACGAAACTATACGCAATTCACCCTTTGAAGGCAACGCGTTGTACGTATAAAACTTAGTGCCAATCGCACACTTCACATCCTCTCAAGGAATTTCCACGATAGTAGACCAAAATCTCTACCACGCACATAAGATCAAATAAGTAGCGCTCATGAAATTTCGCACACCCGACAAGTATAATTGTTCTCGCCCCATGGTAATCCTAACCAAAACACGCTTTCCTCAACAACTCTTTTTTTTGTTTTTTTCACAACATGGCTCGTCGACCATCACATTTCCAAACCAAGTCACAAGTATAAATATGCATCAATACAAAAAAATTTCAATCTTACAACAACTTGTCATATCAATAAAACTTTAGAGTCATTACATGCTCCAATCTGCCCAATCCATGGAATAGACAAGCAAAGGTACATACATATAAATAAGCAATTTTGATGTTTCAACATCCCCAAAACACATTGGTTACACAACAGAACCCAATGATTACAAAACGATAATTCACCGGTTACAAAACAACATAGCCAAAACAAAACCATTCCATCGGTACTACCACCGTTACCGTCCCTCGTTGGACCGCTAAAGTTGGTTATTCTCAAACCCAAGATATTCTACAAGTTTACAAGCCACGGACAAGCACTACTGATGTGTCCCAACTGGCCACACCTGGAACAATTGCATAATTCCCCACTTGGGGCCTGAGAACTCGACTCTCCCGAGGCCTTCGAAATCTAGCCCGCTTGTTTCTCATAACGGTATTGTCCCCGCCCAGATGAATAAGGTTGAACCCGACTAGGTTGCAAAACTCCCAAAGAAGTCCCTGGCTGGGTACAGAAATGTTTGATATGACCTGACTGATTACACACCCAGCAAGTAAGTGGTTCCCGAATACGTAACTGGTTCAAAGTCTGAACTGGTGGGGATCCTAATGACTGCTTCCCCAATGAGCACTCGATCACCCCAACTCTTGGCTGACTAGATAATCCCAGTGGTACAACTACTGGTTAAACTACTAACCATGCCCTCTTCCTCAGTGGGCAAGCCGGAGACTTGTGGCCCAACTGACCACATTTGAAACAAGTGAAATCCCTCTGCTTACTCTTCCTCGAACCCAAACTTCAAACTCGGCACTGAAAAGGTAGAGCTAGACTGAGCTCTCTGAAACTGTTGTAGGTTAAAACCCCTCTGCCTCTTAAAATGCTTACCAACACCCCAAATTATAGGAGTCGGCAAAGTGGCCTCCTCCCTGCTCTGTCCCATGACTAGTACTGTTGCCTCCACATGAGCTACCACCTTAACAAGCACACTATAACTCCTATGCCAAAACCCAGCGATCCTTTCTCGGATGTCGTCACACAACCTACTCTCAAACTCCGAACAACGAAGTTCCTCCGTCTACACTAACTCCGGGGCAAATCTCGATAGGTTACTGAACCAAGCTTCAAACTGTACCAAAGGTGTAGTACATTGGTGTAACTCCGCAAATTGTTTCCGCAACTCTTCCCGTGTGGAAGAAGGGAAATTATCACTTCCTCGTCTAAGCATCCTAGTGATGGTAACAAAGATATTAGCACATTTACAAATGCGCTGAGGTTATCTCACTCGCGTCCTAATATATTAGACCATAGTACATCACTCCACGTAAGCATATAAGCACATAAGCACATACGGATTTCATTTTCGGATAATGATCGTACCGTGGTTTTGGTTAGAAATGACAGTGATCAAGTGCCTTTCCAACAGGACTCCCAGAAATCCATGGACTCGATCAGCATCCTAGAAGTTAAATCTCATACCCATATAATCATACAAGCAAGTTATCATATAAGCACATAACATCATACTTAAGTCTCTAACTAGCGAGACAAACCCATTATGGTACTAATTACTTCCCACGTACCCAAAGTATTCAAACCCAGTACGCTCTGATACCAAGTTGTCACGCCACCAAAATAATACCATAGATATAATCCAAAGCATAAACAACAATTATATAAATTAGAACATGAGTAATCATTTCATTATGCAATGTTGATAATACAAGAGGGTTTAACATAAACAAACGCCCTTCGGGCTTACATCTTTCCAAAAGATAACTTGGTTACAACAAAAGAGAGTCATAAGCTCTTTACATTTAAAGCCCTCGGCTTAAAAAGAAAACATTTAACACAAAGTAGAATAACAAATGTGGAGCCTTCAACCCCAAATCCTCCCAAGCTATTTTTTTGGAGGTGGCATATCACCTGTACCTGAAAATGGTTTCCTAAATAAGGTAAGCCAAAGCCCAGTAGAGATATACTAACACAATGTATGAGGTTTAACTAAGATATAAGTGCTAGATAAATGTTCCACATTCATAACCAACTTGCTTTCTTTCCATGATCTTTTAACATTAATACCCATATCTCGATCCATTTCTAACGATTCATTTCATATTGATCCAATTAATTCCAAGTCAATTCATGAGACAAGTTCATTGTTATCTAAACAATCCAAATAAGACTACAACTCAATGATTCACAGTTCAATACAACTATTATTCAAACACTTCAATTTTGCCATTTTACAAAATTTTCGTCTGAGGGAACCGGCACCCATGTGTATATAAGGTTTTTGGACTTTCACCCTAGACACTCGGGCCAACTTAATTTAAATGGAGTCCATCCTCTATCTCCTTTCAAACAATGGAGTACATCTCCTATCTCCTCCCAAACAATGATACATATACAATGTGTTAAAACACATAATCACATATGGAGTACACCCCTTATCTCCTCCCAAACAATGATACATATACAATGTATTTAAAAGTATCGTCATAGACAATGACTATCTATGGCACATATTCAATATCTCAATCATACCATCACATTCAATGAGGTAAATTAAATGATAGGTTTCAATTTACCTAACCCACATGCAGTTTCTACAATAATCATAGATATCCTCCACCGATAGCCCAAAACAGATATTTTCTAAATAGATATACAATCTTTTAAACAGATAATTTATCAGATTTCCATAGGTGAGTGATTTAACAAATCCAACTATGCCAATCATTCATGCACCCTTCCAATTTCTTGTTTCCTATATCAATTTCATCATTATACAAAATAATTTATTTAACTCAAATTAGGGCAATTCTCCTCATTTTTCTCAAACTCCACCAAATAGCTAGATTTCACCATTTTAACACCAAACAACCTCATAACGCAACCCCATGATCAAATATGCAACAACACATGAAAACCCCTTTATATAAATTTGAATCTAAACCCTAGGTTTCCTTCAAACATCCTAAATCTCACTATATATTTATAATAACAAATAACTAGGTTAAAATTCATAACCAAGTGTAGAATATCACTACCTCAACGTTAGGAGACCAAAGGAGATAATGAAGAGGTTCAAGAATGCCCCAAACTCGATTTTGCTCGGATC
Source organism: Camellia sinensis (assembly GCF_004153795.1). Taxonomy (NCBI): domain Eukaryota; kingdom Viridiplantae; phylum Streptophyta; class Magnoliopsida; order Ericales; family Theaceae; genus Camellia; species Camellia sinensis. The sequence goes on from NW_021026799.1 coordinate 286,393, forward strand.
AAAGGAAAGCACTTGAGATGCTCCAACACTTTAACGAAGGGACTAGGGCTGAGAGATACTTAGATCTAGGTTATTTGTAGAGAGAGTGTGTGTTTTAGAGAGAGAGACAGCTACTCTAGGGTTTTTAGGAGAAAAGAAATCAAAAAGTGAAGTAAAATATCTCTGCTGCGAACTGATATATGCGGTCTTCGCTCGAGCGAAGGAGTTGTCACTCGAGTGACCAGACACAACAAGCAACCTTGCTCGAGCGCAAGAAACGCCGCTCGAGCGCAGAATGCAAAGCTTCAGGTCTTCCATAGACGCAGACGCACGCTCAAGCGCAAGAAGTCTAGCTCGAGCAAAGAAACATTTCCACAAGGCTCGCTCGAGCGCAAGAAGCCTCACTCGAGTGAAAAACTTACATTTTCCCAGAAAAGCTGCTTCCGGAAAAGAAACCTAAAGACCCTCAATTCTTGCTTGAGCTTAAGAAACCTCGCTTGAGCGAAGAGGCAAGTTACACAAGGCTCGCTTGAGCGTAAGAAGCTTCGCTCGAGCGAAGAGGCCAAAAATCTGGGCAATCAACCATTTGAACCAACTAACAACCAACCTGTTCCAAACTCGCCCAACAAGTTCCAAAACTCAAATTCAAAGAATTTAAAGGAAGGAAACAAGACGTAGACAACAACATACAATCACCAAACCCAAATCTGGAACATAATAAAGGTCGAGGTAAAAACCGGAATCGCTATATCTTGTCTTTGTACCATCTTTACACCACTTGTTTTTCATCTTTTATAGCTGTTTTTAAGCTATTTAAAACCTATTTTTATGGGCTGAAGCTTGTGATTTAAGACTATTAAAGGTAGAGGGGTTAATCACCCCTCTTTGAACTTTGTTATCTAAGCCTTTCCACTTGTGTTTCCTATATCTTCATAAACATTTTTTGTGCTTTTTACCACTAATTTCAGAGGTTTTCAAAGGCTAAAAAAGTGGTTTTGAAGTCCAAAAAATGGAGAGGTTAGCCACCCCTCCTTTGGCTTGTTTACTAGCTCAAATTGCTCCATGTTTTAGCTTATTATTTTAGCTACTTTTATCTTCATTCCAGCACATTTTTGTACTTTTTTTGGGCAATAAAAACTCTGTGTTTTTGGACTAAAGCTTGGGTTTTAAGGCCATTAAAGGTTGAAGGGTGTTTTACCATTTTTTGTACCTTGTTTTGGAGGCCTTTACCCTTGTGTTTTCCACCCTTCTACTATCTTTTTCTAAGCTTTTAAACACTGATTTTCAAAGCTTTTTCAGTGGCCAAAATCATGTCTTAAAGTCCAAATTTAGAGGGGTTATCCCCTCCTTGTGTCTTGCTTACTAGCCTAGCTTATGCCATGTTTTAACTCAATTCCACCATGTTTTAAGACTATATTAGACCTATTTTAGCACTTTTTTTGGTTGATAGTTGCATTTGAGCTTATTTTATATGTTTGTAGTGTAATAGTCCTCATGAGTTTGGTGTTCTAGGCCTTAGACTCCTTCTCCTTTGAGTTGATGGCATTTATTTATGTTTTTCTCACTTATTTTCAGCATTAATAATCTCTGCAACCTCCCTCATTTCTTGGCTTTTGTTTTTCTTTTAGGGTTGTTTCAAGCCTCTTGTTCTTTTAAGCATGAGATTGAGGTTGTCATGCTTAATGGCTTAATCCCTTTTGGGGGTTCATTATCAAGGGCATGACATCTCTTTCATGTCTTAAGTTAACTCTTGGTTTGGTACTTCACTCCATTAGAGGACTTAACTTCACCATTGGACTCAATGAATTAAAGAATGGTTGGTAATTTAAAATGGAGTAATTAAAATTGGGACTAAAATAGTGTAAGATAATAACTTGTTTGTGTTCAATCGGACGTTTATTGAACACATGGAAGCTTGAAGCATTTCATACGCATTAGTGATGAAATGATTCAAGTTTTCAAAGTCACTACTTCCTTTGATCATCCATGATAGAGAGGTGGTCTTTAAAGTCTCATTTTGTTGCATTTATTGAATTGCACACTTTGGTTCACAAGCCATCATGAAATGAAATTGCTTGAGTTGGTGGTTTGTAGCTTAAGTTCACTACTCCTTTGATTTGTTCATGAAAAAGATTGGTGAGTTGTGCAAACAAACCCTTGAAAGACTATGCATATGCTCTGTTTGTCCTCTGTTGCAGCAAAGAGAACTGGGCAGTAGTGGCCGGCAGGTGGTCGACAAACTACCTTTGATGGCCGACCAGCCATCACTGGTGGTCGGCAACACTCATCACTGGCCGGCCAGCCACTGATGCAAAATTTAACAGTGTGTTGCTTTGGCAAAGCAGAGATATTCTGGAAGTGGGCAGCAGTGTATGTATTCTACTGTGCAACAGAGGCTCTTCGGAAGCAAAGCAGTGACTTTTCGGGTGGAAACCGAGCACGTACATGATCATTCCTTGTATTCCGAGCTTGTTTAAAGTTTAAATATTTAGATTAAATATTTGTTGTAATTAATTAGTTGTAACTAATTAATTTTGTAAAGTGTCGTATTTAATTAGTCAATTAGTTCAACTAGTTATTTAATTTCGTTTTCTAATTAGTTAGTTAGTTAATTCATTTGTTGTAATAATTAGTTAAACAGCTTAGCTACTTTATTCATTTCGGTTTGTAATAGTTAGCTTAATTAGCCTTAGCTTTAATTAGTTTGTTAATTAGCTTAGTTTATGCATTCAGACTCTCCTTCATGAGAGCGAAGTGTTGTAATAATGTATATGTCTTCCAACCCCACGTCTTTCTCCATTTTATTTATTAGCTTAAGATGGTTAGATTAGGGACATCATGTTTCGATTAGCATATTTCATGTTTGCATCCATTCGTATTGCATGCACCGAGGCTCGGTTCATCATTCTAACTGCATTGTTGTTTAAATACTTCTTTGAATACGTATTTAGACTGCATGCTATTTAATTGTTTCGTATGCCATGATAAGTAGCCGAGCCTATTTAGATTGCATATCGCATGTGTTGCATTAGTCATATCGCATAGTTAGGAATCATGCATTTTTCTAACTCTTTTGCTTATTTTGGCTTGGAGTACTAGGTGAGCCTTTACTCGCTTTAGCTTATTGCATGAGTGTTGATGTTGCCATGTCTAACATGTTTGCCATGAGGCTAAATGCTTAAGTGCTATAACTGTTTGAATGCCTGTAGATGAAGGCTAATTACTTGAATTGGAATAATTTGAGTAAATGTTCATATGCAATCACTTTTTCAAGTCGTACATATTTTGAAATAATTTTCAAAACAAACATGAATAGAAATGTTCCAATTCTTGCAAAGTTAGTCTATACTTGTGTGTGCCTATCACATAGTAATGCTAGTCTAATAAACCGGAACAAGAGTATATAATGTAGATAAGAGTCATATCATGATTAGTACAAGTCGATCTTTGATCGGGCAAGCGGGGGAGCTTAAATGTATTCATGACCTTCCCCCCTCGTACTGAAGTTCCTGAGCTAAGACAATCTTGGTGATGACGAACACATGGCCTTTGGCACAAGTCATGGGTTTTCTAAATTTCCCTAAAAATAAAATATTTAGATGGCTACTCTGTATCTGGCAAAGCAGTCCATTTTTGACAATTTGATTCAAAATCGATTTTCCAAAAGATATGTCAGATTTAGACTCTTTGGTGTTTATCAATTTCACATTGCACCGAACTGTAGGGCTTTCTTCGACTTCCGAAAAAGGGTGCGAAAAAGTTGAGCTACAATACCACGTGGGTGATTTGTGTAATTTACCATATTTCTATCTATAAATATGTTTCCAGCTGGGGTTTTTCCCTAACTATGCAATTCTCACAACTTTATTCCCACTCAAGGGTGGGTTTTTTTTCTTTATTCCCATAATAGGGTAAAACGGCTTTACAAATGCCGGTTTCTAAAAACGGATTTACCAATGCATTTTTTTGTGAATAAGAAAAAATAAAATTTCCCTCCCTACAAAAAATTGGTTTTCAAAAGTTGTTTTTACTTAACATGTAATTAAATTCTGAGTTAATAAAAAAAGGTTTTGGTAAAACCGTTTTTTAGTATTTTTTTTTTCCAATTTATATTTTCAACATAAATATTGTTTGCCAAAAATATTTTGAATACATAAAATGGTTTTATAAAAGCCGTTTTATAATACAGCTTTCAAAAAGCCGTTTTAATACGGCTTCTTGAAAACCGTTTTCTAGGGAACATTTTGTATTTCATTTTTCTTTTCTTGTCAGGTTTAAGTGAGACCCAGGTGATTTGTGTTGACTCACTCCAACACAATTGACATTCTCACTCAACAGAACTCACAAGGAAGACCGACGAAGCGCAAGCAAACGAAGAACGGGCAACGCGACACCACCGACAAAATGAGGAAGACCTTCAGCGAACATCCACATTCAGGTTTGTATTACATAAATGAGGGTTTTCATTTCAGATTTAGGATTTTGAATTTCAAAATTAGGGATTGCTGAAACTAGTGTTTTGAAAAGGTACGAGGATGTTTTCAGGTCTTTGTCTTCTTTGTTCTTGCTACAACTCTCGCGGTGGCCTTCGTCTTCTTCGCCTCCTTCACGATGCTCTTCACGTCTCTTTCTTCGTCGTTATTTGTTGAACTGCAGCGTGTGTGTGTTTCGGACTGTTGAAGCAGATCACTTTTAACCCAAAACAAAACACACAAAACATATACACATATATATTATTTCATAAAAACGATTTTCGTAAAGTCGTATTATAAAACAACTTTTCTAAAACAGTTTTATGTATTAAAAATATTTTTCACAACTAATATTTATGTTGAAAATACAAATTAAAAAAAAATACTCAAAAACGATTTTACCAAAACCGTTTTTAATTAACTTAGAATTAAGGGAGATTGATCAATAAGTCCCATATTTTAAACTTATAATTTATATAGTCTCATATTTTTTCTTGTGATCCATTTAGTCCTTTTAGATGTGTAACGACTTATTTGTTCGTCACATTGGAGTGCCACATTTGAAAAAAGTACATTAAAAATTTTTTAGTGTCACATTATACTCACCATGTTAAAGTGTCACGTTTAAAAAAAATACATTAAATAGTTTTTAATTTTTTTAGAGTGTCACATCATATCCGCTGAGAGGGAGATTTTATGAGTTGAAATGGGCCATGGCAAAGGCCGGGCAAGTTGAGTGCCGAACACGTTTAGGCCGTGGTAGCTTGGGCTTGTCTAGAGAGGTTTTGCTTGGTTAAGGCACAGGGCCATGTTGGACCGGGCTACTTGAAGTTGCTCGGCCGAGATGACTGTCTGCCATTCCGGATTCCACGGTTCGTGCGTTCAACTCGGCAGGAAGGCCTACAGCTAACCGGTTCGACCTACCTTGAGCTCGGCCTGCCGGAATGCAACCGAGCTCGGTTGTTCTGGGGCTCGGCGAGTGGATCACTCAGATATGCCTCGCAGCGTGGTCAGAAGAAGCCGAGGTGGTTTCGCCGGTCTGCCGGGCTCCGCCTAGATATCCAAACGGTTTGGTTAGGTGATGATTTATGGATTTGTGCTGACAAATGGGATAGCAGCACCACGTGTCGAGAGACTAACGGGAGTAGATTTGAGGCGCATAAGGTATATAAGCGTGTCTGCGCCCCCCATGCTGAGGCAGATGATCATTTGGTGAGATACACTAAACACTGAACTCTCTCATATCTCTCTCTATCCCTGAGTGTGTGCTAACTTGACCGTCAGAGGGGTTTTCCGGCCACACACCATCGGGTAGCTCACCACCGTTGTGTTCGCAGGACGATTGGATAGAGACGGAGCTTGGAAGAAAGGAGTACGGGCTTCGCCGGAATATTTTCTCCCCGTACAATTGGCGCTGTCTGTGGAAAACTTGATAGACAAAACCTTGTCTTCCCAGCTCATCTGATCGCCGTCCATGGCGAACAACAAAGAGATTTCGTTGTCTGCCATCGACAGAGTTACCCCGGAGTCAGCCAGACGGAGAGAAGGACACCCTGCCATTCCTCCGATAGCGGACCTGGAGACTTCTCCAGGAGGACATTCAAGAGACGCGTGGGATAAGCGCGGAAGAAGCTTTGGTCATTCTCAGAGTCCAGACGGTCACCGACGGCGGTGAGAATCGTACGCCAAACGTCTGGAACACAAGCTAAGGGACAAAGACGCCGTCATCCGGAGAATAGCGGCGGAGATGGAGGATCTTAAGCGGCATGTCAAAGGGAAGGGTGTAGCTGGAGTGGGAGACCACAATGAGCGCACCCAACCTCGCCGTTCAGTCAGTCAGGGCCAGCGGCACACTCCGTCCCTCTCAATCACCAGAAGTTACAAGGTTGGAGAGTTCGACACGTCAGAAAAGAGGTCTAGCGCGCAAGACAGTACCTATCAGCCCTCATGTCCGGCAACGACGTCGAGGTATTCTTATTCTGCTTGCTCAAAGGATTTACGGGCAGTCTTGAAGGAGCGGGCACGCCGGCGAGAGACTCAGCGAGTGCCGACGCTCCAGCGGCTATCTTACGGGGGTCATGCCAGTGAAGAAGTCATAATGCTGCCACCCTGCCTAGCAGTGCCCCTCCTTCTAGACACAGATCTGGCGAGACTGAGTGCCACTCCTTTCTCCCTGGAGATAGAAACAACACCGCTTCCCGCGGGCTTCCACCAGCCAAAGTTCATGCTCTATGATGGAAAGACCGATCCATACATGTATGTAAGCCACTTCCAACAGGTCATGGCTGGATATAGGCGGAATGACGCTCTTATGTGTCTTATCTTCCCGTCAAGTTTGGGCGAGCTGGGCTTGAAATGGTTTGAGAGGCTGCTGGAGGAGAGCATCGAAAGGTGGCAGCACTTAGCGGAAGCCTTTGTGACGCGTTTCAAACCAACACTAAAACGCCAAAGGAAGTTGACCACCTTCTTAGTGTCAAGATGGAGCCGAGTGACACACTCAAGGCATAACACTCCAGATACTGGGAACCTTTAACGAGATCTTGGATTGCCTGGTCAACTTGGAAATCACACAATATAAGCGTGGTCTCCCGGTCAGACATAGACTGCAGGACTCGCTTACCATGCACCAGCCGAAATTCATGGGCCAACTAATGCAGCACATCAACGAGCACATCCGAGTAGAAGATGATGCGGCCGCATCTACTGCGAAGGCAACTCCGGTAATAACAGACAAGAGGTCGGCTAGCAAGGTGCACGTGGTCGGACAGGAGGCCAACCGGTCAAATGATCGTGCTGAGGAATCTGACCGAGGTTCAAATCGTCGAAACCGGGGTAGGGGTTGGCGGAATGACCGAGATGAATACCCCCGCGACGACGAAGGTGACGCAAACAGAAGGTTGAAAGCTCGGACAGGCATCACCACGGTCTTTAAGATTGCAATCTACCGCATACTTAGTGAAATCCGTGACGAGGATTACGTCCAGTTTCCTGCTAAGTTAGACGATGCGCAAAAAGGCTTCAATCTGCGGTACCGCTGCACATTCCACCGGGAGTGCGGACACCAGACAGAGGACTATTTGCCTCTGAAGCAACACCTGGAGGAGCTAGTCGCAGCCGGACACTTGGACCTTTACATTGATGGGGGCGTGAAGGCTGCACATCAAGCCTCGGTTGACCCGCGTAGACCGGATGACCTGAAGGCGGCCCCACAAGGAGTTGTTAATGTCATCCACGGCATAGTGGAGTCGGCGCGTGTATACGAGCTTTGAGGTATGATCAAGAAGGCAGAACACATGAGGGAAGTTTTGTCGGTCCAGCCCGCGATCAAGAGGGAGAAGACTGAAGAGAAAGACGTGATCAGTTTCTCTACAAGGGACTTAGAGCGCATTCAGACGCCGCACAACGATACCTTAGTGGTCACACTCCGCGTCAAGTAATTCGAAGTCAAGCGTATCTTGATCGACCAGGGAAGCTCGGTCGAGATCATGTATTACGACGCGTTCAAACAGCTCAAATTTCGAGATACAGACTTGGCTCCGACAACTTCGCCACTGGTTGGTTTCAACTCTCAGCCGGAGTGGCCTTTGGGAAAAATTATTCTGCCGATCAAAGCAGGATCCGTGGTCAAGCAAGTGGAGTTCTGGGTATTGCAAGTGCCGTCTACATATAACCTGATCCTTGGAAGAGGATGGTTTCATGCTATGCGAGCCATAGCGTTGACCTACCATCAGGTGATGAGATTTCCCTCGGCTATGGGGGCAATTGAAGAAGTTTGGGGCGATCAGGTCATGTCGAAGCAATGCTTCGTGGTAATAAATGGGAGCCGAGTTGCCAAGGGCTTCGTCCAAATGATTGAAGGACCGGAAGACTGGGGAGTCCTTGATGACGTGGGCACCAAGGCTGAGGACAAAGCCATTGAAGAGTTGGTGGAAGTGCGGATTGACACGGAGAGCCCGAACAAGTTCTTCTTGCTCGGCTCAAGCCTTACCGCCCAAGAGAGGACCGAGATGGTGGAGTTTTTGATGGCAAATATCGAAGTCTTCGTATGGTCGCCTTACGACATGCCCGGCATCGATCTAAGTTTTATTTGCCATCACCTCAATGTTTTCCCCGGGGCAAAGTCGGTCATTTAGAGAACGAGGAGATCGGCGCTACACCATGCCAAGGTAGTTGTAGAAGAGGTGAAGAACTTGCTTGAGGCACGAGCTATTTAGGAAGTGCACTACCCTCGGTGGATTTCAAACACGGTCGTTGTACCTAAGAAGAATGGGAAGTGGCGAGTTTGCATCGACTACAAGACTGTCAACCGAGCTTACCCTAAAGGCAGCTTTCCTCTGTCCAGAATAGACCAGCTTGTCAATTTCACGGCCAGGCATAACAGGCTCAGTTTTTTGGACGCCTGCCACGGCTATCATCAGATTGCAATGCATGGCCCCGACCATGAGATCACCTCTTTCACTACTCCCAGGGGACTCTTCTGCTACCGAGTCATGTCTTTTGGTTTGAAGAACGCCGGGGCAACTTTCCAAAAGATGGTGACCAAAATGTTCGCTCCTCTGTTAGGCCGGACAATGGAGGCTTATATTGATGATATGGTGGTCAAAAGCTGGCATCAAGCCGACCACTTGTCCGACTTGGCCGAGATGTTCACCATTCTCAAACGACACAAGCTACGCTTGAATGCGTCCAAGTGTGCCTTTGGCGTGGGATCCGAAAAATTCTTAGGCTTCCTAGCCACGAACAGAGGCATCGAGGCAAACCCCACACAAATCAGAGCCGTACAAGAATTAAAGCAGCCGAGCTCGGCTAAGGACGTGCAGCATCTGGCCGAAATGGCCGCCACGCTTAACCGATTCATAAGCCGGTCATCAGATCGCTGCCGCCCTTTCTTTCAAGCTTTGAAAACAAAGTTCTCATGGGATGAAGGATGTGATCGGGCTTTGGCCGAGCTCAAGGAGTATCTGTCTTCTGCACCATTATTGGTAACACCGAAGCCCAACAAGGAACTTTACCTTTATCTAGCCGTTTCTCAGCATGCAGTTAGTGCGGTGCTTGTCTAGTCGAAAGGAATCAAGCACCTCCCTATCTTCTACGTAAGTAAAACCTTGCTATCGGCAGAGTCGAGATACTTGCCGCTGGAAAAACTTGCGTTGGCATTGATAATGGCCTCCAGGAAGTTGGCGCACTATTTCCATGCTCATACAATCATTGTTTTGACCGAGTTCCCCCTCAAAGCTTTGTTCGAGCGGGCGGACTTCTCCGGTCGAATTCTCAAGTGGGCGGTCGAATTGGGACAGTTTGACGTCAAGTTCTAGCCACGCGCTACCATAAAGGCCTAGACATTGGCCAATTTTGTTGCTGAATTCTCACCCGGGATTCATCCCGTCTGCCCAGTGGATCTTGCGGCGGCAGCCGAGGAGGTGAGTGCAGATTTAACCGAAGAAACATAGCAAGGTGATGTTGGCGACGTGAAACTTGCGCGATCCGCCAAAGACCCTTCAGCTAGTACGACGCTACAGACTGGCAACGCAACGACAGAGTTGGGTATTACCAACCAACCTGCTCTGTCCGGCGCCGCATCGCCAGAAGGGGAGGAAGTGGAACCGATCAGCATTGAACATAACATCGCACAACCGAGCGACCATGCGCCCACCCACCTGCAAGCCTCCCAGGACCCCTCAGAATGTTGGAATCTCTTTGTGGGCAAAATGTGGAAACTTTTCATAGATGGGGCTTCTAACCGCCACGGTACCGGGTTGGGCGTAGTTCTGATTTCGCCAGACGGACTGACCATTGAACACTCTATCACCCTTGGATTCCCTGTATCAAACAATGAGGCCGAATACGAGGCACTTTTGGCCGGGCTCAAGAGCGCGCTTCAGAAACACGTATCCGAGCTAATGGTTTATAGTGATTCCTAACTTGTGGTTAACCAAGTTTCTGGGATTTACGAAGCTAAAGACGACAGAATGGCAAAGTACCAAGCTCTGGTAAGGGACCACATCAAGCGATTCCAGGCAATAAGGGTCCAACAGATTGGCCGCGAAGAAAACAGCCGAGCAGATGAATTAGCAAGCCTCGCTTCCATGGTCGATAGCACATCTCCCAGCCCTCTCCTGATTGAATTCCTTCCGAGACCCAGCATTGAGGAAGCCGAGCAGATAGAAGTACTCTGCACCGAGCTAGGTCCTTCCTGGATGGACCCAATTATCCTCTTCCTCAAAGATCGGACCCTTCCCACCAACAAAAAGGAAGCACATAAAGTTCAGGTGAAGTCAGAGCGATTTTGGCTCTCTCCATCTGGCACTTTATACAAGAAGTCTTTCATCGGTCCCTATCTCAAGTGTGTACACCCAAGCAGCGTGGAAGCTTTCCTGTACGAAATTCACAAGGGCATCTGCGGCAGTCACATAGGGGGCAGATCTTTGGCCTATCGGGCTATCTCGCAAGGATATTGGTGGCCGTGCATGCAAGCAAACGCTCAGAAATATGTTCGCAAATGTGAGAAGTGCCAGAAGTTTGCCCACCAAATTCACCAACCGGCCAGAGAACTTCTTCCCCTCACCAGCCCTTGGCCCTTTGCGATGTGGGGGCTGGATATAGTGGGACCACTCCTAACGGCACCAGGCAACTGGAAGTTCTTTATCGCGGCCACAGACTACTTCACCAAATGGGTTGAAGCTGAGCCTTTGGCAACGATCAAGGAGAATGATGTAAAACGGTTTGTCTGGCAGAACATGGTAACACGGTTTGGCGTCCCCAAAATTCTGATCTCTGATAACGGCACCCAATTTGACGGCCACCTATTCAGAGGATTTTGTGAAGACTTGAAGATTGAATTCTACAACTCTACCCCAACATACCTGCAGTCTAACGGTCAAGCCGAAGCATCAAACAAGACCATTCTTGATGGGTTGAAGAAAAGGCTTGAGAAAGCCAAGGGAAAATGGGCCGAGGAACTCCCAAGCGTTCTTTGGGCATACCGAACAACCCCACGGCGATCCACCGGGGAAACTCCTTTTGCTTTGGCATATGGCATGGAGGCGGTTATCCCTTTGGAAGTCGGTATGCCCACCCTCCGCAGTGAAAGTTTTGAGCCCGAGCTGAACTCTGAAGCAATCGCCCTAGAATTGGACCTAGTGGAAGAACGCCAAGAAAAGGCTCTCATCCATGTAGCCGCCTACCAACAAGAGCTTTCAAGAAAATACAACAAGACGGTGTGCCCCAGACCGTTCAAAATAGGCGACTGGGTTTTAAGGAAGGTCATGGGCAACACCCTGGTGCCAGGAGAAGGCAAACTAGGGGCAAATTGGGAGGGACCTTACAAGATAACCGGTCTGGCAGGCAAGGTGGCATACCATTTGGAGGATATGGAGGGCAGAGGAATACCCCGGTCATGGAATGCGGCCAACCTCAAACTGTACTATTTTTAGTTTTTCATAGTTTGTGTTCTTTTTGTGCAAAGGAATTTTTGGCCTCACACTTCAGAACGTAATATTCTTTTTGTCAATATATAGAAGTGTCTTGTCTTTGCCCTAGCATTTCGCGTGTTTTCGTTGCTTATTGTTAGATTCCAACCGAGATGTTTTATTCCGGTTGAACAAGTTGATGTCTTGTTCAACTTTGAGATTTGAGCCGAGATGTTTACTCCGGTTAAACAAGTTGATGATTTGTTCAACTTTGAGATTTGAACTGAGATGTTTACTCCGGTCAAACAAGTTGATGATTTGTTCAACTTTATAATTCCAACCAAAATGTTTTATTCCGGTTGACTAAGTTGATGATTTGCTCAACTTTGAGGTTTTCAACCGAGATGTTTTATTCCGGTTGACTAAATCAATGATTTGCTCAACCTCTTTGAACTTCAACCGAGATGTTTTACTCCGGTTGAATAAGTTGAAGATTTATTCAACTTTTGTGAAACTTCAACCGAGATGCTTTACTCCGATTGACTGAGTCGATGATATACTCAACTTTATGATTCTAACCGAGATGTCTTTTTCGGTTAAATGAGTCAAACAAAATTGTCTTTTTTGCCGAAGTATTTTGTCCGGCTGAAGTTATTTAGCTTGAAGACCGTGCAAACACTTAATGAAAATTGAACTTTTTCATTGATGTGCAAAATAGTTACAAGAGGAGGGGCAGATAGCCCGATTACATGTTCAAACAAAAAGAGAGAAGACAAAGAAAAGTAAGCTAGGGGGGAAAGGTCTGTGAATTCATCCCCCGTCGAGGCCTCCAGGTCGACCGTGGTTGTGGTCACCTGGGCGCCGGTCTTCTCCTGGCCGGAATGATTTGGGCAGTTGTCACCCTCCGCATTCTCCTCGGCGTCTTCAGCTTCTTCTTCCTCGGACTCAACCTGCAACGCGCTGAAGGTGTCATTGGCATAGCGCACAAGATAGGTCTGCAGGAAGGCAGCTGGAGGAGTGGCAAACACGTCGGTATTAGGTCCTTGGCCGAGCTGTTCACAAGCAGCCTTCCAGCCATCCTTGAAGAAGATGTCTTAGGTGGCGTGGACCTGCTTAGTGTAGTTCTCCTCGGCCTCCTTGAAGCCGGCATTGTTTACATCCTCCAACTCCTCATTTCTTGATTGCTTCAACCTCTCCAGCTCGGTCTTGAGCGCATCTCTCTCTTGCTCGGCAACACCAAGCTGGCTGAGCAACCTTGAGTTGTCAGAATTTTCCATCTCGAGCGAAGTCTTTGATCGCCCCAGCTCGGCCTGAAGGTGTTCGACCTGGCTGGCAGAGTTGGTTGCCTTCTGCCGGAGTCGGTGAATGCGCTCCAAGACCAAGTGTTGTTTCTGGATAGCCTGCAAGAAGAAAGTTTGATTAGAAAGGAAACCGAGCAAACGCTTGGAAAAACTTGGGCAAAGTGTGCGAAGTTCTTACCTTGGTCATGGACTTCACCGAAGACTTCACTAGCCGGGTGTCCGGCACATGGTCGCTGCCGACCACGTCGCTCGGCAGCAGCAAAGCCTTGGTCAGATCAAAGGCCAGTAAGTGCTCCTTGTCACCTTTGACTGAGGCGGTTGTCGAGATCTCCTTGCCCCGGTGCTTGAGTTGCGGCCTCCATGTCGGTGTTGGGTCGGTCGTGACAGCAGGTTGCTCGGTATTTAGCTCCGCGACCAGCTCGGCGGAAGGGTCTGCACGTGGCCTTTTTCTAGCCCAGCAGTTGTCTTTGCTTGCTTGCCCGGCGGCAGGAGATGCCAGTGCGACCACGGTCCCGCTTGATTGCCCGGCAGCGGTTGTGCGGGTTAGGATGCTTGGTAGCTCGGTGGAAATCGCAGTGATGAGATTCTTGATGCAGCTTCTCTTTGCCATCTCTTCTACCTCGGTTAACCGGATGAAGGGCATGTCTGGCAATGTGGGGTCTGGAGGAGGTGACGAAGCGCGGAGAAAGTTTGTTACCTTACTTCGACGTGGGGCTGAATATCGGTATGTCGGCATACAACTGAGGAGCTCGTGGCAATCTCGGTTTCTGTAACGAAGCACGGTCCTGATGGCTGCTTCGTTGAGGTAGTGATAGTTGGCTTGTAAAGCTTCGATTGCTGCAAAGGAAAGAAAAAAAAATGCTAAGTACAGAATAGTGAAGAAAGATAATTAACCGAGCAGTTAGCGCGGCTTACATGTCTCGCCAAAATTTTTGCTGATAAACCAGCCCGGTACGTTGGCTGTTTCGTAGTTACCAGACACCCAGAAAAAGTCATCGTCGTGCAAGTCCATGTCTGGGGTGCCGATCACTATCTTCTCCTTGCCCGGTCTGATTTTTAAATAGTAGGCAAGGCCATCGCCTGTATGCCCGAGAGTATACTAGCGCAACATCTCAGCTAGTTCTAAATTGGTTCCTAGCCGATTGTTCAATTCGTGGATCCCGTTGATTATTCTGTAAGTGTTGGTTGGGACCTGGGTTGGAGTTAGCCCGGTGCGCCGCAAGAATTCGCAGATCAGCGGGTTAATCGGGAAGCGGAGGCCCCCTTCTATAATGGACAGTACGGTGAAAGGACACTGGTCTAATTTGCCCCATGGGGTTGTGTCCTCAACGCTGAGCTCTAAATGAACGTCGTCTGGGATACCGTACTCTTCTCGGAACGCGGCCAGGGCAACCAGAGTGTCAACAAGGAAGCGGTTGCGCCCCATGTGTAGCCGGCTGGTTTAGCTCAGCTAAGGTGGTTTGGCACAGACTGGTGTTTGATGGCTACTCGGTCTTTGAGAGCCGGTATTGGTCAGTGGTCCCCTTGGACTCTGCAGGAAAAGGAGGGTAATTGTAAGTGGAAGCGCAGTCGCGCAAAATGAGCTTGACTTTAGCTCGGTCAGGAAGAGTGCCAAACCACCTCGGTCGTGAAGGCAAACCAAGGAGTTCGGTCGCTCAAGCAGACCAGATGTTAACTCGGTCGAGTGGTCAAGTCCTCTGCCTACCTCAGTTTCTACTAAGGTTTTGGCAAACTTGTAATTTGCTCGGTCTTAACGTTTTTTGGGATCAAAAGAAGACCTGGAGCCCGGTCCGCCCCAGATCTTCAGGTGCTCATCAATGAAGCTGAAGAACAGCAAGGAGAGTAAGGGGCAGGGGAGAGTTTTAGGGAGCTATACCCTAAAATCTACGGTTTTAGTGCCCTAAAACAAGAAATATCAAATGAAATAGCAATAAAGGGATCGAAGAACTTACCAGAATGGGGCTGGAGGTGAGTCTTCAAGCACGAATCCAGCAAGAAGCAAGAAGGAAGCTCTTCGAAGGCTTTGGAGCTCTGGAATGTCAAGAACTGAAGGAGAGTCAGTAAGAACGAAATGAAGGGAGAAATGATGTATATATGGGAAAGAGAGAGATCGCCAAAATTTTTGAATGTGAAGGGACGTGGGGGTTGGCTGCTCGAGGCCAATAACGAGCGACGCGTGTCCCAATTAATGGCGGTGTCAGAGTTGAAGAGACAGGGAGGCAATATGAGGCGGAGACCGGGCAAGTTTAGAAACCAGGCATATCGATTACCACGATTGACTACTCGCAAACTGAGGACCGAGGAAGAGTCTACCCCGGTTGGATCATGTAATCCCAGTCACGCTTGTGCAGACGGAATTTAGGGGCAATTGAGAGGGAGATTTTATGAGCTGAAATGGGCCATGGCAAAGGCCGGGCAAGTTAAGTGCCGAACACGTTTGGGCCGCAATAGCTTGGGCTTGTCCAGAGAGGTTTTGCTTGGTTAAGGCACAGGGCCATGTTAGACCGGGCTACTTGAAGTTGCTCGGCCGCGATGACTGCCTGCCATTTCGGATTCCACGGTTCGTGCGTTCAGCTCGGCAGGAAGGCCTACAGCTAACCGGTTCGACCTACCTTGAGCTCGGCCTGCTAGAATGCAACTGAGCTCGATCGTTCTGGGGCTCGGCGAGTGGATCACTCAGATATGCCGCACAGCGCGGTCAGAACAAGCCGAGGTGGTTCCGCCGGTCTGCCGGGCTCCGCCTAGATATCCAGACGGTTTGGTTACGTGATAATTGCTGGATTTGTGCTAACAGATAGGATAGCAGCACCACGTGTCGAGAGACTAATGGGAGTAGATTTGGGGCACAGAAGGTATATAAGCGTGTCTGCGCCCCCCATGTTGAGGCAAATAATCATTTGGTGAGATACACTAAACACTGAACTCTCTCCTCTCTCCTCTCTCTCTCTCTCTCGCTCTATCCTTGAGTGTGTGCTAACTTGACCGTCGGAGGGGTTTTCCGGCCACACACCGCTGGGTAGCTCACCGCCGTTGTGTTCGCAGGACGATCGGATAGACACGGAGCTTGGAAGAAAGGAGTACGGGCTTCGCCGGAATATTTCCTTTTAGATGTGTAACGACTTATTTGTCCGTCACATTGGAGTGCCACATTTGAAAAAAGCATATTAAAAAGTTTTTTAGTGTCATGTTATACTCACCACGTTAAAATGTCACATTTAGAAAAAAATACATTAAATAGTTTTTAATTTTTTTAGAGTGTCACATCATATCCGCCATGTTAGAGTGTCACATGTCACGTTCAAAAAAAGTGTATTAAGTAGGTTTTAATTTTTTTTAGAGTGTCACATCATACACTTCATGTTATCACATTTGAAAAAAGTACACTAAAGAGTTTTTAATTTTTTTTAGTGTCACATCATAGAGTTTTTAATTTTTTTAGAATGTCACATCATACCCGTCACGTTAGAGTATTACATGTCATGTTCGGAAAAAATACACTAAGGAGTTTTATTTTTTTTTAGGGTGTCACATCATACTCGCTACATTGTCACGTTTAGGAAAAGTACACTAAAGAGTTTTTTTTTTATTTTTTTATTTTTTAAGTATCATATCATACCTACCATGTTGTCACGTTTAGAAAAAATATACTAAGGAGTTTATAATTTTTTTTTAAAATGTCACATGATACCCACCACATTGTCACGTTTGGGAAAAATACATTAAGAAAATTTTTTTTTTTTTAGTGTTACACCATATCCACCACATTGTCAAATTTGGAAAGAAAAAAAAAATTAAGAAGTTTTTATTTTTTTTAGAGTAAAAGTTTTAGAATGTCACATCATACTTGTCACATTGTCACATCATATCTGTCACGTTATCACATTTAGAAAAAGTACACCAAGGAGTTTTTAATTTTTTTGGAGTGTCACATTAATACCTACCACATTGGAGTATCACATCATACATGTCACATTAATAAAAGGGTATAACTCTCCACTAAAATATTACCAAAATAAAAAATAGAATCACACGGAAACAAACTCTCCACTAATAGGACTTAACAAATCAATAAAAAAAAATTAGGACTAATTAGAGTACTTAGGCTTTGTTTGGAAACAGGCTTTTTGAGTAACTTTTTGACTTTTTGGCTAAAATCTGATGTAAAAAAAACTAATAAATATGTTTGGGATGAATTTTTGATTTTTTACGAAAAATGTGCAAAAAATAGAGAGAAAATGAAATCTTTGACTTTTTTGTATAAGTTGTTGATTTTTTGATTTTTTTAGTGACTTTTTGACTTTTTGATTAAAAAAATCACTTACCAAACGAGATCTTATTTGTGAGATGGAATTTATTGATAAATATCCTTAAATTAATTTTAAAAAGTCAATTTTGTATAGAGAAATTTTATTTTATTTACAAATAACGATATTGGTAAAATCGTTTCCTATAAACCGACATTGGTAAAGCCGTTTTACATAGAATGAGAATGAAGAAAAAAACCACCCTAGAGTGGAATAAAGTTGTAAGAATGGCAATCTACAGCAGCAGCAGAAGAAGAATAAGAAGAAGAAGATCAATGACAGGAGTGGCTTTTCTTCATCTTTTCAATCTCTGGTATTTTTTACTTCTTACGCTATGTTTGGATTGAGTGATTTGGAGAGAAAAGAAAAGAAATGGAATGATATGTATTTCTCTTATTTGTTTGGATAACCCAAATAGAGAGAAATGAGAAGAAATTGAGAGAAACGGAGAGAAACTCATTTCTCTTATAAGCCTCATTTTCAATCTTCCCAAAAGTGGAGAGATTGGGAGAGAAAATAAACCACTATTTTCATAATACCAATTTTGTCCTTATAAAAATAAAAGAAATAAAATGATTGAAAATATAAAAAGGTTATTTTAGTAATATAACATAAAATAATTTCTTTTCTTTTCTCTTAACGAAACCTAATCAAACAAGAATGAGAGAAATCACAATCATTTCTTTTATTTTATTTTTTCTTTATCCAAACAAAAAGGAGAGAAATCACAATCATTTCTTTTCTTTTCTCTTATTCTTAAGTAATCATTTCTTTTCTTTTCTCTCATACGTTCCCAAACATAGTGCTAGTTTTCTCGCTCCTTTTACCTCTTGTTTTATTCTTTTTCGACATCAAAGTTTGGATTTTTTTTTTAATCCTTCTTGTCTGTAAATTTCGTTGCCTGTATGATCTGATGATTCTGGATATGGGTTTGATATCTCTAGTTTTAAACATGTTATGAATCACTGGAATTTGGGGTTAAATTTTGTTGATCACTGCCAGTGAAATTGCAACGGAAAATTTAGGACAACCCACCGTTTGTTTGTTGACAAAAATCGATGCAAAGAAAAGAAAATTAGCTTTTGAATCAACTGTTATGCGTTATCCGTGTCATTTAAAGAATGAAAATTTCAGTAGTTTTTAATCGATATTTTTGTGTTTGGTTCAGTAGAATTGAGGTATTTTTTTGTCTGAAATTCTCGATGAGTTTTTTTTTTTTTTTTCCTTCTATTACCTAAATTTTCTCTGCAACCAAACAGAGTGAGGAGAAATTTTTCTTTGGTTTGGTTCAAATTTAATTAATGGGAAATGCTAAAGGCTGAGTGTTGATGTGTTTTTTTCCTGCCTGTAGGCAATTCAGCTAATGAGGATTTTTTTTTTTCCTTCTTCTATTTCCTAAATTTTCTCTGCAACTAAACAGAGTGCGAGGGGAAAATTTTCATGGGTTTGGTTCATATTTAATTGTTGTGAAATCCGAAAGACTGTTGAGGTATTGTTTTTTCTCTGCCTGTAGGTAATTCAACTGAAAACTGCACATGGATAATGTTTTAGGGCAAGATTTGATTAGTGATCTGCCTCAAAGTATTATAGAAACCATCCTAACAAAGCTTCCAATATGGGATGCAGTAAGAACATGCAGTTTATCGAGTAAATGGAGGTATAAATGGGCTAACCTTACTCAACTTGTATTTGATGACAAGTGTGCAACGCTTTGTAATGACAAAGGAGCTATCGAGGACAGCCTTGCAAAGTTCATTACTCGGTTTCTTTTTCTTCATGATGGACCAATTCACAAGTTCAGTTTGTCTAGCGCATACTTGAAAAGCTCACCTGATATAGATCAATGGCTGCTTTTTCAATCAAGGAATGGTATTAAAGAATTGGTTCTTGAATTAGGAGAAGGCGAGTGGTTTAGGGCTCCTTCTTGTCTTTTCTCCTGTCGAAAATTGACTCGTTTGGAGCTAATTCGATGTGAATTGGACCCTCCTCCGACTTTTAAAGGATTCTTATGTTTGAAATACCTCAATCTTCAACAAGTTTTAATTGCCCCCGATGTTGTTGAAAGTCTCATATCAAGTTGCCCTTTTCTTGAGAGTCTGACGTTATCGTACTTTGATAGTTTAGCTCTTAATATCTGTGCTCCGAATCTCAAATACTTGTGTCTGGAAGGTGAATTTAAAGACATTTGTCTCAAATATACCCCACTTTTGCTTGCTATATCTGTTGCTATGTATATGACTGATGATATTGCCGAGCATTTTGAACAAAGTTCAAGTTGCAACTTTGATAAGTTTCTTGGCGGTGTACCATGCCTTGAGAGACTTATTAGACATATTTACCTCACCAAGGTAAGACTTTACTAAGGCCTCGTTTGGGAACAGGCTAATTTAGTAACTTTTTGGCTATTTGGCTAAAATATGAGCTAAAAAAAACTAGTATGTTTGGAATGATTTTTTGGCTTTTTACGAAAAGATGTGCAAAAAGTAGAGAGAAAAGAGAATCTTTGACTTTTTGGTATGGGTTGTTGACTTTTTGGCTAATTTAGTAACTTTTTGACTTTTTGGCTAAACCAATCGCTTCCCAAACGAGGCCCAAATTTCTTTTTTATTTATTTGGGTTCTATGGAAAACATAGTCTAGTGCTTACTCGTGGCCAAAGTGCTTTCTTATGTTATTGTTTTTGTCAAGTACTTGAGTATAGGTAACAACCTACGAAAACTTCCAGTTGCATATAACCATTTAAAAGTTATTGAATTGTATCAAGTGAGTTTTGAGGACATGAAAGAGATACTGGTGGTTCTTCGTTTGATTGTGAACTCCCCTTGTTTACAAGAACTTCAAATCTCGGTGAGTAATCTTAAACTCATTAAATATTTTATATTTCAGATTACAATGGCCATTCACTTGTTCATTTCCTTGTATTGATTGATATAGGGTTCTTCAAGTACATCAACTGCAACAGAAGCTCCCGATTTGGATTTTTGGGAGAAAGAATGCTCGTCTGATTGTACATTCAGTCTGCTTGAAACTGTGAAGATGACAGATATGTCTGGTGTGCCACATGAGATGGAATTCATCAAATTTTTACTTAGAAACTCACCAATGCTCGAGACAATGAGCATTACACCTAGTGTATATGTTAAGATGGAAGATTGAATATGTTGATTAAGTTGGTGAGGTTTCGAAGGGCTTCTGCACAAGCTGAAATCATCATTATCCAAGATTGATATGTAAAAACTGTTTTTCTTACATGAAGTCTCTTTGTTTTGTGTTTGTTTTCCTTCTTTTGACAGATCATTGGGCTTCCATTTGTATTTATCTTGGCCAAGTTGTTGCAAATAATGAAATATATTAACAATAATATTTACAATCCATGCAAAGTCCCACAAAAAATCATTTAGTTTATTTTGTCTTTTATTTATTTATTTATTTTGGTTCTTTTGTTAACAATGAAACTCTTCCTTTGCTACAATTTCCTATGTGTTGCTTAGAATACAGTACAACATTGGGAAGATTTGCAATGAATCATGTGATTGGAAA
The DNA here is from genome assembly GCF_004153795.1 of Camellia sinensis. Classification (NCBI taxonomy): domain Eukaryota; kingdom Viridiplantae; phylum Streptophyta; class Magnoliopsida; order Ericales; family Theaceae; genus Camellia; species Camellia sinensis. Next base: position 307,397 of record NW_021026799.1, read on the forward strand.
CCATTTTCACCCATCTATGATACTCAAATGAAAATCAACAATTAAGAGGCTAGTGAGGGAAGACGAAGGTTGCTTCAGCAAGACAAATATTATGAGATTTTCATGAAAGACTTGTGTGGAATTAACAAGTGCAATACTACAAATTTGTGTTGACTATATTTTCTGTAAATTACAAGAGACTTAGGAAAAGGATAGAAGTGAAAGCTTGAGTTATCCAGCAACTGTCAGACTTTCATTTAGGCTGTGCTTGGAATTTGAGTTTGTGGTGGAGGAAACAAACAAAGGAAGAATGAAAGAAGATCCAAACACAGTATTAGACTGGAGACAGTTTTCTGATAAGATTGCTTCTAATACCAAAAACTCTTGAACTCAAAAAAAAATCTCTTTGAAGTTCTATTGTACTCCATAGAAAACAACTCTTAAAACTCATTCCTTGTTTTCTTACAACATTATTCTTACAAGTTTGAAACAACCAGAAAACTCCTTCACTCATCAATATAAAAAAGAAAAAAGAAAAAAAGGACTTGTAAACACACGGCCTAAATGTCAGTAACTGAAATCAGATTCTATACAGTCAGAAGTTGCCACCACTTTCCAGAACTTTGAGAATATCATGATACTATACAACAAACTCATTTCCACACATATAGTCTTGCTGTTGCATTATGTGACAGATTTCTTTTTATCTTTCTCTTTTAGAATTTCATCACCGGGGTTCTGATAGCTCCATTGCCTCGACGAGCAAGAATGAGTCGTCTGTGAGATCAGAGTACCGCTCTGATGAAGAGAACTCATTTGCTCTGCATCTGGTTGTGTCGTCTCTCTGTGAAGCTTCCCATTTCTCCGTAAGTCCATCTCCTTCGAGCATTCTAACTACTTCAGACATCTTGGGTCTCTGACTTGGAAGATATTGCGTGTACACAGGAGAGCCACTTGAACCATTTCTTCAAGCTCAATCCGATCATAGTTGTTTTTCCGGTCCTTGCCGACGAACGTATCAAGTTTCTTTTCCTGATGAATTTTCTTAACTTGCAATGATATACCCATCAGTCATATGTACGAGGCAAATGTATAGAGTTCAAAATTATCAAAAACACTTGTCTTTGCTCACCCAATCAAACATAGTTCCTTTCTGGTTTGCTGTTTTCCCAAATTCGAGAGCTCTTTGACCGGTGATCAATTCAAGTAGAAGGATTCCAAACCCAAAAACATCAGTTTTCTCTAATGACTGGCCTGTTGAGAGATACTCTGGGACTATATGCCCCACGGTTCACCTAACAGCAGTCACGACATGTGAATCTTGGTGATCTAAGAGCTTTGCCAATCCAAAATCTCCCACCACAGCTTCATAGTATTCGTCAAGCAATATATTTGCAGCCTTCACATCTCTGTGAATAATCTTGGGATCACACTGCTCGTGCAGGTATAGTAGACCCCTAGCTGCACCAAATTCAATTATTTTCCTAGTACCCCAATCCAAAGCTGGTTTAGGCGCAATGCAAGACAGATAAGTATGAATCTAATGTTCCAGTACTAAAAACTGTTTGTTTGCTCAAGCGAAGATAGAGGGAGAAGTCAAGAATCGTTGAAACAAGAAAAGGCAACGGAGTATATGTCTAGGGCTGTTAAACGAACCAAGCTACTTTAGCTCAATTTGCATTTGGATCATTAAAAGCCTAAAAACATTTTAAATTTAAGTTTTTAAACCAAGCTTGAACAATCTACCACTTGGCTCGATAAACTTATATACACTATAAAAATAAAGCTACTCAAGCTACTCGAACTCGTTAAAAACTCATTTGAGATTGACTCGTTATATAAACAAGTTAAATGTGAATACATTTTGAAACTCATTAAGTTTTCAAGCCAAATTTGAACAACTTAGTACTAAGATTGACTCGGCTTGTCTGCATGTTTTCCGAAAAGCATGTGCCATTGGTCAACCCCACGTACAACAAATGAACCTTGCAGACCGCCTTAAAGTACATTTCTTATCAAGCAACGGGTAGAAGTGTAGCAATTTGTAACATTTAGATGGTTTATTGTTTTTAGCAACCTATGTATGATTTGAATAGCAATGATGAATGTTTTTTTTTTTTTTCACCTTTGAGACACGAAGCAATGCTCCCATTGAACATGTGGGGGTACACCAGAAGCCTTTCGCTTGATGTCATACAAAACCCATAAATCCTAAGGAGATTACGGTGCACTGCTAGGCTGATCATCTTGACTTCAGTCTGAAATTGAATCTCCCCTCCAATAGCATTTCCATCTTCGAGCCTTGTCACAGCTACAACGGTCCCATCTTGGAGATACCCCTTGTACACATTTCCAAAACCACCCTTCCCAATTATGCACTTGCTGCTGAAATTTTTTGTTGCACTTTGAAGTTCTCTGAATTGGAACCTCTTCAAGTTTCCAAGGTGTAGACGTCCCCCGAACGCCCCGGGAGGGTGAGTCCCGTTCCGTTCGATATTGGGCTCACTATAGCTCAGGACTCTAAAATTGTCACGGTTCGTAATCTGAACCAAAGAGTCCAAATCCGGCAAATCGTTTTGAGAAAATAGATTTTTAGAAAAGAAGTGCCAAACATGGACTGCTTTGCCAAATACAGAGTCGCCACCTAAATATTTTATTTTGGGGGAAATTTAGGAAATCCTAACTCGTTTGCCTAAGGCCACGTGTCCGTCATCACCAAAGTTGCCTCGGCTCGGGAACTTGGGTACGATTGGGGAAGGTCACTTCGTGAGCACCCCCGCTTTCCCGATCAAAGATCGACCTCTACTAACCATGATATCATGTTTTGAAAACATTGTGTGTTCTTATTCCGGTTATTAGCCTAGATTTACTATGTGATGCGCGCAGCATACAAGTATAGACTGGATCGCTTGAATTGGAACAAAACATTTCATGTTTGTTTATTTGAAAATGGTTTGATGGTGCTACCCGCAAGTAGGCTAAGACGTGGATTTGCCACCCTCGGGTGGGCTTAGAAAACATGATTTTGCCACTATCTAGTGGGCTTAAAAAACTCACAATTAATGAATTGTTCCAATTCAAATAACCCAACCTTCACCCACAGGCATTCAGGCAGTTATATCACATAAGCATTTAGCCTCATGGTAAGCATGCTATTCATGGCAGTCACTCACACGCATGCAAGGATGCTAAAGCATAAAACTAAAATGCTACAGCTAACATGTATTCAACTTGGAATTGAAATACAAATGCAGTTAGTATGATGCGCCGAGCCCGGTGCATGCAAAACAGATGAATGAATGCAAACATGCTATCATACTGTATGCTAATTGAAACATGCCCTAATCTAACCATCATAAGCTGGTAAATAAAAAGGGAGAAAGACGTGGGATTGGAAGACATACATCACACACATGCACACTTATTACAATTATGCCCTCGCACAGAGGGTCCGAAAGAATAATGCAGTCCCGAATAAATATTACAGTCCAAATAATTACAAAATCCTAATTAAATTACAAATTTAACTAAGAAAACTGTAAACTAGCATGCAAGCTAGGGACTGCCTCGACTCCGCTCCGGATGATGAATGATGCATGCTCGGGTTGCTTGGCACGGAAATCCACTGCGATGCCCCAATTAGTCTCTGTTTTGCAATGATCTCTTGGAAAGCTCGCCAAGCCCCGGAAGACTGCTGATTCTTGATTTGCTGCAACAGAGAGCAAGAAAAGGGCATGGCAATGTATTTTCACAAATGTATGCGTGCCTCGATCCTCGTGCCACCAATCACGCATCTCGATACATGATGGCCGAGAAGCCGAATTGCACGACTCAATATAAAATGAATGCACATATGGACACAACAAAACCTAAACTCCATCATGGATAATCCGGAGTGTCGGCGACCGGGAATTGAGACACGTTCCGTCACTCGAAGTACGAAACGTCCCTCGTTTCCCGTGCCTGGGCTAATTCCTATCCCAAGCACAATGCAATATGCATGATATGCATGAAATGCAACTAATATACAACCTAGCATGCACAATGCTATGAAATGGCATGCACAATGCACGAGGTAACATGGCATACACAATGCGCTAACATACAACCTAGCATACACAATGCTATGAAATGAAATGGCATACACAATGCACGAGGTAACATGGCTTACACAATGCGCTAACATACAACCTAGCATACACAATGCTATGAAATGAAATGGCATACACAATGCATAAATGGGCTTACACTAACATGAGTGGACCTCAGCCACACTCGTATAAGAGGCCATAAGATGAAAATGAGACACTCGAAATGCGTGCACACATGCACGCAAACCGAGGACCGACCCTAAGGCACCAAATGCCACTCTAACAAGACATGGCAAGGCATGGAATATGGCATACAAGCATGAAAATTTCAACGCTAAAATATGACTCGAAACAGCTCTGAATCATGACAATATAGCACCCGATGCATGAAATGGTCCCGAAATGCAAGATTAAGCACATGAAATGACTTGTAGCTACATCAAGCATGCATTATTTGTACATGAAGTATGAAGACAGATTCAAGGAAGCCCCAAAACAGACATTTTTACAGTTTTAAGCAAGGCCAAACAGGAAACACAAATAGGGCTAAACCGATGCGCAAAAATGGCCCTAAATGTGAGATAAAGAAGCAAGTCACAGCTGCTGGCCCCAAAAAGATGAGGGCCCTTCAACAATGTTGAAGAAGGGCCCAAAATATGACCTTTTACAGTTTATGACCGGGCCAAAAACAGTACACAAGCATGCTCAAAATACTATGCAAAACAAGGCCAAAAAGAGAGCTATAATACAAAGTACAAAAAGGATGCCTCAAACAGTAAAAGACCCTTAATGAAACATGAAGAGGGGGTCAAAATAAGGCTGTTTTAAGTTCGGATCAGAGCCCAAAAACAGAATCTCAAGAGGCTAATAAATCATGCAAAAATGGAGCCAAAAAAGGGATATAAAGGCAAGTGGAATATAGAAGCCTCAAACAGTGATGAGCCCTTCAACAACATTGAAGAAGGGCTCAAAATAAGCCACTTTACAGTTTATGACATGCCTCAAACAATTTATACATAGGCCAAAAATACTACACAAGAAAATGGCATACAAGGGAGGCAATGAAGCAAGTGCAACAAGGAGGCCTCAAACAGTGAGAGGCCCGTAAACAAACATGAAAAATAGCTCAAAATAAACCTAGTTCCAGTTAGGGTCGGAGCCCAAAACAGCAAGCAAGTGTGGCTTAGAAAGCATGCAAAAGAAGGCTAGAAAAGGGAAGAGAGTGACTCACCCTTGTAGACCAATACTCCAACAACCTTTGAGCCAAGTTTGGGAGTCCTTCACCTCTGGAAATCAGCTTCAACCTGCTGGAATGGAAGATGGGGATGTGGTGCTATGAGGTGTAGTGTAAAATGGTGTAGGGTTTGAAGGATTTTCGTGCTTGGAGTAGAGAGGGAGGGAGATGTAATGCAAGAGCCTAAAGCAATTTTTTGTAACCCTTAAAACCAGAGCTGGTGGCTGGTTTATATAGGCAAAAAGAGGGGAAAAAATGGGGGGGGGGAAATGGAGGGAAATGAATCAAGTTTCCCTCCAAAAGGGCCAAACCCTCGGACATGGCTGAACTGTAAAACAAAATACATGGCTAGAATGTACTTGGGACAAGGATCGTGGCCGGCTAGTTTAAATGGGCAAAAAAGATCATCCACCAGAAAAATGTGGCCGGCCGGCTACTTTTTCTGACTTTTCTGGCCGGCCTGCTACATTTTCTGGCATTTCTGGCCGGCTTGCTACTTTTCAGGAAAAAAAATGGGCTGCCAGGAATAAATGTGGCCGTTGGGTGATTGGGAAGTCCAATGGTGGCCATTCAAGTGTCCAAATTGAAGCCCCGGAAGTTAGCTTTCCAATGGTGTAAACCTTGAATTAAAATTCTTCCTGTGGAAAAAGTTATGCCCGTTTCCGTGAAGCCGCGCAGATTCTGTCCCAGCCGGAGTGATGCCCTACTTCAATCAACCATATCTCCCCTATCCGGAATTGGATTTAGGAGATTCTTGAGTGAAAAATGAGGCCCCGGGAGTAAGCTTTCCAACGGTGGTGGCCTCATAGCTTAATTCCAAGTAGGTGAATGAATAGGCCCGATTCGGCGATGGCTGTTCAATTCTCTCTTAATGATTCATGCCCATTTTCTTCCCCAACTGGACTTCTTCCCTCTTCTCCTCTTTTCTTCAACTTCAAACCCCTAAGTAAGGTATTTTGAAATATTTTTCAAAGATTTCATCTCTCCTTCATTCATTTCCACTTTGTCCTTGCTCGGTTTACCGAAAAGCGCAACTTTTAACAAAATACGAGCGTCAGAACAACGTAGGAACTTTATTTCAAAAACGTTTTTGAGAGAGAGGGTTTTAAGACTAAAATCTTTTGATCAAGATTGTTTTGGTCCAGAACAGAGGTATGAAGTTGAGATTTGACTCTCTCTTTGCCGAAGAAATTGCACCTTTCCCCTGCACACCTTTCTCCACCTAGTAAACCATCAGTCACGTCCAAGTCTTAAAGGTAGTCAAAAATGGGGTGTCTACACAAGGCATACTTGTTCATGATGCAGTTCTGAAAATTTTCAAAAATAGTATGTTCTTGTTAATGTAGCAGACTTTTATAACCTAGGATTTTTCTCAAATCTGATCAAATCCTTATTTACTAACCGTTTACATCAAAGAATATTTGTTGGTAGTGTTTTTGCCTCCACCAGAGAAGAAATCCGAACCCAAAAGCAAGTAGGCAGATGCAGCCCAGGCTTGATCCAAATGCTAAGGCAAATTTGTGACCTTTAAGCCTCCCCAAAGGTTGAGATCCTTGTGGAGCAAAGAGACCAACAGATCAGACTAAGGTAAATGCAAAAAAAAATTCAAAAAAAATTAAAATTTGAAATAGTGTAATAATGAAGGTCTTAACCAATCGAAAGAAGGGGGCACTTTTAAATTTATAATTTCTTACTTTGTGCATTATTCAAGGGGTAAGAAAGTGGCATTGCTGTTGTTCCATTGCAGTCTTTCTCTGTCCTGGTTGCGCATATCATTGGGTTTCACATAAGGCTGTGCAAATGAAAGAAAATAATTTTTTTAAAAAAAAAAACAGACGATCTTCGTGTTTCATTTTCCTAATTTGTAGGTTAAAAAAAATGTAGAAGGGTAAGAATCAAAGAACTTACTTGAATGTTTTAGCAAGAAACCTCGGTACAGGACCATTCAAATTATTGTACGACAAGTCCCTGGAACATATTATACAAAGCCCACTTAGACCTTTCTTGAATCCAAACCTCTTCGTTTCTTTCTTTCTCTCTTTTTATGGGTTTCAAATACAAATTTCAATGGAGAAAAGATTTGATGAGACTTACAGAAATGCAAGTTGGGTCATATTAGCCAACGAGAAAGGAATTGATCCAGAAAGACTGTTATTGTTTAGCCTCCTGATCACAATTCAATAAGATTTTCAGAAAAAGAAATCCACCGAAATATAATTTTATCCATGTATGTAAATTTGTTTTTATTTTTATTTTTATGCTTACAGGTATTGAAGGGTTTTCAGATGGGCTAGAGAGGATGGAATTTCACCGGTGAAGAAATTGTTAGAAAGATTGACTGTTTGTAGTTTTGGAAGCCTCCCAAGTTCAGTGGGAATTGGCCCTGATGTGTTGTTATTCTGCAACAACCTGTAAAATACCTAATAATCAAATCATTTCAAATTGAAATTTGAAAACATTGAACTCATTTTGTTTTCTTTTTTTTCTTTGTTTTGTACTCACATAATCTGGAGATTTGTCAAGTGCCCGATGCTAGGTGAAAGACAATAAGTTCTGGCTTGGAGTTCCTCTACAGCCGAAAAAAAAAGAAAAAAATTTCATTAATTGAATACATTTTCATGGGTAATTCTCAATTTTCTTGTATTTGTGTAGGACGTTTTCAAGATTATTAAGAGAGTGAAAAGGGTAGATAATATGTTTTATGTTTTGGAACTTACAAGCCAATGACTAGCTTATCAGCTGAACAAGTTACCATTGTCCAACTACATGGATCAACAGCATTAACATCCCAATTCTATAAGACGCCATGTGGATCATCTAATGAATCTCTTATACCCATCAAAGCGTGCACTGCAAATTCATTAAAAAAAAATTTTAATTCAAATTTTAATTCAGATGGTAGTGGCTGAAGTTAGATCCGAAGGCATCAAAATTAGAGACAATCTTGTTGTAGCGGGTATTGTTGACAAACTTCCATCATCTTGAAGGGAGTTCCAGAAGTCAATGCATCACAAGCAAAAGGAGACGTCTTTGGAGACTCTATTCACATGGATTCGGGTGGAGGAGGAAGCACGAGGACAAGATGCGCTTATGACACAAGAGCATTCCACTGCAAAGGTAAATTTAACTTCTGGAAATACTTTACCTAAAGGTCAATTTCAATATAATAGTCACTTGAAGCCAGTTAAGAAAATTTGGAAAAATACTGAAAGGCTACAAAATAAAAATTACCCGAGGCAAAGGAAATGGAACCAAGAACTTCCTTCACAAGATCTGACAAATGTGACATGTTTTGTGTGTGGCAAAAGTGGGCATATTGCTCGAACTTGCAAATTTTGGAAACAACAGTCTTGACCACAGGCTAATGTTACCAAGGAACCATTTGTGGCTATGATTACAGATATTTTTATGGTTCAATCTGTCGAAGGGTGGTGGGCAGACTCTGGTGCCAATAGGCATGTCTGCTATGATAAAGATTGGTTCAAAGATTTCACTCCTTTTAATGAGGAGAGGACTGTTATGCTTGGTGACTCAAGTTTAACCAAAGTGCTCGGGTGTGGGGATGTTGAGCTGAATTTTACCTGTGGATGTGTGCTTGTTTTAAAAGATGTGTTGTACACACCGTCCATGAGGAAAAATTTGATGTCAAGTTATTTGCTCAACAAAGCTAGTTTCAAACAGACTATTAAATCTGACCAATATGTAATCACTAAAAAAAGGCATATTTGTGGGGAAAGGATATGCTTGTGATAGAATGTTTAAATTAAATGTTGAGAATAAGAAAGCACATGTTTCTATTTACATGCTGTCTTCTATGAATTTTTGGCATGCTCGTTTGTGTTATATTAATAGCTGATATGTGGGAGTCATGAGTAGTTTAGGATTAATTCCCAGACTAACAAATAAGTTTGAGAAATGTGAAGTTTGCAGTCAAGCAAAAATAACTAAAAGGCCTCATAAAAGTGTGGTGAGAAATACTGAATTGTTAGAATTAATTCACACTTATGTGAATTTGAAAGAATTTTAACACGTGGTGGAAATAGATATTTTATCACTTTTATTGATGATTTTTCAAAATACACTTATGTATACTTGTTGAAAAATAAAAGTGATGCTTTTAAAAAATTTAAAGAATTCCTTCTTGAAGTTGAAAATCAATTCGGTAAAAAGATTAAAAGATATAGAAGTGATAGAGGCCGGGAGTATGAATCTTTTGGATTCAACTCGTTTGCTCAGTCTTTGGGAATAATCCATGAAACTACTCCACCATATTCACCTGCATCGGATGGTGTAGCAGAAAAGAAAAATAGAACTTTAACTAATTTAACAAATGCTATGCTAATTGAAGCAGGTGCTCCTTCAAATTTGTGGGGAGAAGCAATTTTAACTGCATGTTATATTATGAATAGAGTGTCACATAAAAAAACAAAAGTTACACCTTTTGAGATGTGGAAAGGGCATAAGTCAAATTTGAGATATTTGAGGGTTTGGGGTTGTCTAGCTTTTGTTAGACTTGTGGACCCTAAAAGACCTAAATTAGGTGTGAAAGCTATCACTTGTGCTTTTCTTGGATATGCAACAAATAGTACAGCCTATAGATTTTTTGATATTGAAAACAAAATAATTTTTGAATCAGGTAATGCAATTTTTCATGAAGAAAAATTTTCTTTTAAATCTAAAAATGGTGGGGGTCAAAATTATCAAGAAAATATTTTATCTGAAATCAGTTCCTCTACTCCTCTTTTATAAAACCAAGATACTGTAGTTTTTGAACCTAGAATGAGTAAAAGAGCCAGATTAGAAAAAGATTTTGGCCCTGATTATTTTGTTTTTAATGTGGAGAAAACTCCATTAACTTTACAAGAAGCTTTGGCATCTCCTAACTCTGTTTTTTGGAACGAGGCTGTAAATGATGAGATGGAATCATTATTATCCAATAAAACTTGGGTATTAGTAGATTTTCCACCAAGTTGTAAAACTATTGGCTGTAAATGGGTTTTGAGAAAAAAAAACTTAAACCGGATGGCACTATTGATAAATATAAAGTAAGGCTTGTTGCAAAAGGTTTAAACAACAAGCAGATCTTGACTTTTTTGATACATTTTCCTCGGTTACTAGAGTTACATCCATTAGATTATTAATTGCAGTGGCTGCAATTCATGATCTAAAAATTCATCAAATGGATGTTAAAACAGCCTTTTTAAATGGAGACCTGGATGAAGAAATCTATATGGACCAACCTGAAGGTTTTGTGGAACCCGGTCAAGAAAGCAAAGTTTGTAAGCTAGTTAAATCCCTATATGGCTTAAAACAAGCCCCTAAACAGTGGCATGAGAAATTTGATTCCTGCATAATTGAGAATGGTTATAAAACGAATGAATGTAATAAATGCATCTACTATAAATCTGAAGAGAATTCACATGTCATTATTAGCCTCTATATGGATGATTTACTTATATTTGGCTCTAATTTGCATATCATCATGGAAACTAAAAATATGCTTAGTAGCCATTTTGATATGAAAGCTCTTGGTGAGGCTAATTATATTTTGGGAATGAAAATGTCATGACCCAAACACGCCCCTATGGGTTTAGCACCGTAATCAGCCAGTAATCCGTGATTACCGAAGGCCTGCTTAACAGTCAAACAATAATACAGAGTACAGGGGCATGGCGGAAGCCAAAATAGTAAATAGACAATGTCCAATGAGCTGTGACAGTCTGTATGCAAAAAGACTTTTCATATAGATTCACATTCAGAAACAAAACAGTATGTACAATATGTACAATCATTCAAGACAGGGACTTAATCCCTATTAGAACGGTACAGTACAGTAACATTCTGTCTATACAGATTATAAACAAAAAGGGGGGATATCTAAAACTCCCCAAGCAACCTCAGCTGGAACAGATCAGGAACCTCGAAGTGAGGCACAAAGGTTGGCTTGACAAAACTGGAGTTTACCCTAACGCTTCTAGCAATGGTCCAGTGCCTATATACCTACATATATATATGAGCAGTGAGCTAAAGCCCAGTGAATAACATAATGCGTAAAGACGTTAAGAATGAATGTCCTTTCAATATTGAAAACAGTCAATTGATTCAGTGTATCAGTCATTCAGTCATAACAGTCATATGTGGTACATCCATTAGCAGAACAGTACAGTAAACAGTAGGTCTTGAAAGATCGAACAGTCAATGATGGCCATCACATCAGTAAACAGTAGTGGTTCCAACATGGGAACCAACAGAGATCTTTGTAACAGTAGCAATAACAGTAACAGTAGTTGCTAAGGATGCCACATTATAGTTCAGAATAGAAGACAAACATTCATTCAGTTAACAGTAAACAGTTCAGAAAACAGTTCAGTTGATCATTCAGGAAGTATTCATTTTTGAACATATCTTTACAACATTGTTACTCACAGAGTTCTGGGCTACAGATAAGCTAGAGCGCGTCTCCGGATGCCAACCCTACACAGTTCCAGAGTGAACACACACTAAGCTACACAGTTGAGAAAGTAATAACTTAATCCCTATCTTGACTCGGTGTGGTTCTACATCAATATCCTCATTAAGATGCCTTAAACTAGGCCTAAGACTGCCTATGATGAAATGAGGATGCAAGGATACACTTTAAAACATTTTCAGAAAATAGAGTTCCCACTCGAGCATCACTTACCTCGCTCGAGCAGACATGCAAACAAAAGTCTCTGCTCAAGCGTAAGATTTCTTGCTCGAGCGGACTGCAAAAGTACTGGATGTGTGAAAACCACGCTCGATTGGGCGCTCGATACCCGCTCGAGCGTGTGACACAAGTCCTCACTCAAGCGTCCAATACCCCGCTCGAGCGGACTGTAAAACAGATAAAAGTACTGGGAACTCGATTTTCCCGCTCGAGCGCCAGTAACCCCGCTCGAGCGGAAGTCCAAATTCTGGAAATTCCAGATTTGAACCTCAAGCTCAAAATCAAGTTTTAAAACACCAAATTTGATCCTTTTGGGATAGTTTTTTGAAAAACACTTCAAAACTCATAATATAACATGTTTCAAAGATCAATTTGAGAAATCAAAGCCCAAAAGTAGTTCAATTAAATCCAATTTCAAACCAATTTTCATGAACATAACTCAAACATGACATGCATGAGTTTAAACCAATTCAAAGCTTCAATTACATGCTCTAATGAGCCTCAACTTCCAAAAACAAGATGAAAACATGGACTATAACAATAATATGAACTTGCATGTACCAAATTTCATGTAATCAACCTCAAAATGCAACAATGTAGACATGCATGCATGATATATGCTACAATTCAACATATAGAACCAATTCTAGACTTAACTCTTCAATTGAGAATGAAACATGCAAGAACTAACTTAAATACATCAATGAGAGGTTGAATATCCTACCTTGGGTCCTCAATCACAAGACTAGAAGCTCAATTTGGCAAATTCTCTAATAATTCTTCCAATTTCCAAGCAAACCATCAAGTTGAACTCAATTCTCTCACTCTCTCTCACTCTTGGTCGGCTATAGCAAGAAGAAGGCTGATGCAATGTTATGAAATAAAGGCTCAATATGTTTTATATGAAGTGGCCACTAGGTGGTAGTTTGGTAATTAAGCTAACTATTGCAATTTAACATTATTTATCCTAATTTAATCTTACAGAATCACATTTAAGATAAATATGTCATAAAATCCCATTAATTCTAACTAACACAAATCAACAATCAATTCCAGATTCGGCCGCCGATAAGGCCTTCAACTTGCAGTTTAAAGCATAAAACATGAACAGATAGTTTAACAGTCAACAGATAGATATGCATTTAAACTAGCACATTCAATCAATCAGTTTAGTTTTTTTTAGTCAGTTCAATTACTTATCATGATCAGTCTCAGTTTAGCAGTAATCAGTAGCTTAATCAGTAATCAATGGTGAGGGTTATTACAGAAAATTACCAAAACTTGTGATGGTATATTTCTTGATCAGTCCCATTATGTTGAGAAAATTTTGAAAAAATATAACTTTTATAAGTGCAAGCATGTTCTTTCTCCTTTTGATCCTCATGTATGTTTATTTCCTATTGAAAATGATGAGGATGTAATTAATCAAAAGGAATATGCTAGTATGATTGGTAGCTTGCGTTATGCGACTGGCTGTACTAGACCTGACATTGCCTATGCAGATGGAGTACTTAGCAGGTTTACTAGCAAGCGTGGCAGTGATCACTGGCTAGCCATTGAGCGGATTATGAAATATTTACCTGGTACCATAAAATATGGCTTGTTTTATAATAAGTATCCTACAGTACTTGAAGGTTACAGTGATGCCGATTGGAATACCTTGTCAGGTGATTCATTATCAACCACTGGTTACTTATTTACATTGGGAGGTGGTGCTATAAGTTGGAAATCGAAAAAATAAACCATTATTGCTAATTAAACAATGGAGGCTAAGCTTATTGCTTTAGCTACAGCCAGTGAAGAAGCAAATTGGTTAAGAGATTTGTTAAATGAAATCTCTTGTTGAGAAAAACCGATTCCACCTATATTGATTCATTGTGATAGCACCGCAACAATTGGTCGAGTTAATAACTGTTATTATAACGGTAAATCCAGACTTATCAGAAGAAAACAAAGTACTGTGAGATCTTATATGAATAATGGCATCATAAATGTAGATTATATTAAATCTGGTGATAATCTTGCAGATCCATTAACTAAGGCCTTAGCAAGAGATAGAGTCTAGAATACATCGAGGGGGATGGGGTTGAAGCCTATTGAATATAGTAGGAGCCATGTATGAGGATACTCAACCCAGGGACCAGAGATCCTGTAACTGGGTTCAATGAGAAAAACGATCATATGATGTAAGTGCATTTATCCTGTAACATTGTAGAGGTTGAGTTATTAAAAAGCTCTTAATGAATTTCTGTAGCTCTTATTGAGTGGGGTGTCATAGTTACAGGAGCACCCTTGACATAATTCACCTATGTGAGTGTGGTAGTGGGGCCGCTACCTTTGAGATTTGGGCTAATTCTCAAACACACTCATGAATCGTGGGATCGCAGAAGGCCGTAATGTGCTAGCTTTTAAAGCTTATGTGAACACCTGGAATATTATGTGTGTGCAATAATTATTTATTTCCCTTAAGCAGTCATAGTTCAATGCTGAGCATACTATTGGCTTTGGAGTAGATATTATTGTTTCACTAATGGAGGTTCAATGCAGAGCACACCTACCATGATGCATAATATCCTTATTTGCCTATAATCTCAGTTTTTGTTACCTATAATATTAAAATAGGTTGAGGAATGTTAGCAGGTATTTTAATATTATAATGTGTCATAGGTTGTTTTTCTTTTCTTTTCTTTTCTACCAAGTTTGCTTACCATTCAAGTCCACCAAGTCTTGGTCAAGTCTCCAACTAATTCTTATCCACACCAAGTCTTGGTCAAGTCTCTAGTTAACTTATCCACCAAGAACCTTGCCTAACAAGTTTTCAATTTTATATATTAGGCTAATCTCCTATGTTGGGAAAAAATGAGAAGAAGTTTTGTTGCTTTGTTATGCTTTATGTGAGATTATTAGGCAAATAAAAAAAGGTGTATGTGATAAAACTTTGAGTTCAACCAATTGTGCAGTATTGGTGAACCATACGACTTAGTCAGGATGTTGTATCTTGGGGGGACAAGTCGAGGTTTTTTTTGCTGCACCGGTGTGAGACTTTGTCTAACCGCAGAGGGCTTGAATCTCCTTAAAGAGAGCAAATTTCCTGCACCTCAGCCCTTATAATAGTTATTGTAACTTTTATTATTTATATTTTTTGATATTTTATTTGTAATTATCACGAACAGTACTATATCTGTCTCTTCCTAGAGCTTCTGTGAGGCCCAACCAAAAGAACTAGTAGTAGGGTTTTTGGTAGCAAAGTGAGAGAGAACTAACATGGTTGCCACTTGTTCTGCAAAGTGAAGAGAAAGAACATAAATACAAAAAGCTAAGCTAAACTAACCCAATCTCAGATAAATTCTAAAGATGATCGAAAATTCCTTTAATCATTCATTGGTTTTAAAAATAAAAAAAAAAAATTTAAAAAAGTGGTGTTCTTTAGAATTTTCTATGCTATTATTCTCTTGAATTTAAAAATGTGATATCTGTGAAGCACTGTTACGTTTATTTATTAACTGATTCAATTAAAAATCTTGGCAAAAATCTGTAGTTCACTGTATATTCCCTCGGTTATGACGCAATATGCTGAAATTTACAATTCAATTATATTCTGTTTCAACTCTAACTTAATCACATTATGTTGTAACTTATATAATCACGTTATAATTTAAAATTAAAATTTGATATATATTACAACAAAAGATAAATATTTTAATGGTTAAAAGTGTTGTTATTATATTTTTAATGATGAAGATAAATAAAGATAGAAGTTAAATAAATACACTGGAAAAAAGTAAAAATTAAATAAAATTAAGAATAGAAGAATCAAATTAAAATCTAAAGATAAAAATTAGATAAAGATGAAAAAAATTGAAAAATTAAATTAAATTAAAAATAGATGAAATGACGAGGGGAATGGGTTGGAAGATAAACAAAAGAAAATGCCATGTAATCTTTTAAATTTTAAAGATTATAGGAAATTAAGAAAATTTATTTGATTGAGTGAATTGTGGTGATGGATATACCTGAGTGGATTGTGGGAATGGGAATTGTGGGTGTTGTTGATTGATTTATTTATTTTATATAATAACGTAATAGATAATGGATATTTGTAATTTAATTTATTGAAAACGAGAGTTGTGAGAGTTGTGAGAGTTGTTTTATTTTATATGTGATATTTGTAGGTGTGATAGAGTCAAAGATGTGATATGTGATATTTGTAGGTTTGATGTGTGAATTGTGGATGATGGATATAGATGTATTTTTTATCATTTTTTATTTTATATAGAAAGAGGGAATGAGATGGTGTTTAGCAAGTGGTTTTGGGGTTAAAATAGTCACAAAAAACAAAATAGGCTATTTTAGCCACAACAAACAAAATATCACATTCAACCCATAATCATTATACTCTTTTTTCACAAAAAAAGTCAAAAAAGCCAAAAAGTCAAAAAGCCCTTCCCAAACCAAGTTTTTTAGCCCAGGTTAAAATAGCTAAAAAAATAAAAAACCCAAAAAGCCAACCCACTTCCCAAACGGAGGCTGAGAAGACTTGAGAAGTGAGAAGAGAGATGAAGGGATGTGTCACATAACTTTTATTTATTTTCAAAATTATAAGAATTTAAGAATGAAGTTTTGAAGTCTTTTGACATAGCAATTACATTTGATTATATATATACTAGCATATCACCCGTGCTATGCATGGGACAATTATAGATATTTATATTTGTTTTAGATTTTTTTAATATATAAATTATGTTTTTTAAGATTTTTTATAAAAAGAATTTAACAATCTTATCACTAACCATAGTGTATGAGAGAAATTGAAAAAGGTATTACAGTAGCTATACACGGATTGTATCTATAATTATTTGTGATGAGGCTCCAGATGGAGCAGGTCGGAATGATCCACGCTTCCCAAGCCGTTGTCCGAGGGTTGTACCCACAAAGGATACCTGCAAAAGAGTTCAACGGGGAACGGAGAGTCCCCCAGCAAACCCTCTGATGAGCAAGTTAGAGAGGTGAGGGAGATGAAGATGTAGGGAGAGGATGGAGATAGATAACTTAACCTTCTTTTTGTCTTAGAAACTTGCTTATATCCTTTGCTCATCATTCCCTTGCCTGCCCCGACCTGTCACGTTGGCCGAAAGTCTACGTTTTAGCTCGCCTTGTTCGTAGTGAAGTCGTCCTGCCCCGACGTGAAGGGGTTATCGCATTAAATGCCGAAATGAAACTCATTAATGGTTGATGTGTGGTGTAAGAACTTTGTCTGCTTATGTGGCTGGTTCTTCTCTTGACAGGTGTTCTGATGCCATTGGTCCTGGGTGTAATGTTGGATCCTAGCAATGTTGGGCTTTAGTGTTTAAATTATGTATTGGGCCCTAAGTAGTGGGTCAACAGTCCTTGTAGGCCCACTTACGGCAGTAGTCCTCCATTCCTGAGTGCAGCTTCAGTCCAGCAAAGGGAATAAGATAAAAAATGGGGTTATGAGAAGTCGACCGGGGGGGGTCCGACTAAAAGGAGGGTTGACCGTAAAGGGTGACCGAGTGAGAAGGTCGCCTAAGAGGAAGGCCGACCGCTAAGGGTGACCGAACGAGAAGGTCGACAGAAAGGGGGTTCGACTGCTAAGGGTGACCTAGCGGAAAGGTCGACTGAAAGGGGGCTCGACTGCTAAGGGTGACCGAGCGAGAAGGTCAACTGAGAGAAGGGCCGACCATAAAGGGTGGCCGAGTGGGAAGGTCGACTAAAAGGGGGGCTGACCGCTAAGGGTGACCGAGAAGGAAGGTTAACTGAGAGGAAGGCCGACTGCAAAGGGTAACCGCGTGGGAAGGGAAAATGGCGGCGCGCGGGGCTCGAGGTGCGGCGTAGCACGTGATGTCGTGAAGTGGAAAAGACAGGGGAAAGGAAAGGAGTAGGGATCGTGGTCGTATATGTGGCGTAATCCTTTAGTTGGGGAGGTGATGCGTCAGTGCGAAGTGAAGGGCGGGGTGATATAGGGTAGTGAAACGGGAAGGGAGGGAGTTTTTCAAAATTTTTCAAATTGACGAAGTTGAATATTGACCCTTGGAATACAGGTAAGCTGTGGGCCTTTGGGGTTATCCGTTTTACTTACTTTTTCACAAAAAGCCAACACATCCCTAAAGTGAGCTCATTTGTCCCCGTATGATACGCCTCTGCAACCCTTTGCGAACTTCCTTGTGCCAGCGTCCGAAGCAATACGTAAAAACGTAGGAGAAATGGCAGAAAAGGAAGTGTCTGCCGCAAGGCTTGATTCGTTGGGTGACGACGACGCAGTGGACTTGGCAGAACAATATCTGGTGGAGCGGAGGGAGGAGAGGGGGGCTAGTCAGGGAGTGCGGGCCCCTCCTCCGATGACGACAATAATCGCGGCCGCTAGGCCTATAAGCCAAGTAGAGCCGGACCACTGGCACACCAAACCAGACAGATCCACATTCATAGCGGAGGAGTTAGAAGAGGTACGAAGGAAGTACCAAATTTCGGTAGAGATAGAGTTTAGGGTGCCCACTTCTAAGGAGAGGGCGTCAGATGCGCGGCCGGCAGAGTTCGCACTGTACGAAGAAGCGTTGTGGGCGGGGTTGAGGTTGCCTATCCCTAAGTTAGTGGCAGAGATACTTAATCGACTGGAGGTGGCACTGGGGCAGCTGATGCTTAATGCATGGAAAATTGTAATGGCCTGCGCGATCGCGTGGCCACGGGCGACCAACAGATTGGCGATGACAGTCGAAGAGTTCTTTTCATGCTACAAGAGATGTGAGTGACTTTGCAAGCGGTGGCGGACAGGGGGTTAGTAGTTGGGCTACCATTGTCTGTAAAGAGGTGGAGGCCAAGGTGGTTCTTTGTATCGGTGAGTGGGGCGGAACGGGTACGGACGGTATGGAAGGTCCCCACGAAGTCGGTGGAGTCGAAGTTGGTGGTGGAGACAGAAGAGAGGGTCAAGCAGGTGAAGGAGTGGAGGGAGAAGAAGGGTGTCAGATGGGACGAACTAGTCTGCCCTTCATTCTTATATACCTTAGGGCTAAGACCGCAACCAACTGAAGGAGACCCTACAGTGGAGAAGGTGGAGGCGAGGCGAAAGGCGGAGGAAGCGGAAGACTTTCGCCATAGTTGAAAAGTACAAGGAGGCACAATTGGGGCCTGCCCCTAAACTGACGATGAGGGAGCGGGTCCGACTGCGTCCCAAACCATTGGGCGACAAAGACTTAGCTAGTTTCGCCCCACTGCCACTACCAGCAGGCCCGTTGAAGGAGAGGGGCAAGCAGGAAGTGGAGGCAGTGCTGAATAAGCCAAAGAAGAGGAAGGCGGTTGTCGAGGGGGGAAAGAGCGCCCTTGCCGTGAAGAAGACGAAGGTTGGGGGTGAGGACGTCCTTATGGTGGAGAAGGTGAATGAGGGAAGGGTGTGGGCAGCTCCAGAAGGGGAGATCGGCTTCGCGGCGAAGGAGGATAAGGGTCCCAGCGCCCAAGTGTTGAAAGAAAACTTGGAGACCGCCCAGGTGGCGAAAGAAGACAAGGGGCCAAGCGCCCAAGTGTTGAAAGAACATGTGAGCCCAAGCGCCCAAACGGTGGTGGCAGTGCCTGTACTAGAAGGAACCTCCAGCCCCATGGGAGGGAAGACCGGGGCCAGCACGCCAGGGACAGGTGTCATACTGACGACCGCGTTGTACCACGCGCACGCGTTGGCAGGGCATTCCGTGGAGAAATAGGGGAAAGCCAAGGCGGCGGCCGACCGCCTAGTTGGAGTGTTGGAGGACGCCGCCGTGCGGTCGATGGCACGGTTGAGGGAGACTGACCTCCTAAGAGAGTTGTGCTCAGCCCAAATGGAGGCAGCGACCTTGGCGGCTGCTTTGTTGAATAAAGCAGCACGTGTGAAGATGGAGATAGAGCCGTTGAAGGTTCAGCTGGAAGAGGTGAAGGGGCAGCTGCAGAAATTAATGGAAGAGACAGCAGGTTAGAAGAAAGCCACTCGGAGTGCATGCGCCAAGGGGCTGGAGTATGGGCGGAGGGCAAAGAACATGGAAGTATTGGCGTTGGTGCAGGGCTACTTCGCAAACCGAGCTGGTGTCGAGCTCCTCGCAACCAAGTCAAAGTTGGACGCAGAACGCCGTAAGGCGGAATCGCTAGAGTTCGAGTTGGCGGGCGAGAAGAGGAAACTAGAGCAGGTCCGACAAGCCTGCACCACCGCGTGTGGGAACGAAAGGTGGATGGCCATGACCTGTAAATAAGGATCTACACGCCCGTCAAGCAAGACAGGAAGAAGCAGATCAGCGCATCGCTGAGTTGGGAAGGCTAGGGAGGAAGGGCCCGATTGGCGTCTGATGAGAAGCGTTGGTACCACCGACCTATGTAAGGCGGCCGGAGTAGAGCAATTCTAAGGAGTCCGCCGATTTCCAGATTGCCATTAATGCCGCGGTCGCAGGGCTTGGCAAGAGAGGATGGTGGGGTGGGCCGTCGAGCAGACGCCGCTGGAAGAATAGGAGTGAAGAGAAGTGATCCAGAGCTTCCAGCGTCGGACTTCTAACACATGAATGGCTGAGTTACTGTGTAGGAATGGCAACGGGGCGGGCGGCGGCGCGGATCACCTCCCCGATCCCCTCTCATTCCTTCTGTCCCCGATCCCCGATCCCGTATCCGCGACGGAGAGCCTATCACCACCCCCGTCCGTCCCCGTCACCCGTTCCCCCAACGGCGTCATCGGGTTTCCCCACTCCACATAATTCCCCACCATTCTAAATTAAAAAAAACACATCAGTCCATACAGATTGAGTTGTTGAAATCAGTCATAAAAAAAAAATAAAAATCAGTCCTTCAAATAGTCCATGAAATCAGTCCTATATTCCACACACTCATCAACAACAACCACATCAACAAACAGATCTGTGGAGAGCATAAAAAAAAA
The DNA here is from genome assembly GCF_004153795.1 of Camellia sinensis. NCBI lineage: Eukaryota > Viridiplantae > Streptophyta > Magnoliopsida > Ericales > Theaceae > Camellia > Camellia sinensis. The sequence goes on from NW_021026799.1 coordinate 328,288, forward strand.
TCAGTCTAGTACAGATTGGCTGTGACATCAGTCCGATAAAATAAAAATAAAAATCAGTCCATAAAAAATCAGTCCATAAATAAAAATAAAAACATTCAATACTGATTTCTTTCTCTTCATCGATCTGGGTCAGGAACCGACAGAAGCAACGGCAATAGGGACGACGGGCGATCGGAGGGAGCACAAGAGGATCGGCGTGAGCAGATTAAGAGGAGGGAGACGAGCGCATCAGCGTGACGATCGGAGGGAGGAGGGAGGGAAGATCTGCGTAGAGATCGGGGAGGCAGTGATGGACATCGGGGTGAGGCGCGTTGAGAGCTCAGAAGGAGGGAGATCGGCGTGAAGGGAGTGATGGAGGAGATCGGAGGGAGGGAGAATAAGGGAGATAGGAGAGGAATCCAGAGGAGCGGAGCTGGAAGCTTTGAGAGAAAGATCGAGGAGAGGAGAGAGAGTGTGTGACTCAACTCAGTCCTATAAGAATAGGTTTCACGTATTAGGAGAACATGTAGTACTATATATATATATAGCGAGGGGTGTAGACTGTAATTTCGTTCGGCGGCAAACCGGACGAGGCCGGGCGGGCCGGGCTGGGAAACGGTATCACCATCCCAAGCCGCCGAAAATGACTCGGGATTTATTTTTTTACCATCCCGGCCCATGGGGAGGTTTTTTGTCGGGGAAAAAATCATCACATTCGGAGTTGGGAGTGATCCAGAGCTTCTAGCGGTCGGACTTCTACAAGCATGAAATGGCTGAGTTCTGGGACAACGGCTGGAAGACCTTTAAACGTAAAGCGGAAGAGCTGTTCCCAAACTTGGACTTCAGCAATGTGAAAATAGATGAAGACGACGTTGCCCAGACCCCTCTGGACGAGGGGATTGAGGAAGAAGACCTAGCCTCAAGCGAGGAAGAGTAACTTATGTAAAGATTTTTTTTTTTTAATGTGTAATTTCTGTAGTGAATTGTAGGTAACTGTAAATTTTGTAAATGAAACAACGAGTTTTCTCTTGTACCACTGTTGCCCTTATTTCTTCTGGGGTGTAAGTTTGAAAATAATGAAAATGGCAGAGCAGAATTTAATGAAGAACGACTATAAAAGTAAGACGTGTGTATGAATTGTGAGACTTGCTAGTAGATTGGTCTGTTAAAAATTTAGAAGTAAGTAACCAGCCTAACTTGCGAGAAAACCATGATATAAAAAGCGTTTAAAAATAGGCATGCCTGAAAATGTTGAAAGTGTTAGAAATGAAAGATTGGCTTGGACGGCTATGGGCCTAGATTTTAAACGAATTAAAGATGTAGAGTTAAAACAATAAAGAATGTTAAAAGATCAAGCTCTTCGTTCGTGCTTAGTCTGGCTGGGGCTGAGCCCTTCGTGCTCAGGCTGGACGAGGCTTTAATTAACTCAGTTTGGCTAAGCCCTTAGTGCTCAGTCTGGCTGAGGCTTTAATTAACTCAGTCTGGCTGAGGCTTTGAATAACTCAGTCTGGCTGAGCTCTTCATGCTCAGTCTAGCTGAGGCTTTAATTAACTCAGTATGGCTGAGCCCTTCTTGCTCAGTCTGGCTGAGACTTTGAATAACTCAGTCTGGCTGAGCCCTTCGTGCTTAGTCTGGCTAAGGCTTTGAATAACTCAGTCTGGCTAAGCCTTTCGTGCTTAGTCTGGCTGAGGCTTTAATTAACTCAGTCTGGCTGAGCCATTTGTGCTCAGTCTGGCTGAAGCTTTCTTGCTTAGTCTTACCAAGTCGTTATTGAAACACAACGCAGATAAGGGAAATGCAAAGTCATTGTCATTTAAAGCGTAGCCTATTGATCAGATATTTATATTATGTATGAAAAGGACAAAAGTAACCAAATGTGTAGATCGTCAAACAGTAATTGATTAAATACAAAAATAGGACATGGTATTTTACTGGAAATAACGTTTCAAGTGTTCGACGTTCCACGGGTGAGGGAGGTCATAGCCTTCCATATCTTGGAGTCGGTAAGTGTCTGGGCAAGGCCTGGCCTTAATGACGTAAGGCCCTTCCCATTTGGCGGCGAGCTTGCCCTCGGCTAGATTTTTGGTGGCGAAAGTTGCCTCGCACAAGACTAGGTCCCCGACTGCGAACTCCCTCGGTCGAACCATGCGGTTGTAGTGTGTTCTCATATTTTGTTGATATGAAGCTCGTCTGACAGCAGCTGTCTCTCGGAGCTCTTCAATCAAGTCTAAGTCAGCCTGACGCAAGTCTTCGGTGAGCTCTGAATCTGGGTGCAGCACCCTCGGGGTTGGCAGGCCAATTTCAACTGGGATGACCGCCTCAGCGCCATATGTTAAGCGAAAGGGGATCGCCCCAGTAGGGGTTCGGGCGGACGTGCGATAGGCCCAGAGTATGTTTGGCAGTTCCTCAGCCCAAAGTCCCTTAGCGGCTTCTAACTTGGTTTTGATGATTTTCAAGATAGAGCGATTGGTGACCTCGACTTGCCCATTGGCTTGGAAATGGTCTGGGGAAGAGAAGCATGGCTGAATGTAGAGCTTTGCACAAAATTTTATGAATTTGGCATTGTCGAATTGCTTGCCGTTGTCTGAGATGATGGCTTGGGGGATTCCAAATCGACATATAATCGACTGCCAAATGAATCTGGTTGTGTTACGTTCAGTGATTGTGGCGAGGGGTTCCGCCTCCACCCATTTGGTGAAGTAATTAATGGTGACCACAGCGAACTTGGTTTGGCCCCTACTAGTGGGCAATGGACCGACTAAGTCTATGCCCCGCTTGGCAAAAGGGTATGGACTACTGAGCGTAATCAGTTCTATCGACGGAGCATAAGGGAAGTTGGCGAAGCGCTGACACTTGTCGCACTTAAGTACGAACTCAATGGCGTCTTGGTTGAGAGTAGCCAGAAGTAACCGGTGCAGAGTATTTTATGGGCCAACGACCTGGCGCTCGAATGGTTACCACATACACCCTCGTGAACTTCCCTTATCACATAGGTCGCTTAAGCAGGGCTGAGGCACCTGAGGTATGGGCGTGATGAGGACGTAATTGGATGACCGGGCACTTACTTTGGCAGCCTGCTGTTTGTCTGCTGGTAACTCCTCATTTGTCAAGAATAGAAGGATGTTCACTGCCCATGGGATAGGTTCATTTTGGAGGAAGTGGACCTCCAGTTATGTTGGCGAAGTGGCTGAAGGAGTCAGGTATTCAAGGCGAACTCCGTGGCTGAGGTCAGACTGGTCAGCCGAGGCTAGTTGCGCCATTTCATCTGCCTTGGAGTTTTCGGACCGAGGGATGTGTTTGATGTGGAAAGTGTTGAAAAGGCGAATAAGAGGGAGTGCAATGTCCCTATAAGCTCGCATTGTGTCGTCCTTGGCGTCGAATTGCCCCATGATTTGACCGACGATCAATTGGAAATCACTGAACACTCGAATTTGGCTCACCCCAATGTCTCTGGCTAGGCAAAGACCTGCTATCAGGGCCTCGTATTTAGCCTCATTATTGCTTGCATTAAATAGGAAGCGGAGAGCACACTTGAAATAACCATCCTCAGGGGCGGTGAGGATAAGACCAGCCCCACTGCCTTCTTTATGGGATGATCCATCGACATTGAGGGTCCAAGAGTGGGGATCTTCTACCTCAGTGTTGAATTGCTTGGGCGGGAGGGCGGTGGTTGGAGTGGGATTAGTGAATTCCAGGATAAAATTGCGCGACAGCCTGCTCTTTGATCGCTGTTCGAGGTCGGTAGGAGATGTCAAATTGGCTGAGCTCGATTGATTATTGCATAAGTCTGCCAGACAACTTTGGTTGTTGCATTATCTTCTTCAAAGGTTGGTCAGTGAGGACCACTATGGAGCGGGCTTGGAAGTAAGGACGGAGTCGTCTTGAGGCGGTGACCAAGGCTAAGGCCATTTTTTCTAGCAATGGGTAGTTCTGTTCTGCGCCCTTGAGAGCCCGGCTAATGTAATAAATCGGGCGCTGTATTGAACCGTCCTCTCTGATAAGGGTCGCACTGACTGCGGTGCTCGATACGACTAAATAGAGAAAAAAGGGCTCACCTGTGAGCGCCTGAGAGAGTAAGGGGGAGTTGGCCATGTACTGCTTCAATTGTTGGAAAGCCTCTTCGGATTCGATCGTCCACTCGAAAGCTTGCCGAAGAACTTTGAAGCAGGGGAGGCACTTGTCCGTTGCATAGGAAATGAAGAAGTTGAGGGCGGCAACTCTGCCGGTAAGCCTTTGAACCTCTTTAATCGTTCTGGGTGACTGCATTTCTATTAGGGCCTTGATCTTTTCGGAGTTGGCCTCGATACCCCGCTGACAGACTATGAAACCCAAGAACTTCCCAGATCCTACGCCGAAGGCACATTTCTCCGAATTGAGCTTCATTTGATATTTTTGTAGGGTGCCGAAGGTCTTTCGCAGGTCGGCCAGATGATTAGAGGAGAGTTTGCTCTTGACTAGCTTGTCGTCGACGTATACTTCCATGTTCCGACCTATCTGATGATGAAAGACGGCATTGACCAACCGTTTGTAAGTTGCTCTGGCATTTTTCAACCCAAATGGCATGACACGATAATGGTAGGTTCCCCGATCGGTGATGAAGGAGGTGTGTTTCTGGTCAGACGGGTGCATCAGAATTTGATTGTACCCAAAGAAGGCGTCCATGAAACTGAGCATTTGATGACCAACCGTGGCGTCGATAAGCAGATCTATGCGAGGAAGGGGGTAACTATCTTTGGGGCAAGCTCGATTGAGGTCGGAGTAGTCAACGCAGAGTCGCCATTTACTGTTATTTTTATGGACCAAGACCACATTCGACAGCCATTTGGGGTAGTCCACGTTCTTGACAAACTGTGCCTCTAGTAGCTTATCTACCTCAAAAGCAATAAGAGCGTTGTGTTCCGGGTGGAAGATGCGCTGTTTCTGACGGAAGGGTCGAAAATGGGGTTCGATGCTCAAACGATGAGTGATGAAGGAAGGATCGATACCCGGCATGTCAGAATGGGTCTAGACAAACACATCATTGTGCTCAGTCAGGAGGATTGTAAGATCGGCCTTGGCTTGAGGGGATAGTTGGCTGCCGATCTTGGCTGTCTTTGCTGGGTTGGTAGGGTCGATGGGGACTTCAACAAGTTCTTCCACTGGTTTCCCTCTGACTAACTCGTCTTCGTCTCTAACGTTGAGTCCTTCGATGATCATGGTCTCCTTCAGCTTGACCTCTTTGAGTGAAGCGACGTAGCATTCTCTGGCCACAGTCTGTTCTTCCATCACGGTGCCGACTCCGAGGTCGGTAGAAAATTTCATGGCCAGATGGTACGTGGATGTGACGGCTTGAAAAGCGTTAAGGGCGGTGCAACCGAGGATGATGTTATAAGTAGAGGGACAGTCGGCAATGAGAAAAGTGAGCAACTTAGTGGTCTGCCGTGGGTATTTTCCAATGGTGATAGGAAGATCGATGGAGCCTATGGAGGTCACCCGGTCTCCAGTGAAACCAACCAGTGGGGTTTGGAGAGGGGACAAACTTTCTTCCCCGACCTTGAGCTAGCGATAGGCGTTTATGAAGATGATGTCCGAAGAGCTACCGTTGTCGACAAGCACCCGTCTGACTTTGTAATTGGAGAGGAAAGCAGAGATAGCGAGGGGGTCGTCATGGGGGTAACGGATGCCTGTGCAATCGACCTCCGTAAAGGTGATGGGCTCCATTCATTGCTTGGGGTGTTTGAAGGGGCAGTCCAATGTTGCAACTTCTTTATCTGAGCCTTGTCTTGTTTTTTCTGAGTTTTGCCCGTTGAGCCGAACGGGATGGTCCTTCACAAGCAAGCCCACCGGCAATAACTCTGATCTCTCCGACCGGGGAGGCAGGGTTGCCTTGTGCCCGGGGTGGCTGTGGCGGCCGATCATGGCCTTGGTTAGGTTGTGCGTGTTGTCGAGGAGGGGTGCGCCGGTGGTTGTTTCTGGTAGGTCCGGTCCTTTGCCTTTGCTGAGGGCGGGCTGCCGTGAACCGACTGAGACGCCCCTGGCGTATCAAGCCCTCGACCTGGTCTTTGAGGTTAACACACTCCTCGGTATTATGGTCGTGGTCCGGATGAAAGCGGCAGTATTTGGACTGGTCTCGCCGGTTGGAAGGAGACCGAGACGGTTGGGGCCATTTAAGGGGTAATCTCGTTGGATCTGGTTCAGGACTTGTTCTATGGGGGAATTGAGGGGTGTGTATCGCTCGAACCGGCTGGGCGATCAAGCTGGCGGTGACGGGTCGGCTCGGGGGGGGTGGTC